>JAYRBT010000082.1:91260630-91305889 GCA_036023395.1 Myiotriccus ornatus | reverse complement strand
AGCAGAAATATTTTCCACAAGCAGCTGGAAAATAAGCTTGCCTGCAAACCCAGTCGATGTAGCTGCTGTTCTAAAAGTCAGCAGTCTGATTAATTGTGTTGTGAAGATGAGAGAAATATAGTATTTTGAGGTACTTAGATTCTTCAGCCTCTAAAATTTAAGTCTAGTTTTCACTCTGGCAAAATCTCCTTCTTCCTATTCAATCCAATTAGTTTGTAGATGGAATAGCTGTCCCAGCTTTATCAAGTACAGAATTTACAATGGAGTTTCTGCAAGTTTTAACAGGAAGTCAAATGCAGAGTTATAATTTTGATGCTTTCATTGTGTTGCTACATTCTGCCATTGCTCACTGCTGCTTGAGTACTACGACCTGAATGTTTGCTCCAGCTAAATCTGTCATGGAGACAGTGCTAAGTTAGAACTTAAAGAATGATCTTAGCACAGTCTGTCTGTCCAGCTGCTTTGCCTTTTGAGTAAGGCAACACTGACAGAAAACTTTCTCAACAGGCTACCGTAAATTCCTTTCTCCGCTGATGATCCATGTTGCGCAAAAAAGATTAATGCTTTTGGTACAAGCCAAAATATCCACTGCCAGATGTAAAAGAATGAAACAGCTTTTAAATAAAAGCATTTCCTCTGTTGGGAAGAATTGCTTTTGGGCTTATGTTTCATGAAGAGACCTTCCTAGTGGGTTTCTGAACTTCATCTAATTCCATCTATGCAAAGAGGCTCCCAGGAATCCATAGGCAGCTGGACACTGGTCTCCTAGAGGATCTTTTAAGTCCTGAAACCAGCAGTGGAATCATTAATGATAAGTATTACTAGACTTATAAAGAATAAACCTCCTAAAAGCAAAGTTGGCTGATCTTGTCGTGAGAAATATAAAACATGCAGAGAGCAGAAATGTAGAAATAATTGGCTGATATCAGCAAAACAATTGATGCTGTTTCATGACAATTTTATATCAAAACCTGCCACTGCAGCACCCTCATGCAGAATAAAAACTCTTCCAGAAAATCCGAGAAAATAAATTTAGAGGCTCTGAATTCAACCAGTGAAAACTGTGGTTTAGATAGGTCTTTTTTTAAGGCATCAGTAACTTTGGAAAGAATATAAACAAATCATTCATAGTTTATACAATTTAGAACAGTCTTCACAGTGGTTAAATACCATAATTCATAGGTGCAGTCAGTGCCCTAGTTATCTCAGAAGGGTTAAGATTTTTTCAAAGGCTTCTGATTTTAAGTTGTGCAGATAATTTCTGGAAATAACTGTTGGCATGTATACTCTGTACAGTATTTTTGATAATAAAAATTTGAGCTCCTCTGGATGCATGGATGAAATGGCATATGTTTCTCTGTGATACCTCATTTAACATACATCATCAAATTAAGTTTTCAGATAAAATGACTTTATTGAATTGCTATGAAGCATTTCCATAACATTTATAAAAATTTCATCTAGTGATTTGGCTAGTGAAAATAAAACATGACTGTGATATCTGTGAGATATCACACACACACACACATATATATATATATATACACACACACTAATCTGGTTAAAAATGTGAAAAGTTGGGAAACGAAAGATGTCTTGAGACCTTCAGAGAAATGTAGTGGTTTTCAGGTCCCAGCCTTTGAACCACTAGCTGTCTGTGAAGACGGCAAAGGACCTGCTCAGATTAGCTTTGTTGGTTGGTATTTATTGCTACAACTTGTTAAAAATCACCTTTGATTTAGTAAGTCACAGTTTCAGAGAGATTCTATGACCCCCAAGCACTATCTGAGAATGTTCTAGCAGTGGGGTCCCAGCAGATGGTATATATCACCATGGTTCCACCTTGCTACAGGAGCCATTCCATCTGACCCCTTCCAGTGAATGAATGACTCTTTGTCAGGTTCTGTTGCTTTAGTTCAGAAGAAAAATTGCCTGGGCATTAATGGCTAGAAAAGGCAATAGGACTTTTCCAGCTTAAGTATTTTATTTTATGATGGTTATTTTCATATTTTGATACCCAAAAATATTCAGTGATGAAGTATTAAACTAAAAAAAAAAAGGAAAGTCAGTGTACACTCTTTGGTTGAAGCAAATTTTGATGGTTCAGTCTGTGTATCAGACTACAGATGAGTTCTAAATTCTCACATGGGAAAAACAGTATCACATAGGGAAAAAACATAAACTTTCATTATGTCAGAGACTTAGATGTCCAATTCCAAGATGTGCAGGAACACCAAGAACACTAAATCAGATCACTGTCAGAAACAGATATTAACATTTTACCAGGTGGCTTCTCTTTAAAAAAGTTTTGTTCTTCCCAGTTCTTAGAGTTTTGAGGAAATTAAAGAGGCCTCCTATATGCTTGGGCCTTTTCAACAGGTAGGAGTACATTTCTAAGTGCACCTGAATTGTTGTAATACCTAAAGTACTATTGCACAACAGACATCTGTGTTTTTATAAGCTAGTTAATGGGAGGAAAGGCAACTACTATTTGAACTACACATTTCCTCACATACCCTGTAATACCACCACATGACGAGAGTCCTCATTCGCCATTGTATTTATAGAGAGTGACTCTCATCCCACAAAAAAATGTTCAGGTAATGTTTGGTCAGGGATAGTCTGAAGTTCTTTTTCTGTTCATTGTCTTCAGAGACAACTGTACAAAGCTACAGACTGAATGAGGGCGATCTGCACGGGTAAAATGCAAAAAAAACACCCCAGCAGAAGCATATTTCAATTCCACAGCTGGCACATGATCACTGAGCTGCTAGACTTACCTCTGAGACTGTATCAATTTCTGTGAAATTCTACAAAAACACCTTAATTTTAAATTCACTATACGGTGCTCCTACTCATCACATTCTATTCATCCTGTTTGGGGCAGTCCATCCATCTGTGGCCTCCCAAAGCTTCTCAACAATATTTGGCTGCTTATTTCTTCTAGGTACAGGGAAAGCTTACCTTGCTCTGGAAAAAATAAAAAAAAAGAAAAAGGGAGTCTGTCAAATTATTCTTATGGAAGTTGAGACTGTCTGTTAAACTTTTTGTATCTTCTATAATCTCCATCAGTGATGGAAATGATAGCCCAACTCTAGCAATTTAATGATTTTTCCACAGTGAAGAGGCACAAGGAAGAGAAAGAGTAAAGGAGGCAAAGCATTATTCTGGGACCAGATTGTGTTCCTAATTACCATTCCCACAAGACCATCAGTTTGTTGTGGCCTTTGCTGTTAATTGTCAAAAAATGGCTTTGGCTCACAAAGAATTGCAGTGGTCTCGTCTGAATTTCCAACACAGATTTCATCCCTCTTGCTTGAAGCACAGGAAGCTCAAAGCTCTCTCTTGATTTCTAGCTTGAA
The DNA here is from genome assembly GCA_036023395.1 of Myiotriccus ornatus. Classification (NCBI taxonomy): domain Eukaryota; kingdom Metazoa; phylum Chordata; class Aves; order Passeriformes; family Tyrannidae; genus Myiotriccus; species Myiotriccus ornatus. Next base: position 91,302,527 of record JAYRBT010000082.1, on the reverse strand, counting down.
TATAGGATTTTAGAACAAAATCCCATCATATTAAAATTCACACATTGTTTGGTGTCCATTTAGGGAAATTATTCAATTTTATAAGCACCATTTGAAAAAAGTTAGAAAACAATCAGAACAACTCTTTTTATAACTTTTGATGCTTAAATATTTTAATTTATTACAGTGAAGATATGTATAGTATTATCAAACAGTAATCTTTCATAAGACATCATAGAAATTTTCCTAATATTTAGATCAGCCTGTCTATGAGGGCCCTGAGAGTACCAATAGTCTTTAACAGTCCTGTCCAGCCTAGCCTGAAACCTTCACCTGCATCTTCTGCCCATGGGCCAAGTAACTCCATCTAAACTCAAGCCTTGTTCTCCATTCCCTCCTTGAACTGTGCTGTTACTGTGCTTAGGCAGAGCTAGCTCTGGCTCCTGGATAGACCCTGGACCACGCTGCAGCTTTGTCTCTGGTTGTGTCTCCTGAATGGACCTGGTTTGTGGTTTTGCTTTAACTGTGATTGCCCATGGATCGGTAATTAGCACTCTGCTCACCCTGGTCAGGTTCTGTGGGACTGCACTGTGCCTAGTAAGGGTGTACGTCATCACACTTGGATTTTGTCTTGCCCTCCCTTCTGGTGCAGCCTTGCTCTGGTTGCCTTTTGTGTTTATTTTTGAAGAAAGAAGGGCGGTCTTGTGGGTGGTCGGTGCCAGACCAGACCCCGGTGTGCTACCTTGCGTATCCCACTTGCCCTCAGGCCAGCTCCACATTAACCTGGGTGCCAGGCAGCAGCCGCAGACCAGCCCTGCTCGCCCTGTGCTGTGGTTCCAGGCAGTACAGGGTTGATTTCTGCAGTAGACAGGAAGGGGTATGGATAGGACCTCGAGGTTGTTCTACACCACCTCACATCCTTGTCGGGGGCAAGGTGAAAGGAATGTTTTCCGGGGAGAAGGGATTTCTTCTGGTCAAGCATGGCACCAGTTCCAAGCAGGGCAGAGTGGTCAGGGTGGGGTGGCTGCAGTTGGGTCGGGCTCTGTGGTGAGCATTTTGCATATGAATCACTCTTTTGCTACTAATACTGGTGCTGTTGCTGTTACTGTTCCTTTTCTTGTCTCACTGCTGTTTCCAGTAAATTATTACATCAACTAATGTGTTCTTATCTGATCTTTGCCTTTCGTGCATCCAATTCCCCTCTCCAGCCTGCAGCAGGGTGCAGGGGAAGCCAGGGAGAGGCATGTGGTTTGGAGAGTCTCAGTGGGAACATTAAATTGGGCAGCACCATTCAGGACACCCTGCCTGGGCACTGTGGGATGGGAGCTCAGGCAGGAGCTGAAGGCGATGCCAGGGCCTGGGGCAGGGATGTGCTGAGGGCCCTCTAGGGGCACTGATGGCCCTGGCAATATGTCTCTCCATGACAGGTGTTTTGGTGGCTATGCAGGACAACTTCAGCTCCCTGAAGTCTGCTGCTGATGGAAATGGGGACAATAGGACTTTTTTTTCTCAGCCATGGACACCAGTAACAGCTCTAAATGGCCATACCTGTGTCCTGCCTTGTGGGTTCCTCTGACCATTTTCCGCTAAAATGTTCTTTGTTAGCAGGTAACAACAGAATGGAGACCAAGACACTGAAAGGGAGAAGTAGCCAGACTGCTCACTCTTAATACCATTCCCTGCAGCTCCTGTTAATCAGACACTGGAAAAAGAGGGTAATTGGGACTGATGGACTGCAGATACAGGAAAATTACGTTTTCAGGATACATTGTTCTTTCACTGTATTTTATAACCAAGCTGCTTCAATAGAAAGCCAAACTTAGCTGTCACTACCGGAGTTAATGCTGATTATGTAATTTGAAATACAAAAATATTTTAAATTTGACTGATCAATAATAGTATTGAATGTCCAGTTAAGAGACCTGTTGTAAGAGAATAATGCCATGCAGAGATTTCGTTTTCTAAAACAATTTTAAATTTATCTCATTGCTTCATATGCTCTAGAATAGAGTGTTGTTTTTCTTAAGGAAAGTATTTGAATTACCAATATTTTTATTTTTAATTTTATAGTATATAATGTATACATTTGCAATAAATAATACATTGGAAATATTGTGCAATTACAAATGCACAGTTGAAGTCCTTTGTCCTGATTCATTTACACCCAAAGTCCCCTCTTTCTTTTTGCCAGGTCAGCCCTGTCTCCTTTGCTCTTGGAAAGTGTCAACATCCAGAAGCTTCACTGAACATGCTGCAATTCTGAACTCAGAGCTAGTTATTAGCTGCAGTCTTTCCCCCTTAGAGCTTTATCAACACATAATATGCACCATGATACTTACAATTGCTGAGGGCTAATTAAAAGGCACTGATATTTCTAGTGACAGACTAGATTATGTTCTCTTTCTCCTATCAATAGATCATTTTTCCAACAGGCAGGAATATGGCCATGATAGGTACATACCATACCCCTGCTTGTTAGAAAACAGTTTACTTCTTACTTATTTCTCAGCAAAAGATTTTCCAGTAAAAGGCCCAACATTTGCAAAATAGCAAGCAATGCATTACATTTGCCACACTGGTAGAAAAGGTGCAGAGCTATTTATTCTGCTGATCTGAGTCATATTATAATGAAGTATGATAGGGTTGGGCTCTCATTTTTTTTTTAAACAATGAGCAACAGACTAGGGGCTTGCTTAGCTATTCTTCAAATAATTAACTATACCTGTTGAATACTCTGTGCTTAACAAAATCCGATAATTGCAGATAGCATTAGTTCTGAATGTTTGGAGAATGGCCAGCATGGATTGTAATGAAATAAGTCAGCCACGCAACGAGGGATTTAGGAAGTACTGCTATGCTGCCTACAATGACATTTTATTACTGATTAAATAATCTCTCAATCTGACTGTTCTGCAGCATTTTGCAACCCTAGAGTAGCTAGATTCAAATATTCTATGAAATAAGAATAACGTGATTCTCAGTGGGTCTAATCTTTTGTAAATAGAGTCAAGTTGTTCAAAACTAGAAGCTCATTAGCTAGCTTATTACAAATTGTATTAAGCCTGGATTTAAGATATATATGCAGAGTGTCTCTGAAAGCATATAAAGTAAATACGTTCAGGCATATGCATTTTGAAAATTAGTATATTCATTCAGTAATATGAACAATGTTTCATGCTCATGATTCACAGTCTGCTTATTTTTTTGAAGGTTTCTAATTGGAGTTTTAGGTGGGAATCCTGGCTGTGTGGAAGACTAGTCCCCTACAAGCCTCACTTCTATTGTATCTCTGAACCACTACAGCAACCGCAGTGTTTCTGCTCTTTGTCCAAAATTTTACACTGTCTGTATGGTCAAAACAGGCAGCCTCAATCCTTAGAACAGAGAATGCCACAGTCAGAGACATTTCTGCAAAACAACCCAGACTGCAGCACTGCTGTGCAAGAGCCTATAGCATGCTGCCATCCTTCTGGCTCACAGGCCTTCTCTTTCACATGGGCCGCATCACACTGGATTAGGGATAGAGACTTCTCTTATTTATGTAATTTAATTTAATTTATGCACAGATTTTCTTGATGGGATTGATTATAGGGCAGTTCACCTGGACTGAATTCCTCTTCAAATGCATGTGTCTTAGAAGACCTGAAACAAGCACCAAGAGCTGCTGGAGATGCCTCCTTTCAAGAAATGCAGTTCTATAAATCAATAATAAGAAAAGAACGTGAGGAAAATATAAGATCTCAGCATCACTAAATAAATTAACCATTCAAATAAAATTGTTCAATCAGTTTAAAAACCATATGAACTCGTGCACTGGTGTGATTAAGAAGTATCATATATATATTTTCAACAGCATAGATTCCCAAGAACAACAATATATATTTTACTCCAGAGGAAATCAGTCCCTGGTATTAGTGTTACATTTCAGTTTACTAAGAGTTCCTTTGGCTACCATGAGATCTGTCATTTCAAAAGTGTCGCTGTAAGACCAGGAACTGTGTTGAAAGGCCTGGTGTGCACACTGGATAAAATGTTTGGAGATTCTTGCAAATAAACTAGCACAGAACTTGGCAAGACATATTCTTCGACTTTTTAAATCCATTTTTAAATATACTTGAATATTACATTGTTTTAGGGATTCAATGACAGTGTTTGAGTTTTGGTGACCCTGACTGATTTGTAAATTTTGATGCCGATGAAATGCAATCTATCATCAGGAAAGACAGCATTATTTAAAACATTAGGGAGAAATTTTACTGTGTTCATCGCATCGACTCCTTCTTAACCATAACTACAATTTTTGGGACTTCTTGTCATATTTATGGTTCATAGCAGGAGTGAATATGGTTTGTATTTAACAGTTATGATGAATAGTTTTTATGCATCAGAGCAAAACTTGATATTTTATAGTTGCTTTGAATTTGAATCATGAAATATTCATTACATTATCACAACAAAAACTTCTAACAAATCATTCACTCGGTTCATTTTTCATACTAATTTTATGTAGGTCCAGAATAAAAATTCTGTGCAGAAGTAGGAGCATTACCCCAACAGGCAGCTGGTTACCAAACATTTGGAATCTGAGTATTTGAAGAAATAATAAGACTTCAATTATTTTGTCTTTGTAGCCTGGGGTGGAGTCAGAAATTCTTTGTTTGGGAAACGCTGTTCAGACTCCATAGGTATTTCTGTAAGCAGAAAATCAACACTCCTTGCTCTTCTCTGTGTCAGTGCCTGTATCTATGAAAAGCTGATATAAGCTTCCATAACAAGTTTTGACTGACAATATTTAGCCAGCAGGTCGAGGGAGGTGACTCCAACCCTCTCTTCTGCCCTTGTGAGACCCTATCTGGAGTGCTGCATCATGCTCTAGGGTCCTGAGCAGGAGAGAGATGTGGACCTGTTAGGACAGGTCCAGGGGAGAGTGACAAAGATGATCAGAGGTCTGGAGCACCTATCCTGTGAAGACAGGCTGAGAGAGTTGGGATTGTTCAGCCAGAAGAAGAGAAGCTCAAAGAAGACCTCATTGCAACCTGAGAGTACTTAGAAGGGCTTATAAAAGGAGGGAGAGTGACTTTTTACACAGGCAGATAGTGATAGGACGCGGAAACCGTTTATAAACTAAACGAGGAAAGATTTCAACTAGATTTTAGAAGACATTCTTTGCTCAGAAGGTGGTAAGGTGTACTGAAACAGGTTGCCCAAAGAAATTGTGGATGCCCCATCCCTGGAAGTGTTCAAAGCCAGGCTGCATGGGGCCCTGAACAATCTGGTCTAGTGGAAGGTGTCCCTGCCCATGGCTGGGGATTTGGAACTAGATGGTATTTAAGGTCCCTTCTAACCCAAACCATTCCACAGTTCTATGACCATGATATTTTGTCACATTCACCTGCTTCAGACCTATTTTAAATATGTATGTGCTTTGTCTTACCTGGACATCTCTGGTTTAACTTTTCTGCAGTTATATTTTCATAGAAAGATGAATCATCAAGGATTATAGCCTTATATGAAAATTTGGAAGAAATGGTTTACATGGTCCTATACCAACCTCTGAAAATGCAGCTCGGAGTTCAAATGCTTGACTTAGTCTTCGACAATTCATGGGAAGCTGCTGACTTTTTCCATATCCGTCCAGCCAGGGCTGGCAATGCTGGAGTGAGAGCACCTCCCTGCTTCATGTTTTCACCGCTGGTGGTGGCCAGTATAGGCATAAACAAACAAGCCAACAGTTGGCCACCGCTTTAGTTTAACCATTGATTTGAGTGTCTGGAGAGGAAACATAGAAAGCCTATTCTAAGTTTGTTGCAATTTAATCACCAGACTTTTGTTGTGGCTAAGCATGGTGATAGTTAAAGTCACAGTGATCGATTGTGTGTATTTTTATAGTTAGCATAGATTTTGAAACTTGGGTCAAGGTTCTTTCCCAGAAACTCGCATGGATCAGTGACTGATCTACCAAAATTGCCTCCATTCTGGAAGCTGGTTCAACTAGAAATTTTAAGATGCCCATTTGACAGTAGTCATAGTTCCTAGATACCATTCGGTAAGAGGACTAGAGTTGCGTATGAATTACAGCTTCTAAATGTTATTAATAACAAATTTCCTATATAGTTTAATTGAAAGATGGTGAAAGATAAAATCTTCTCTTTAAATTCCAAATGAACTCAGTGTCTGTTTCCTTCCAAAGGAAACAAAAAAGGTTTAATTTTGAGGGTTTTCATTTTAATTTTAAAGAATTTTCCAAATTAAATTTAGGGAAATAGGGATGAAATTAATTTTCATTAGCAACCTGAATTTTCTGTAAAAGGATCAAAATCAAACCAATCTATTTCCATGTTTTCTTCAGACTTTTGCCTGGTGTGGTTTGGAAATTCTAAATGAGTAAGTTGTTCCAATCATCCTAAAATCTGTACCATTTTTTAAAATGTTATCATGACTTTTGAAAATATGCTCATGAAAATTTTCATTACCAAGATGAGTAAAATGAAGCTTGAAATGTGTTTTTTCTTGATTTTAATTATGTGTTCTCTCTTTCTAAAATCAATTCAAATGAGGAGTCTGCAAACTTTTTAATCCAGGACTCTGTCTTTCTTCCAAAGTCCTTATATCCAGACTGTTCTGTGGGTACATAGTGAATGCAACCAAAGTAAAAATAATAATATTTAAAAGTAAAATGAAATACATTAATTTAATTTCTGTGATGCAAATGTTTTAAAATCCAAATTTCCATTTCAAGACCTTAATGTAACTGTGCAAAAATCAGCTTTTGTGTTTGATAGATTTGCTGAAGACAGAGCCTGACCAATATGCCTTGAAGCAAATCCTTAAAAGATCAACATTAGTATCAGATCCAGACAAATAAGTGATTTGAGCCACAAGATGCCAGAAGAGAATGGAGAATCACCACTGTGGACTGAAAAGGCAAAGGAAGCACTGAGCAAAATAAATATAAGGTTGTTAATTAAGCCAGTAAAATAAAGGGGAGAGGTTACATAAAAGAAATTAAACTAATTCTGGAACATAAACACAGAGATAAAACTGGAAATTCCATCATTAGACAATAGAGTATGCAAGAACACAAATCTTAATCTCTGCCGTTTCTTCAGTATAAACAAATCTGCTGGTTGCTAGCATTATTGCTGAAAACAGAGCTCATCAAATTGTACACAGAGAATAAGTTTCATCTTTTGGAAATAAAACTAGTATTTCCACTATACCTCTTTGTCCAGGAAACCTAAATTTAAGTCCAGACTGAAAGTCAGAGTTTCTTATTAAGTAGTCAACAACCTGAAGGCATTGCTTTCTCTAAAGCCTTAAATAAATAATAATAATAAAAAAAAAGTAAATAGGGAAAGGGGTCCAGAAGGCAGGATCTAATGCAATTTAAAACTGGAATTACATCAGCAGTTTCAAACAGATGGCAGAATGTAGAGATAAATGTGTTAGCTCTATTAGCTTATTTGGTCTCTCCATTGTTTGCATCATTAAAACCTGGAATAGTTTACAATTTAAAAATACACTGTGTATTATAGACTGGAGAAACGGACATGCACCTACTGAGTGGAAGAGGGTAGGATTGAATTAATTTGCCATACTTTAATATACAGTATCTGGGATGCTTTAGGCAAGTCTGCAGATAGGTTTCCTAGGAAATGAGATGAACAAAAATATAATGACCTTGAAATTATAACCCCAAATGTCCCAAGTATTTAGCAACCTAGCTCAGAAGTGGTAATTACATAAAAAATACAAAAGATCCTTAATTGCTTCAGTTATAGTGTATCTAGGCAGGTCAGTTACTGTACACAGCTGCAAAAAATGGTACGTGATTAATAGGGGGTTGCTTATGATAGTGCTAACTAGCTAGTCTGTAGTGCAAAACACTCATTTCTTTTCCAATTAAAGGAAAAAAATCTGGTTTTGATTAGGCTCTTCAGAAGGTCTAAGTCTGTAGCACCAAAATACTCCACTCTCACGTTGTTAAATGTTTTAGTCAAGAACTAAGCAGCATATATTCATGAAAAACAGAAAGGTTTATATGAAATACTGGGGTGAAAGTGCTGCAAATGTAAAAACAAGACACTTTAGACCATTCTGGTTATTCTAGTTTATTGGCTGAAGGGTAAACCAGTTCAAATAAATAAGACTGACACAGGTATATCTCCAGAGCTGAAACCAGCCACCAACTTTTCCTGTGATTCATTAAACTACAATTAATCATTCTTTCCATGTATCTCTAAACTCATTCCAGTGAAGTTTGAAGAAGGAAGCATTCAAAAAAATGCCCTAAAAGAACTTACAATACTTCAACACAGTACTGAGGTTCCAAGAAATCTGGGAGAAATAATGAAATACATGGAGAGCTCTCTAGACTTGTGAACTTCTTGTGGTTCACCCATCAACAAATTGGGAAAAATGTGCAGTCATGATCTTTGGGGTACTGCCTTAAAAACCTTCTCTGCAGATGAATTGCCAAAATGGCCTCTGCTCAGATCAGAGTGTGCACATATTGAAAGTATGCCTTGGTTCACTGTGATTCTAGGGCTTGACTGTCCTCTGGGCGTGCTCTCAGTACGTCCATAGCCTCTGCTGAGCCCTGGAAACAGCTCCATCAAGGTTTGGAGAGGGGAAGAGACCAGGAATCAGGGGAGAGGGTACAAATGGCAGTCATCAGTGGGGATGAAATTCAGAAAACTTACGGGTTTCCTCTTGTCTCTAAGGAAAGGCATGAAACTTAACACTGAAAAGTCAGCATTCATTCCTGGGGGTAACATTCAACACTTCAAGGAGGTAGATAGAGAAGTTTGCTCAGGCAATCATTAACAATTCACCTTGCAGATCTCTCCATACCTTGGCCAACCTTGATTCATGTGTCTGAGGTTACCACAGCTGCTAGACAGTGATGATTTTGTTAGGCAGCAAAAGCTGAAAGTCCAGGAAACTGAGCAAGACCATCAGATACATATTGTTGTCAGAAATGGGATTTTGAAGCTGTTCTCCAAATCTTGGTCACCCCCACAGCTTTGTCTTCATTTGAGAAAAGTTAACAGCTATTTTTCTGATTTCTGCTGTGCATGCATGTATATATTCACACCCAGTGAGTTTAAATCTTCCCTAATGTATAGTTTTCAGAGAAAGTAACAGTTTTTTAAGCCCTTTAAACAATTACATTATTCCCTGGCAGAGGGGTAGATTTGAAGAAATATTATGACCATTAATGTTATCCTGCATAGTGAGCGTCATCAGAAACTACAGCATTAGACCAAGTACTGTGAAAAGAAACCTGGGAAGAGATTTTCAGAAATAAATATAGATCTGCTTTCTGCTTTACTTGTCACTGGGATCATGGAAATTGATAAAGGGAGACTTGGGATGAAGTCTCCCTTTGAAGAACCCTTACTTGGGAGAAGTAAGGCAGATTTGGGAACTTTATCCTGCGAGAAATCCTGAATTATTTTACTGGGGGATCTCTCTTGAAGTCTCGCTGAAATCTTCTGTGGCAAGTCCCCTCCCCTGCCCTTAAAAAGTCACAGCTTGCTGAGCTCTGTGGCTGCTTAGCTCTGCTGTAGGTTTATTGTGTGCTTGCATCTTATTCCTGCACAAGTTTTAGAGAAGAGAACAAGCTAAAGTCTCCAGCAGATTTTGGATTTGGTCTTATCTTTAGCATCTATGCAAGAAACAGACAAAAAGGCCATTCAGAGAAACCAGAATTTCCTGTGATCCACGCCAAGTCACACTGAATGGTCTAGTTTCTTTAAAGGGTCTGATTTCACATGTTCAGATTGTGTGTGGATAATGATTTGCAAGTGTTGTCTTTCCTATATCATTCCTACTATAGACTGCCACTCACCAGATCAAAAATAAATTTTTTTGTTTTTCAGAACTGAAATGCAGAGCAGAGTGGGTATCCCCCCAAGAGAAATTTGCACAAAAACAATATTAACTGCAAGGCAGGTCAAATGTTCACTGACACATCTTGACAATGCCCCTTTTCTTTACATTGACTCTATTTGATTAAACTGATTGAAATGCGTTTCATACTTGTGCTTTGTCAGTCTATATTTTGGGCTTCATGAACAAAATGATACTAGATTGACTTACCCAGATACTTCACAAAGCTTGTCATGTTGAATTAATTAATGTTGCTTGTATAGCGTGAGAATATGGAGATTCATCTTTTCAATTCTGTATTTGCTTTATAACCAAATAAGGGGATTGCATTGGTAGTTAATAGACATTTTAAATGTCATAATTTCTTTAGAAACATACAAAGGAAATATTAAAATAATTGTCACACACATAACGTAACATTAGTTACATAAACCCAGAAATAACAGAGTAGTAACCAAGAGTAGTAATGAAAGAAACTAACTATGCTTTCTCTTTTTTTCCCCTTCCTTTTGGTTGATGGAAACATACATACAATTACTCTTTAGAAACCTGAACATAGAAAATTTTGTTCTGCAGTCTTGCAACATTGATAGTGAAGTCAGTAGAATGGTATTAACCTCATTTACAATACAGTAGTTCTTCCCCCATCTCACTTTTAATATTCACTTGGAATTTTGAAGGCTTTTTTATGACATCCAAGCCCCTTGCTGTGAAACACTACACCTCAGTAATGCTGCAGTCCACTTTAGTGTGTAGTATTTTGTACTAAATAAAACAAACAAGCAGTGTAAAACATGAGAGATGTCAATGAGTTTTACAGATACAATTAGAGGCAATGATGGGAATGCCTTGTACTTGTAGGTAAGAAACTGAACAAAACATTGTCAAATGTGATTGTCATTCAAACAGATGTAAGGTGGGTTAATACATTTTGTCTGGAAGCTGACATTGTTTGGTTTTGTCAAAAGCCTCTTTTACCTTTTACTCCTTAGTCATGAGATCCATGGAACATCAGTTAAGTCACTTTTATACTGTCTCACTGTAGACACAATACTTCATTTCAGTAGCAATGGAGTCACAAGTCCAGATAAAAGCTACAGGAGCTCCCATTGCAAAAAATTGGTATGTTATATTTATAGCTTACATGCTGTAAAAATGCATTATTACATCTGAGTGCCTGAGGAAGTATGTAGTTATCCTGGTACACTAAATTGTCTCTCTGAACTCCATTACTCACTTGTCCCCTCCTCTTCTCTTTGTGGCAGAGAGGCTATGAAAGCTAGTCCTGGTCCTGTTGATGGTCACTGAAACAGATTCCACCTTTGCAGGAAGGAAAGTTGGGGGCTGTAGCATCATGCTGGTGGGAAGGAGGGCAGTACTTATTCCAACCATCTGCTGCAAGGGTGAAGCTCAAGATTTGAAAAGCTTTGTAGTCTGCTGAAAGAGGAGTACACCAGACTACACTAGTTCTACACCAGACAGGAAGGAAAGAAGGAAAAGGGGAAGGTAAGAACAAATGGAAGGAAGAGAAGTTGGGAGAGAAGAGAGAAAGAGAGGAGGGAGAGAAAAAAGTAAGAGACGAAAACAGAAAGGGAAGGAGGAATGGAAAGGAAGGCAAGAGAGGGAAGGAAAAAAAAAGAAAGAAAGGAGGGAGATATCAAAGGAGATTAGCATAGGTAACAGACAGCAGAGGGAATGATGTTTCCAGCTTAGCAACCAGAGCTGACAAGAGGAACTTTTTCAGGCAGCCCCATACTATGAAAATCAGACTACAGGTTGGAGTCAATAAGTCCAAGGAAGAATATGACAAATAATGTACAGCTGCACATCATATTTGTAATAACACAGCTTAATTAGAAAGTGATTAGAAAGCATAATGGTTATCAAATGATGCTTGTGCTGGAGATGCATTGCAACTCAGCTGCAAGTGCTATGAGGCCCTTGCTTCCGCACAAAAACTTAGATGAGATTCCTCTGTTACAGGCAAGCTGCCAGTTATTATTTTTTACTGTGGTAAAATGCTCAGAATTTCAGCACTGATAACTTCCTTACTGTTCAGTGCATAAAATTATCCTGCTTTTATATATAGCATTGTATAAATCTGTTTGCTCTGGTCTGTGACTAATATTTCCATTTAAGTGCTTTTCAAATAAGTTATTTGAAACACTTGTTTCTTTTATAACTGGGTCTTTGGGATTATTAGATTGCTGACCTCTTTTGTCCAAGAGGTGAAAACACTTGCAAAGTCAACTCCTGACTGAGATGGAATACAGCTTTTGTAATATATCCAGTATTGGTGTACAGATTTCAAATGACAGAAGCAAGGTTCATGTCCAGGTAAGTGGTTTCCAGGGGTCAGCTAACCACACCAAGAACTAGGCACATAATTTCTACCTTGATTTATCCACTTTAGAGAAATAGAAATCTTATTTCTTGTATTTTTTTTAGTCTTCAACAGCTCTTTTCTGCCATAAATGACTCTTCTTTTAATCTCTTTTTTAATAGATACTAAACAGCATATTGCATCAGTCACATTCACATAGGTTTTACGGACTTGTAACTCTTTCCTAATGGCAGGACTAGATAGGATTTTAGTGGCAGTTTCCTCAAGGCAGTAACACCTTCTATTGCTACTTGACAGCACTGGTTTTTACAGAGCATTCTCTAGCACTCTTAGCCAGAGACCACAGAAGTTCACATTCAGCTGATTATTCAGTTTACATTTGAGTTTCTTTCAGAGTCACCACTTTGCAGATTATCCTTTGTGCAAAGAAGAGGTTACTCTATTTCTGCATGTATCATCTGAGCAGACTTAGCCCAGACACCCCTATAGTTATAATACCTGGTCAGTCCTTGTTATTATTATCTTCCAATCTGTATCTGTAAAATGGACTTACACCGCTCTCACTTTTTTGTCCAGATGAATGCACTGGAACTGCTCAAGACAGCAAATGCTTCACTGTTGTGAGTGCCCCCTGATGATTTTGATTATCCACTGGCAGTATTTGGATGAAAACAGAACAGCAGTGATGCATGCCTGTGCAGGTGCTGGGAGGCTGTTACTCCACTCAGAAACAAACTCTATTTGCTGTAGTCCAGAGGGTCCTTTACAGGACCACTTGTGTCCATCTATTCTTCTGATAGCTGCTAAGTGGCACTCACACATTTCACACTTAATTTCTTAAGTGGACAAAGGTGCTTCTTCACGAACAGGGATAATACCTTATTTCCCCAGTCTTTTTAATTCATTAGTTAGTACTTTCCACATTAAAATCTTTATTCTGGATTAAAATATTTGTAAAAGAATTACATAAAAAACAGACCAGAAATGATTCCTCCACAGTCAGAACAAATGTATCATGAGTGGCTCCCATGTGTTTATGTCAAGCACCCATCAGACAGCAACTGGGAGCAAACAAACAGTTCAACATACCATGAACAATATTCATTTATATGTTGCAGATGAATGTTTGTGATTGATTCTCAAATAACAGAACAGGGGGAAGTTTTGTGCAAATGAATAATTGAACTAAGCTTGCTATCTTCAGTACAGAGTTAGTTTGAAGCAACCACATTCAGCTAGAATGGCGTTACTTAATGGAATACACATCATGCTTCATAGTTTGCTCAACCAAAATTGTCTTCTGCTTGAATTGGCCAGTGTGTATACCACAGAGAAGCAACACCAATTACCTCCTGGTGGAATCCCTAGAAAGGTTTTGGAAGATTTGAGAATGCACACAAGCTGCAGTGAAAGCAAAGTAACCACGAAGTCATTCTTGTAGTTAAAATACTGCATAGTTTTTATGGTAGATTTTCAAATTCTCCAAAGCATTATGTAAATTTCAGCTTAAAAGTTTCTGTAGAGAGTCTGCCTGCCTGTGAGAGAGTGAGGGAGATAATACTGGGTTTTTGACTTTCCACTGTCTATTATAGTGAAGACTAAGGACAATAGATTATAACTCCCCCATCTAGTCCAATCAAGCTTTCATCCCCTTCACCACCTGTTCCTGATCGTGAATACTGAAACCACTGGGAAAAATACTTGGTGTCAAAAATGGTTAGCAACTAAATACAGCAAAACTGGTTATTCAATATCATATGTGAATTAATTAGATCATATTGTAAACAAACTTGAGAAGTTTGCAGATTTGGTCTATCTTCACTGTATAATACGAACAAAAGCTCATACATTGCAAGCAAATCACTAGGATACTTGCCTACAGCTTCATGCAGCAGATAAACAATTGGTTTGGCATTTTCAGAGGAACTTAGCTGGTTGCCATGCCTCTTCAATGTATCTGTATTAAAAATATACTTATCTATATTTGTAATGTGTTAAATAATTTCATATTTCATGTTACATTTAGATCTTCTTTCTGTGATACTGCCAGTGTCAGGCAAGGATGGATTTCAGTAAACTGTCTGGTGCTCTTGGATGTAGATAAAATATATGTAACTGAAAATGAAATTTTGGATTTGTTTCATGAAGAAAAGATGCATTTCAGTTTTAAATCTTAATGTTAATGTTATAGCCAAAATGTAGGATCTTTTCTCCTAAGTCATAAAAGACCAGTTAATAAATTGGGCAGTCTCCTTGCTCAACTAATACAGTGAAAAGAAAGGGATTCTTTAGAAATATTGGTATAATGTCAGGAGGAGTTTATATATAGAATTTGCATTTTAAAAAAGCGACATATTTTACTCTGTAGAAAATTGTATTTCACTGCAGAAAACGACAGTTGGTTTCTGTGGAGTTGCTTTGAGACTTGCTTAGTTCCCATTATCTTCAATGGAGATGAATACGTATATCAGAGGAAATATTTTGGCTTTGAGAGAAAGAGAGGAGGAAGCATTTGGCTTTGAGTGTCTGCATAACTCTAACTTCTCTTAGAACAGCTGAATCTACTGGTGGCTCTTGAGAGAAGTTAGCTTTTCTCACACTGAATACACAGCCCCAAAGAGACTTTTGTGTGGTGCTTGGTAGATGACTGAAATGATGGAATCAAAAGACTTTGTTTTCTGGGACAGTCTGGTGGGTGGAAGAGTAGAAGAGAGCCACTTTATCATCAGTTTGTGTTTATCTAGGGTTTGTCTTTATTTCCTTGGTTAATAAACTATTCTCTGTCTCTGTGTGTGTCTCTGCCTTTTCAGAGGGATATGACGGGTCTCAAGTTTTCCAGTCTTCTGGGGTAGGAAATATGACGTAAATGAACAAATAAGGTATTTCTCTAGAAAAACCTCTCAAGCCTTTCAAGTTGATATGACACACTTAGCAAAAGATTCTCTATAATGAGGTGCTACCTGCTTTGCTCCTGTCTACTTTTCCAGTTAAAGCTGTATTGCATCTAAACTCCTGCTTTACTTCTCAGCTAAACCTGCACCCGTATAGCAGCAATAAATATATTAAAAAGAACAGGCAAATGTGTTGCCTCTCTTCTCTTAGACATTTCTTTTTTCAAACCTCTTTTGATGGTTTCCTCCCAGAACGAGAGCGAGGAGTATGTGCAAACACTTGTTCTCCACATCAAGCCTGACTGAACAATTCCTCTGCTATTCTGAGTTTCTGGTGAACTGAAAATTACCAGCTGTACTGAATTGTGACAAACACTGTGTGTGTGTCTCTCTGTGTTTCTGTATGTGGAAAAAAAAACATAAACAGAAACTATCAGATCTGATAACAGCAAATTCATTTTCACATTTATGACCCAATGTAGCTTTTTAACTCACTAAAATAGCCTGACTTTCTAGCTAGATTATTTCTTCAAGCCCTCATGGAAGCATATATGGAGCATACATAGAACAAGGAATCCTTTACTGCATCTCCTGGTTGAGACATAGTCAGCCAATAGGGCAGTCATCATGCAGTCATCATTGCACAGATTTGAGAAAGAAAATGAGATTGCGCTAAGGAAGTAGACAGTTATTTTAGAGGTATGTGGCTTCCCCTTCATGCTTCAGGATGGCTGATCCACATCCAGATGTGCACACAGCTGATCAATGACAAGCTTATTTTGTAATCTTCTAAAAACAAGACTACAAGCAAACAGGTTATCAGAACTGAACTAGCTAACACTCCTCGGTTGATTTGTATGGCAAACAGTAACTCACTGAACTTCAGTAACACATTTGCCACTCTCTGATGTCTATGATCTTAGCATTAAAGTGGTAACAATCTAAGCTTTTTTGTGTATGCTACATCACTCCCTCCTTGTCAAAGTAAACCACAGTAGCTATAAAAAAAATGTGTGGTCAAAACCCAGCTAGCTAAATCCTTGCAAAAATTGACTTCAATAGCTGGCTACAGAGTCTGCCAGAATACTGTTGGCCAACTCATACCATGTGTGCCTTGTAAGGTCATGGCTTTAAAAGGACAACAGAAATGCCACAATCTATCCATCTTTTCAGCTGGAACCCTCTCCATCCCTCATGAAATGTAGTCACATCTAAAAGGAAGGAAATAGACAAAAGCCATCAGCACAGAGCACACCTGGGAGAAAGTACATAATACTTTTGGACCCTGAATGGGAGCACTTCATGTTGGTAAAATGGGACTACCCAGGCTGAGATGCATAATTGAAACCTGAAATCACACTTTTAAAAACACTTTATAAGAGTCGCATTTACCTGAGAACCTGGGAGGCAACCATTCTTTCTGGGTGTTCAGACAATTAACTGAAACCCATATCTGATTTTCTCAAAGGACCTTTATAAACACACTGTAAAAAGTGCTGCTTTTCTGAACACTGTGGTCTGCCCAATCTGTTCCCTCAACATGACTGCTCTGGCAGTAGGCCTCTTTGCAGAGGCTTTTCAATCAAATATCTTTCACCAAAAGTTTGCTGTTCTGGGCAGGGATACGTGCAAGAACAGCAGACTTTGAAAGTCAAAGACCTGACTGCAATTTCATCATAATCATGATTAGATAACCACTACATCTGTACAGAAAAGCTCTACACTGTAAGTGCAGCAAGCCCACTACACCTAGAACAGGTGATCTATACTGAACAGGCATAGCAGAATTGCAGTAAGTGTGTGGGAGACAAGAATCCCCTCTGACTTTTATATCTGGAAACAGGTGGTTTTTATTTTACCCAATAGAGCTGGCAGGGACACATCCCAACAGTATGCTTACGGGTTCAGCAGACAGCATGAGAGATGGCTTGCTGCAGATTTAGGGGATACAATCCTTTTGTCTCTTTCATGGACTCAGAATCTCAGGATGATGGGCTAGAAGGAGGTCACTGATGGATTAAAAAATGAGACAACCTCTGACTGCCCTCACTGTCACTGCTGTTTGTTCTGCTCTGAGTATTTGCTATATCCATGCTTGCATGAAGATTTGCACGCAATATCTGTGTGTCCAGGATTACCCTTACTCAGATGGCATAAAGGGATGGTATTCTGATGTGGCAAGATGAGGAAGAAGCAATGGAGACCTACACTCTGCACAGAATAGCCGAAGTGAGAAAAACCAAAAAGGGTATAAGAGGACAAAGGAAAAGAAAAAAGGATGCGCATGGAGCAGAAAGAAAAGGAATAACGAGTGACTGGGTAAAGAGAAAAAGGACCAGATCGGACTAAGACAGACAGCTGAAAAGAAGGATAGGCAGACAAAAGCACCTTGGGAGCTTGAAATACCCAGCTCCAAAGATCTTGGCTGAGGCTGGGCATGAGCTCATTTCACAGTAAACTCTAACAGCAGGGAACTCATGTGCCCTCATGTAAGGGGAACACTGGTGACAGTGAGGTCAGCGATAGCACTAACTTTACTCACCATTTGGGACGTGGGAGATGGCATGAGGGGAGGATGGGGGATGCAAACAGTTCCAGCAGATACTTCCAAGAGAAGAGAAACTGGTCTGCGAGAAACTCCCCTGATCTCCCTCTGTCATCTGTGAAGATTGGTGAACGTCTCTGCAGTTCTGTCCTGTCCTGGTCTTTTCAGTGAAAGAATCTTGCTAGCTTTCTCATAATGGCAGAAGCAATTAAAAAGGGGATCAACTTCAGAGGAATATAAAACACACACCAAAAGCCTGTCTCTTTAATGATATCCCCGACATACTTTCCTAGCGGGCATTCTGCTAATCTAATACCTGTTAATTCTATTTTTAATTAGGACTATATCTCACCAGAGGCTGTTTTATACTTAATTTGTTGGGGTTTTATTATATGGCTCAACAGTCAGCCAACCACTGTATGCATCATGTGATCCTGGTTGAGATCTTTTAGGCATTACTGCACACTGAGGCCCTTGGAGAGAACGTGCCACTACAATTTGTGAGTCACGCGTTCTTGCTCTGCCTAGGTCTTGTCATGTGTGTGCTTGTCAGGATTCATCTCCGTCTCCATTACCCCTGGGGCAGAAGTCATAGTTTGTTTCTGCTCACTTGTCTGATTTTTAGCAGATCATATTCCCATCTTCAGAACCTTGAGCAAGTGCCATCTTTGTAGATTTTAAGGTGGAATTCTAAGTGCTGATTTAATTCAACTCAAACCCATCTTTGAATTGACAGGAAACATCCTCAGTTCAACTATTTTCCAAGGTTGACATAGGGTGCTATACAAAGAAAAAAAATAAATCAAATGGTTTCTTTGCTGTTGCCAAACAGAAAACTAATTTTCTGAAGTGTTCTCCTTGTATTTCTGTAATTTTAAAAATATTTGCTTTTAAGAATTTGAAATGTTGTTGAGGTATAAGGCTAAGTTTTATTTGTCTGAAACACACATCTGAAAGAATCCTCTTCATTAATGCTATTTTTGCCAGAATGGTTTACAAAGAAATTGTGCACCAGATAAAGAATTAGCTTGGAAATTATCAAGAGAAAAATAAGACATCAGAGATAAACAAAGTCCATGGTGCTTTAGTGACCAGAACATAATAAAGTCCAATGATAAAACATTTTATTAAAGCATTGTAAACCAGCTCAAGGAACTGATCACTCTTCGGTTTGCATCTAGGATGCCAGCTTCCAGGTAAACAAGGGCATTAGTATGTCATTGACTCCAAATTGGTGAGCAAAGAGGGTCACCAATACCTGCTAAATAATAAACCCCACCTCCATCTCTGTGGGTGCCAAGAAGAATGGCACATAAAAGTTGTTCAGTCACACACTGAGAATGATGTCATGTCATCCTAAAACAACACATCAGTTCCAGAGAACCTGCTCTCTTTCAGTTTGAAACCACTTCCCCTTGTTCTGTCACTACATCCTCAAAAGACCCTCTCCATCTTTCTTGCAGGCTCCCTTCAGGTACGGGAAAGGTGCAGTTAAATTGCCCCGAAGCATATGCATGACGGTCTTCAAATAGAACAACCTGGATTCTTGATTAGTAAGTCTCTAGCCCAGTGGTTGCTGAAGACAGGGAAGAAGGATGTAACAAAGGAGGAGTCACTCCAGAAATAACCAGTTCCTTAATTCTCTCTGCTCTTCTGCTCTCTACCCACCAGTCATCAGTATCCCCTGCTGCTTTCGGCCCCGTTCCCATGCAGCGCTACATTCCCTGGACTCCTTAAGAAGGATTGCAAGCATCAAGGGACATTACTGCTGATGCGATCATCAATGACTGCTGCTGGAAATCCATGCAGAAATATGTGCTGTGCACAGGGAAGCAGACAGCAACAATATCCAGCTCTCCTTCCCTCTCTCCCTTCTTCCACCTGTAATTGAAATTCGAGGAACATAAGTCCCACAATCTCCTGTCAGAAGGATATACTTACTATTTGTTCCTTGGGGACCGGGTTAGCAACAGCAAGTCACGCCCTAGTGGTAGCCCTTCCAGCAGTGTGCCCATACCACATGTGTAATTACCAGTATGTGAGTGTATGCGCCTGATTTTAGACAAGATTTTTTGGATGTGCAAGAATGAGGTGTAAGAGCAAATTCACATACACAAGATGGTCAAAATTACAATGTTGCTTGACCTGGGTAATTTTCCTCACAGAAGGACCATAGGAGAGGTCAGGTAGTGGAAACACCCAGAGCCATTTAAGACAAACCACTCCCTTGCACCTTTGAGGCAGGAGGCTTCCTATAGTCTCAAGCATTTCGTAGTGGCATTTGTAGGTTCAAGGTCAAGCCTGACATGCAAATCATCAAGTCAGGACCCGGCCAGGTCTGACAATAGTAGCCAAGGTCAAACAAATTCTTATGATTAGCAGACAAGTCCATAGTGACAGGGCAGGTCCAATGTTAACCTAGGAGCAGGGGCCATGGCCAGGCATGACTGAAACATGGTTGGAGCTAGACTGTAACTCAGCAGAGACTGAGCTACAATGGTCCCCCTGAGCAAAGCACGTGGGTGGAGGCCCCGTGTAAGGTGGATCAGAGTAGTTAAGGATCATTAATGCACTCAGAACTCTGACACAATTTTTCTAGGAGCTGTGCAACGGGAGAGGTGAAAAAGTGCCAAGAAAACTTCTGCCTGAGCCAAGGGATACCCAGCAAAATAACAAGCTTCAGCTGTTCCAACAGAGCTCATGCTGCAGGAGTGTCAGACAGGCTCAGACATTTCCTGTCCCATCATTTTTCCCCAGAACATTTGAAAAACACTGGTTAGCACCAATATGCAGTGACCATGCCCAGGAGAAGAGGCAGCCAGCCAATGTGACATTTGCTTTCCTCACACCCAGAAAAGTCAGCAGTAAACAAACTCTTAAGGGGGGCTGGGAGGAGCATTAAAGACTTTGGGTTGAAACAGATTTTAAAACAATCATTATAAAATTCAGCACAAACTACTACATAAATGGTCTTTTAATAATGCATGGCTTATATGCAAGACCACAGAGCCCTACCTTTGGATTTCTCAGCTATTGTTGTTTTCCAGTTCACTCTTAGGATTCTCTTTTTTTGAGTTTCTTCACAAGATAACAAGTAGCTGGGTGAACACATGAACTAATGCAGTCTAATTTTGGGCAGCTTTGGGGCTTGTGATAATTGACTTTTAAACTTCCTTACCCCTTTATTAATGACCAGAGAATAAGAATCTACACAGGAGCAAAAACTTTGCTGCAGAGCAGATCCCGTGTTGTCTGCAGGAAGCACTTCCTGCGGCTGGTCAATCATAACAGCTCCTTTTCAAGAGTTTCTCTGACAGAAAACCCATTTCTTCCTCCATGAGGATTAAGAATATTACCCTTTCTTACTCTGTGCCTAATTGCAGGAAGCATCCAGGAACAGAGTATGTTCAAGATCTCTGGCCCTCTATCAGAACTCACTGAAACTGTTCAGCAGACAAAAAAGACAAATGCACATGCACAGAAAATGAAAGAAAAGGGAGAAAGTGGGATTGCATGAGTGTAATTCCTTAGGAAAGCAAGCTGAAAGGAAAAAATATCAATCACATGACAATCACTCTTTAGTTCCTTTTGCCAGGCAGTCTGTAAAAGTTCTATTAAAAAAAATAAACAAAACCAAGCAAGGATAGAAAAATGGGAAAGGTTTTACGAGATATTTTAAAATACTAATAAGACACTAATACCTTATATTTTCTTCAAAAACATAGATAAAACTGTCTGCAGATATTGAATAATTTATGCCTTGTCTGTGAGGCAAAAGGTTAATGGCATTTATAAAATGGACTATGACAAAGGTTTTTGACTCTTGCACAAGATCAGAGAGAGAGTCTATTGCAGGGTTGACAACAATATCTGGGCTTTAATGCCTAAAACTATTGTAGGGTAAATATTACAACTTTATTCTATTTCTCTTTCAGTAACAGGACAAAGAAAGAAATAATAACAGGACTATCACTTCATCACGTTTGTAAAATAAAAGAGCAGTCAGCTATTTTTTGAAATCTTAATGTATTAGGGAAGATACAAGTAATTCCTTTACTTTTTATATGTGGTATTTGCCAATAAAAGAGTAATATGAAAGATCATAATTTTTGGATATTTCACCTCCAAACTCTAATAGTTTTCTCCTTCCCTACTTCCAAAACATATTATAGAAAATATGGCTGGACGTGTTCTCAAAACTCAACCTAGTCCCTCTTTTTAACCCACATCTAGATATACGTGAGAAATACTCGCCTAAAACAATGGCAAAAATGTCCCTTAATGATGGAGCTTTAACAGCTTTCTCAGGCCATATAATTCACTGCTTAAGTACCCTTTCATATTTTACCCCTCGATTTGGTCATGGATCTCCTTTACTGCAGTTTACACACATTATCTGTTGTCTTGTGCATTGTGAATGCTCTGAGAGCAAGTAATTCCTTCCCAGCAAGCACTTGCATACCTAAAGGAATATTTCTCCTATCTTCCTTTGGAGTTCTCTTTTTCAGACTAAATAAACCTAATTCTGCTTTTGTTTTCCTTGCTGATCACAGTTTCCAGTTATATTTTTTTTTAATCTCTGCAGAGTACATCCATTTGGCCCACATATTTTCTGAAATATGGTATCCAAAATTGTATGGAACAATCCAGCTGAGACTTCCATTCATCCACATTTTGACATTTCCAGATGTTTTCGTTTGGTTTGATTTAGTCTTGTGCAAGCTCTGTCAGTGTGTAAGTACATGCATATTTGGAAAAAAAAAAAGGCACCAAATTAAAAACCAAAGGATTAAAGCATAGTACGGGACTTTGAGAGGCACAAACTATCAGAATTGAACAGAATTGCAGTGATGGAAGGTGTTATTATTAGGAATAATTGTAAGTTCATAAAGGATATGTATAAACTTATTTCCTTCTGATTGGTGCCCTACATAACTGCAAGCATTATAGATGGCCACAAGCTCCTTTAGAATTCAAAGACTTACCAGGCATTCCCTCCTTGTAACCTCATATCCAGTTCCTTACAGAAGCCATCTCCAGTATGATAATACTTGTGAATTCTCTTCAAGTGCAAGTTCTTCAGTGAATCCCTGAAGTTTGCTCCTCATGCTTTGCAAGCCAGCCCAGTGTGACCTTTCAAGGAGCAGAACAATTGCGAAAGCCTCATATACGAATTTTAGTTGGATTGAGCGATTGATATTACATAGTAAAAAAAAAACTCTGCAAATACGAGGATGAAGACTAAATAATCTGATAGCAGTTTTCCAAATGTAGTTTCAATTACCCTCTGAAAAACTGTGGGAAATTGTTATTTCTTGACAAGACAGTCGTCTATTATTCTTCAATGCAAGCTGGAGATGACCTAGATGGAATGTGTTCCACAGTACAGCCATGATTCCTAAAACTCTAATTATTCACATTATCTTCAACCTAACTCAAAGTTACTGCTCATGAAGAATTGTAGACAGGATTCTGACAAAGTAGAGGTAAAAACAGAGGGTTTTCTATCAGCAAGCAAACTTTATAAGGCACAGGAAGCCGTATCAGTGCATTCAGGGATGGCCTGGTTTACAAAATAGTCTTAGTAAAGTCAAGACTAAATACATACTAATCTTATTCCAACACAAAATCCATGTTTGCAGACCACTTTTTATAGGCTCTGGGCAGCATATGTGATTCACAGTTCTGTGATAACTTCATCATACAGAAAGTACTCCAGCTACAGACCCTGGAAGCCCACTCCAGAACTTACAGAAGCTAAATCTCAGTTCTGTGATGGGGAGCCTTGCAGCTTTTAGACCCTCCTCCCTCCCAGAGCCTTCAGGCTTATGATTTTAGGAAATGTCAGGCTCTGCACATGCTTGGGAACCCAAATTTTGGCAATATGCCTCTTGGATCTCCCCTGAAACTGAGTGATGAGTGACCTGGTTCACCAGGAATCCAGCAACCCAGACAGGAATTCTACAGGACATCTGTGCTACAAAGAAATGAAAAATACTCGTGAAATACTCAGTCTCAACTACACATGAATTTAATTGAGAAACTTCAGTCTAACTTTGAAAGTGGTACATTTGCCCTCAACAGAGGTAATATGTACACATACATATATAGTTTCTTTTCAGAGGCTGTCTTTCCCCAGCGTCCAGGTGTTCTTTTTGCCTCACTTCAGTGATGGAGGGACACTGGGGAATGAGAAGTATGCCTCATATTCATAATTCCATTCTGCTAACAGCATAGTGGCCCTAAATTTCTGAGTTGTCAAACATTATGTAAAACATGGCTGTAATGAAAGTTAATACACTTGTGAACACAGTGAGCTTTGTCCCTGTAAAATCCCCTTCTATCCAAAGTAAGGCAAGCTTCAGGCATCTTCCATGGTGGTTTTGAGCCAAGATACAAAAAGCTATTGAACTTCCAGTGTCTTGTGTATTATGTCTTTCAGTCTCTTCTAAAATCTCTTTCCATAGCCCCTGATTATTTCCCTAATCAAGGATTAAACCCTTTAACCATATGTATATTGCATAAAAAATAGCCTCTGGTGAGGTATAGTCCTAACTAAAAATAGAATTAACAGGTATTAGATTAGCAGAATGCCCGTCAGAAAAGTATGTAGGGGGCATCATTAAAGAGACAGACTATTGGTATGTGTTTTCTATTCCTCTGAAGTTTATCCCCTTTTTAATTGCTTCTGCCATTATGAGAAAGCTAGCAAGATTCTTTCACTGAAAAGACCAGGACAGGACAGAGCTGAAGAGACATTCACATTAGGATTTTCTACCAATCACTTTCTCTTCTCCTGGAAGTGTTGTGCTGAAGCTGTTTGCATCCCCCCAAATGGTGAGTAAAGTTAGTGCCGTCACTGACCTCACTGTCACCAGCGTTCCCCTTAGACCTGGGTACACAGAGTTTACTGTGAAATGAGCTCACACACAGCCTCAGTCCAGGTCTTTGAAGCTGAGTACTTCTTCATTTATTTCAGTCCCTGGCAAATTCAGCTACAAAAATCAGTCTTTCTAGAAGTTTGATCTTCAAGATTGTAATGTTTATGGCTTTTGGTCTCACAGACTTTACCTTTCTTTTGCTTCAAATGGTCTTTGAACACCTTCAAGGTCCAAGTGGAATGAGACACTGAATTCTACAATTTGTTTCCTTCAGACAGTAGATCTGTCTTTCTTTTAATTCTTTTCATTCTGTCTACTAAACCGAAGCTGCAAAAGTTTGCAAGTTGCACTGGGGCATTCTTCTACAGGAGAAGATAGTCAGGCATCAGTAGATGAGAAGGTGGTTTCCTACAATACTTTCCATTTAAAAGCCTTTTAAACTCTTTTGACATTTTGCTATGTAAAACAGATCCTTCAACTTCACTGAAGTTTTACAGGTCCTCTCCAAAACATGTGCTAAGAACATCTTGTGGTCCTGTCTTCATGATATGTCCATGTAGACATGGCCTTCTAATCTTGACTTCCAGTCAGAGAACCAGAGTAGAGCGATGGTGGCAAAAAAGCCACCAAAACAAAACTATTAAGCAAAGCAAATTGAAATGTACATCACCTAGACCTACACAATTGCATGCATTTCTCTTACAAGACAGAAAAAATCGTGCAGTAGAAAGAAGAAACAGTGGGCTAATAGTTGATGCACAGAGAGAGAGGCTGTGCTGTGAATTAGATGAGCAAATTGCCTTGATTCAGGCCCTTTATCTACAGGCCTGTGGAAGGTAGGGTAATGAAGCACTGCCAGCACTGCAAAATTTAGGGTAGGGCTCACAATACCATTTTTTTCCCAATCAACACAGTGACTATGCCAATGCTTTCTCTTTTGGAAATATAAACTATAGAGCAAGGCAGAGAAAAATTTTCCAAACTTGAGATACTCCTAATTCTCTCATTCTTTTTTCTTTTTTTTTTTTTTAATCACCCCCCAACTCCGTCCCAATTATATGACATTAAGGAGTTAAGATTGGATAATATTTCTCTGAAAACTTTTAGTCTTTTTAGGTTCTTTGTAACTCAATATTTTATTGAGAACTGTAATCCCATCCATTATTCCCGTATCTGTACCAGAAAACAACAGTAGCCTCCAGAGCCTAGATGACCAAAGATGGGTCCTCAATGGCTCAGTACTCAGTGGAAACTGCTAGAAAGGAACATCTATTGTCAAAAAGTGATTGAAATGTTCTGCTTGATATCTACTGATTCAGTGCTCAGTAATCTGTAATAAATAGCTTAGATTGCCAATCAGTAAAGAAATAAGGGCCAGAAAGATGAATTTTTTAACACATCTTACCAATATTATCTACTAATAGAGAAAAAGTGTTTACAAGTTCACCTGTCTCTTCCTTGCATGCTATTGCCAAGAAAATACAAAACAACCCGAAAAGTCTAGTGTGTAGCATGTTATGGATTCATCTTCATGCACACTATAGTTCTTACTTCGGAAGAAGTGCTTTGTTGAGATAAAAGATTCATGCCAAAAGTGATGTTTCTTAACAAGGGAGATAATGCAGAACATTGTTCATGTCTATTCATTTTTGTGTTTCACTGTGCTATGATAAAATCCTTGACCCAGTGAAATCATTAAAACCTTTGTCATGGGTTTTAGTCTGGCCCTATATTAAGTATCTGCTTATAACTAAGGGAAGCTTACTTGTGGAAGGACAGAGTGTTCCCAAAGTGCCATCTAAGGCTGAAATCATTCCCCAAGGAACTGAGAATCATCACAAATTTCATTACCTTCTTGTACAGGGCACTTTGAGTTTGCTCTCAGTAATATGAATAGCAACATGAATTTTGAAACAAAACACATTTGAACATAATGAACACTAAAAACAAAAGTTAAGGCAGTGAAGACTTAGTAAAGCCAATGGTAATACCAGATAGTGCTACAGCAAAACTCTTAATTAAAAATTGGAAAAAAAATAAAATAAAATGCACTGTTCTTGTTGTAAAAATGCCAAACCTCCTTTTGGAAAGACTTTTCATCTTAAATAAGCTACATGGAGCAGTGACTTTATATTTGACAAAGACTTTGAAGCAGCAAAACCTTACTGCATGTGAAAAGATGAGGGACAAAATGATGATGCAAAAATAGATGAATAAATGTAACTAGATGTGTCACTCAGAACACAGAAAGCTGAGTCAAGTGTTATCGCTTTGTTGTCACAACTGTCAGCTTTCAGGTTCCTTCTTTCTTCAAATTTTTCAAATTATAACTTGTTTCTTCCATAAAAACCATGGAAAAGCAAAACAGGAACAAAATATGAGACTTTTTGATTTAAATACATAATTCCAAGTGTTTTGAAAAGCAGTATAAAACGACTGAATATTGGTTTAAAAAAAACCCCAAACAACCCCACAACTCAATTATCTTTCTTTTCTTGAATTCAGAGCTTTCCTTCTGAGAGATCAGGAAAGACAAGAGTTTCCAGAGAACAAAATAATAGTCTTAAAATATGAAAGCCTCATATAAAACACATAAAAATGCAATTAAATATTTTATTAAAATTAATTTAAAGTACTTCCCACTTGTAAACAAGTAATCTAGAAGAAATTTTAGCATGAAAACACAGTTTGAATTTGTTAACGAAGTCTCAGAGGCAAATGTGTCAAAAGTTGAGACATTTCTGTATGGGCTGAAATGAGAAAATCCCTGCCATTGTGAGACTGCTACAAAAATAGACAGCACTGGCAAAGGAGTGTCAACTGACTTCAGTAAATGAGGGAAATACTGGCAAGCGTAAACCCTGACCTCTAGCAGCGATTTTCTCATTTCACGACTTGGAGGTATACACACATAGCCACCTATTTCTGTCGGAGGTTACTCTTGGTGCAATCTATCCCTGGGCATACAGCCAGAGCAAAATCTCTCCAGGACAGAAGCCCCACTTAAGCCATGGGTTTAACAGGAACATAATGAAGGGAGTGGCTGAAAATAACCTGCCCTTACAAGGCAATCACATTTCAGGATTCCCAGGCCATAGGGAAAAGGCATCTGTAAACAGCAGAGTCTCTAGGTCCTGCCTTTCCCATCACCTTCTTCTTCTTGGAAAAGGAAACCTTGAGAAACTTCTGTGAAAGGAGCAGTCCCAATGTGGGAAAAAGAACTTTTAGTGGCTTTGTTCTCCCTTGAACTGCCCCTCTATGGCTATACCAACAGTAGCCGAGCAGTGGAGCGCACTTTTTCCCAGTTCTGTACAATGTGAGAGCAGGGGAATGTGTGCTCCAGGAACCTCTTTGCAGATGGTGAGTTTTTTTCTTTATGCCTTCGTCTTTTCCGCTAGCTCGTAATCTGCCCCCTAGCTTCCCTGGGGCCAAGGGGAAGAGGATGATCTTTATATAGCTGTCCTCGGGGACTGGGTGAATCACAGAGTAACATCTAATCCCTCTTGCACTCTGCAACTGTATAACATCCCAGCTGAATATCAAGCCAGGGAAAATAAGTTGCAGTTTTACATACAAAAATCAGGCAGAGTTATCAAAAGCACAGTCAGAGCAGTTACCAGTTGCCGCCATAAAACTCAAACTGAAAAATTAAACAAAGGAAAACAACCAGAGACCAGAGAGGGTGCAGAAACCACTCAGAAAGACCGAGATGCCATGTTCTTTATTTTGGCACTTAATTTTTTGAAAATAACATTCAATAGTCATTGGGTGAATCTATTGCATGTTTTTTTTTGTTTTGTTTTGGTTTTTTTTTTTAATTTTTTAAATTTTTTTTTACTGGAGAGGGCAAGGAGCCATGTTTTTTTTTAATGCTTGGCCACCATGTTTGGTATCTGAGCTGTATATCATGCACTGTTTGTCATTTCACGCCACTTAGAACAAATCCCAGCTGGCTGGAATCCTAGTCCTGTGGACTGTGAGTCATGGATATTAAATGACCATCATGTGAGCTCCTGCATGCTGCTGTGGTTAGTGTGTGACACTGTAAAGTTGTACAGTATCTTATCACAGAAGATCATCAACATGAATAAACAATTTGAGCAGGAGTACTTTCAAAACAGCACAAAATAAATTACTTGTTTTAGCAAGAGGCAAGTAAGGGATAAGGATGCATGAAGCTGAAGCAAAGGTACAGCATTTATGTGTTTTTGGGGGGACCAGTGAGCCACAGAAGATCAGCTGCTGGTTCTGTAATAGCAGATCTGTGGCAAGAATGGAAAGGATATTGTTTGTAAAGGAACAGTTTGCAAGAATCTTTAAATCTCCTCAAGGAAATTCTGTAGCAGTCTTTTTGATAAGTAACTATAATCTGGTCCAGTGTCATTGTAGTATTCTACCATTATAAGGAACTGAACACAAGCATTTAAGAATCTGTCTCTTAGGAACCAGAACCAATTTTGGGATTGACTAAAATACCGCTCCCAATTCAGAATTTTAAAACAAGTAACGAGACCTTTTTCACTTATGTGATATGGACAATCTTTGAAGTGGATGGTTTTAGTCTAGGAGAAGCCTAAATTAGAAGATTTACTGAGCAATCCATTTCATGTTAATGACATGCAGGAAATCTGTACTACAAATCACACTGGAAAAACCTTAGTGCAAGGGGAAAGCATTGTTTGCAAAGAATACCATTTCATACCTGGATTGGGTAGGTTTATTCCATCCTAGTTAAGACCTGGGTAAGTTCCTGCCACCGGTGATAAAATGAAAATCCATTTTAGCCAAGCCACAGGAAAACCCTGTAAGAGTTAGATGTGGAAGCCCATTTCCATTTTCATTAGTGTGGGTAAGCTGTTCAGGCAAGAAATTGCTGTTATCCAGTCCAAAGTGTTATCCAGTTACCTTCTGCAGGTTACTATGAAATCACGTACTGCTATTAGAGGTTCTTATGAGTCTATAATGTTTCAGTTCTCAGTCACGGCTCCAACAAAATTTCTTCTCTTGCTGGCAGTTCCAGCTTTGATCTGTTTTTCTGTCTTTGCACGTGTTTTCCTTCCTGGTAGCAGCTACCAGCTTCTTCCCACTATCGCAGCAGTTTCCCCTACCTTTGCTTATGTTTCTACCACGTCACAGCAGTGTAGTTAGCTCTCCTTAGGTCAGCAAAGCCAGGCATTCATAGCTTGCACTTTCTAAAACTTTTCAAGCACTGAGTAATTTAAAATGTATTATATTTTTTTAATTAAGCATCAAAAACCTTGCATTTGAAATCTCTTCACAGGCCAAAAGAGACAGTTAAAACTTACTACTGATTTTTTGTACAGAAGTCCAGGGTTTTAGAGAAATAAATATGACTTGAGTCCGATGGGGAAAGTTTATTCAAGTTAATCCAGATTTAATCAAACCCACCATTATAAAGACATCAGCAAGTCATATCAGAAGATTAAAGCTGTTAATGCATTGTACTCAAGTTACCATGACTGTCAGAGAAAACTTAAACTCTATTTTGGGTAATATTAATAAAAACAGCATGTTAAAAATACCACTATGTCACTACAGCTAGCTACAACCTTGATTTTTTTTTTTTTTTTAATATAGGGGCAAATTTTAAAAATGCTATTGAATTTGAAAATATCTTCGACTATGGACAAGCTTTCATGGAAATAAAAGACCAAGGGGAAGCAGGATTATTCACATTCATATCTCTTATCCATATGAATGGATATTGGATAAGAGATAAATCAGTCTTATTAACCAATGGGGAAGACCAGAAAGTAATAACACAAAGCATTAACATGAAAAATGCAGACTAAAAATTAGGGAAATTTTCATAACTATGTGAAGGCAGAATAAATGCAGATGCAAATCAGAAATGAGATGCCAGGAAAAGCTATGAAATTAACTCCATGGAGGATATTCAAGACATCAGTCTGTGAGGAGTTACTTCAGCATAACACAGTCAGAGCTTTCAGGAGGCAAAGACATGAACTGGGGAGTCCACCTTCTCACCCAAATCATCAGAAATGGCTTTGGAGAGCTAAATGTTATGTTGGCACAAGTTGCCCCCATTTATTACAACCCAGTTTCCTTGAAATACATGGAACAGACTGACAAGTATGCTGACAATGGCCTCATAACCTGAATGTCACTGGGGTATCTGGCTAAAAGAAAGTCATTGCTATTTTTCCAGGTCAGATCTTTCTTTTTAATTTAACGTGCTTTAGTGAAAGCATTTAAAATCTGTTTCTTGAAAGCATACTGAGATAAATTCTCACAGGGATTTTTATGAATAGATGCACTTTGCTTTGTTTCTAGCAAAGATTAATGCTTTTGCATAAGAGTTGGAAAGCAGTTTTACAGTCAAAGGAAAACAGAAGTTACCGCTGATCCCTCAAAGAGGGATCTCTCAAAGAGAGCACAGGCCTGTCAGTCTGATTCTGGTGTTTGGAAAGAGAAATATTTTCTTATTTTCTTTCCATAACTGTGATAACAATCTGTAAGCCAAAGTACAACTAAAGTGTCTCCTGGAATTACACTGTTTCCAAGAAATGAATTTTAAACTTATTATAATAGTGTACTAAAGAGCTTGAAATTTTCATGCCCACAGGGCAATATAGCACTCCATTTGTGATTTGATGTCGCAAGCATGTAGACTTCTTTAGTTTACAAATGCTCTTCAAGAAAACATTTAATTTTTCTCTCCGGGGAAAACATTAAACCCTACCTCAGGAAATTGTACAGAAGGGAGGAAATTTGGGTTGAGATGGCCATGTTTTGACTTCCAGTCACCAAAATCAAATCCCTTCCCCATATGTATTCCAGCTTTGGGTTCATAATCCTACTACTCTGAACCAAAATAATAAACCTAGGACATATTTTACCCTTTATATTATATACCCCTCCTTAACATTCCAACGATTTTTTTCTTATTTTCCATGTTTCTGGAGATCAGTGATAACTTTGGGTTTCTAATGAAATAAGGTTTAGATGATCACAATCTGTCCACTCATACATTTCTCTTTCCTTCTCTCTTTTGAAACAACAGAGTATTTTTATTTATTCTTGACTGGGTGGATGAAGATGTCAAAGACTTGCACGAGTTTTTTGTTTGGGTAAAGGAAAACTAACCAAGTTGGTTCTACCAAAGAGATCCAGCCACTGTGCATGGCCAGAGATGGTAGCCAGGTGGCCAGTCAGCATATGTGTATTGACAGGGCAACCTCGTGTGGTTGTGCCCCTGCCACACCATGTGCTGCCACTCACCCGTCTGGTCAGGTAAAACTCCCATAACAAAGCTGGGATATCAGAACTGATCCACAGAAAATTTGCTTCTCTTTTCAGAAAGACATGTGCATTCCAGCCTCCAGAAGTACACAGCAGCACAAAATAAAACAGATCCCAGCACTGCCAAAGGCACATAAGTGATGAGCCCTCAGGATTGCCAAAACGGAGGCAGATAGCCATAATTATCTAATATGCAGTGTATCTGACGTTCTGCAACAAATACTCACTCACCCAGAGCCCATGCAGGGGTAAGGCTTCAGGTCTCTGTTCCTGGGCCAGAATTCATCCTGGTGTGCTCAGTAAGGCACTGTTCAGCTTGGATGGCAAGCTAAAGATATTAGTACCCACAGAAGTGTCCTTCCCAGTACTGGGCACTTCAGCATAGTTGGAAACCTACCTATTGCACTGGGTAGCTCTGATAGCATACTGGCCAAACTGTGGCTTTGCTTTTGTAGCTGTCATACTTTCTTTAAAGGTTATGAATCCCCCCTTCAAATTGCTTCAATTGCATCCAGCTCATTGTAAGAATCAATGCATACAAAGAATTTATTTGTACCTCGTGATCAGCATCAAGTTGCATCAGTGGAGCCTTAGATTGGATTGTAGGGAAGATTTATTCGCTGAAAGGGTGAAACAGGCTGCCAAGGGAAGCAGTGGAATCACAGTACCTGGAAGTGTTAAAAAAACTTGTATATATGGCCCTCAGAGACATGGTTTAGTGGTGGACATGGCAGTGTTAGGTTAAGGGTTGGCCTTTTCCAACCTAAGTGATTCTAGGATTCTGTGATTCTGTAAAATCTGGAAAGCTTGAAGTTAGTTGATCAAACATGAACTGCAGAGAGGATTTACAGAACAGAATTTCGAAAAACCTAAAAGTGCTACCTAGCCAACTATCTAATTAAAATAGCACGGTATTTATCTTCACATTTGCCCTGTTAGGCTACAAACCACTGCAATTCTCATGTTTTACACGCACGGCGTTGAAACACTATCTGCAGTGTAGATACCCACACATAAACCCTTCAAATTCAGAGGAGGAGAGTGGGCGCTTAGAGGGCAAGAGCTGCCTAAGCAATTTCATCAGTCTGCCATAGAGGGGATCAAGTCCTTTCTGGGAAACTGGCAACACATTAACACCATGCAGTGAGTCTGGAGCTGGCTCTGGCACCCGGAGTGTAGGCACAGCCTTGGTCACACGGCTGAGAGGAGAGGGAGAGCTGAGACTGACAGCTGTGCTACAGGGAGCTGAAGTGAGAAAGGCTAAGGGTGAGGGTCAAATTGCTGTAGGAGCAAGTGCCACTGTATCTGATTTCAACTAAGCAAATTATCTACCTGCACTTAACTCCCTTACACATTTGTGTCCAGCATGTTTGTTAACTTAGTGATTTCTGTAGGAACTGAATCCATTTCACATGCAAATGGACCTAAAAATCACCAAAGTCAAAGGATGGGAACTAATTTTATTTCTCAATCAGCAGAACTGTGCAGAAAATCACCCTTAGCTTAATAGAGAGTGATTTGCAGATCACAAGGGAGAGAAATTATACCTAATTTATCCAAGAAGGATGGCCAGGAGAAAATATAGAATAGGTTTCGGGGTGAAATTATTTAACAAGAAGCTCTTCAAGAAACTTGCTCTGAAAGTTGTCGTGCTTCGAGACTATACGGACGACTGAATGGGATAACCCTTTCAGTGGAAACAGGAAGTTAGGTGGGCAAGGGGAATGCATGTGGTATGGCTGAGATGGAGTTCAGCTCCCCATAGCAGTCCTCACAGTGCACCGGTAGCTAGAAGGGTGTTGATAACACACCAGTGTTTTGGCTGCTGCTGAGCTGTGCTGGTTCTGTCTCTCAACCTTCCCCCACCATTCGTAGGCTGATCCAGGGAGGGGACACAACCAGGCCAGCTGACCCAAATTAACCAAAGGGATATTCTGTACCATATGATGTCAGTTCAGATATAAAAGCTAAGTTAAAAAGCAGGAAGGGGAGCCATTAGTTATTTACAATGTTTACCTTCTAGAGCAAGAACTACTTATGCTAAAGCCCTGTTCCCAGGGAGCAGCCAGATATCATTTGCTGATGGGGAGAATACAGTTTTGGTTTTATTCTCTTTTCTTATGTACACACAAGCTTTTGCTTTTGCTTGAGTAAACTGCCTTATCTCAACATACAAGTCATTTTCTGTTTTATTTTCTCTTCCCTGTCCAGCTCGGAAGGGGAGTGATAGAGTGGCTTGGTGGGTACCTGGCATCCAGCAAACATCTACCCACCGCAGGGAAGAAAGTGGCAGAAAGAGCAACCTTTCTGATATAATTGTTAATGGATTAAGCCTGAGTTTTCTTCCCTGTGTATTTTAAAATCTCTTATAAGTGAAATATGTACATTACCTATATAAATGTATGAGCCATGTAAACCTAATGTGACCTGATGCTAGTGAGTTATGATTTCATATGGATATCACCAATACATTTCTGACCAACAAATGTGGCAAATCCCAAAGCAGGGCCCCAGAGCACCTCGTCATGTAAAATCACTGCCCAATACACCTTCTAGAGTAGCTAAAAAGCAGCAGAGTGGATCATGTCAGGAGCTAGTTCACACACATAACATAGAAAACAGATGAAAGTGTCTTCTACTGGCTGGTGATAACCAGGAAAGCACTCTGACATGCAGCAAGATGCCAGGGAGGCCCAGAAGAGCAACCAAGTTGTCAGAGCATCCTTTCTTCCCCTCTGCCGATGGCTGAAAGCAAGATACCCTGACAAGCTGACAGGCCAATCAGAGAGTCTGTGCAGAGAAGGGTATTTACAAATTTCCCACCTTTGTGGTCCTGAGGAGCTTGAGGGAAAAAGTTCCCCAAATTAAAAGTGCAGCCTCAGTTACCCCGTGAGAGATGGTGGTGACAGAGGGGAGTCTGAACAGCTAAAATAAGCAGGCCAGTTTTGTTTGCAGAAGGAAGGGGAGGAGGTGTCTCAGGCACCCAAGCAGAGACTCACCTGCAGTCTCTGGAGAGACCATGATAGAGAAGATGCCCACAGTGCAGCCCATGGAGAACACCATATGGAGCAGGTGGATGTTCCCTGAAGGAACTAAACCCTGGGGAGAGCCCATGCTGGAGCAGATTTATCTGAAGGAATTGCATTCTGTGAGAGGAACCCAGAAAGAGCAGGAGGAGAGCAGGAGGAGGAAAGAGCATCAGAAAAGAACTGTTATGGACTGACCATAGCCCACTTTCCCCATCTCCCTGCACTACTTAGGGGAGAAGGAGGTAAAATAGTCAAGAATGAATGAGTGATACTGAGCCTGGGAAAAGAAGGTGTTGATGGAAATGTTGTTATTTCAATTTTTGTCATTGTTTCTCTTTATCCAGCTGGAAAAAAGAAGATTTTGGGGTGGCCTAATTGCAGTCTTCCACTACCTGAAAGGATCGTACAAGAATGATGGAGAGGAACTTGTTACAAGGGCATGTAGTGACAGGACAAGGGGAGATGGCTTCAAACTGAAAGAGAGTTTAGATAAAAGATATTAGGAAGAAATTCTTTACTCTGAGAGTGGTGAGGCACTGGAACAGGTTGCCCGAAGCTGTGGATGCTACATCCCTGGAAGGGTTCAAGGCCAGACTGGATGGGCAATCCCTCATGGCAGGAGGGCTGGGACTAGGTGATCTCTAAGGTCACTTCCAAACCAAACCGTTCTGTGATTCTAATGCCAGGGACTGACCCTGTAATATGACTGTAACATCAGTCACACAATATAATAGGTTAGTCTTCTAAGGAAAGGGAGAAACAGGTTGAAGTGTGAATCCTGGAGTCTTGTGAGACATATTTGTCCACAACAGTTCCCATGTGTCAGGCGAAAGAAGTGGTGCTGATCATCCTAGTCAGACAGGGAATGCATCTGAAGCTGATTTGTGACTGTCTCTGTCTAAGTCATGTGTTCAGTGCAGACTTGTAATACAGACAAGGGAACCACAAATGAGCTACTAGAAATAATAGAAATAATAATAGAAACCAAGATAAAAACAGAGCTCTCCAAAGAATATTTTATTTTGACTTCAATCAACTTTATGTAGTGTCAGAGTCAAATTTTGTACTAACTACACCTACATATACATACCTACATATGTTTTGAATTCCCTTTCATATTCAACACAGATATTAATGTTTGTGGCTTAGTAAAAGAACGCATAGAGCTAAGGATGCTTCTTAAGGATTTGAGTGGCTTCTCACATCTAAGCGCATACACATTTTAGAGAAAATTTCAGACAGAACTGCATAAAATTTTTTGTGAGGCATATGAAAACTTTCAGCACTGCAGTGTATTTACTGCACTCCCATGAGAAGCAGGACTTTAAAACAGACTAACCCATGGGAGAATGTAACACAGCTGTGACACCTTTGTACAAAGGTGGGCACCAAGTACGGTTGGCCTGCTAGTAAAATCCCATTTTATGAGTTGGAATCACTTGAGCAGGTATCACCTATGAGGTCCCCTGCCAAACCAAAAAGCAGCATCTGAAAGCTGTTGTTTACATTCTGTATGGGAAAGAAAAGAGATCACACAGAGGAAGGTTCCAAGAAGAATGGGAAGGAAATAAAGTGGATTTGCAATGATGAGCTGAAAAGCTGGAAAGAGAGAATACTGCATAAATAGTTAAACATTTGCGATTACATTTGTGACACTAAGGATGCTGCTTCACTTAGCTTCCCTTGATTTCTTATCTGATGTATTTAACATGGTATAAAAATACACAAGGATTAAGAGAAATTAAATAGAACAGACACAGCAAGCAACTACCCGGTGGGACATCATAGGTATTGTAAAAGAAATTACATCAAGCTTGCTCAGAGAGGTTCAGATGATGTGGGAGGAAATGGGGGTGGCTCAGGATTAGGAAGGTGACAGCTTCCTGGTGCCTTCCCTGTCCCGAGTTGTGACAGCTCTGCAACTTACACTACACCAAAGCAGGATAAAAGCATTTCCAAGCGTCCAGCCCAAAGCCACTGCTCCACCCAGAGCTAAGAGGTTTTCTGACATTCCAGACCCAGGGACATCTAACAAGGCTGGGAGTGAGGAAAGCAGTTAAATGTCAGGGGATAAAGGAATTGAGGCAGAAAGAGACAGATGTTTCCCTGGCACATGGCTAAGCTGTCTGGTGGGAGACTTTGGCAAAAGCTCATGGTCTGCCTGTTCCTATTGCTGTTGAGAGGAACCGTGCTTTGTGTACAATTACGTAAACAAACAAATGACCTCAAGACTCTCCCAAATTTGAACCCATTTTTCATGCAGATGCACCCTCTCTCCTGCAAAGAGAGGTATTCAGTTTGCCATGAAACCAAAAGGGCAATGAGGCTATCATCCCCTAGTTTGCACAGTGAGGTAGCCCAGCAACAAGCAATGAAAAAAACCCAAACTACAGATTGCCCCGTCCATTATTCTGCACTCTTCGTTTTCCCTTTCAACAGTGATGAGCCACAGGGAAAACAAAGAACTGTTCTCATCAGGTTTTGGACTAAGACATTTCTACTTTAATCACAAGAAAAACTGATTGGAATCCACAGGGTTTGTGTTTTCAGATGATTTGGAGGATACTTTAAATGATATTTCTTCCTGTGTTTTATCATTTTCAGGACACAGCACAGAAGAAAGCAAAATGAAAATAACAGTAGTTGACTTAATATTTTGAACTGAAAGATACAATTCATTGGGAGCCTGAAAGAAGCTCAGGACTGCTCTGACCTGACTGGAGTCATGTTTTATTTTACGCATACTAGAAAGGGTGCGAAATTCAAGCAGGTTAAAAATCTTATCCTAAATTCTGCAAAAAGCTGGCTTGCAGAGAAGGTTTACATTTTTATTGATTTACTTGCCATCCAACAGTGTTCTTAGGCTGGGGTTAATAGCAGCAAAATAGAGTGACTTGCAATAGAAATACTTAATTGCCCTATAGCATATGTGATATCTATGCAGCAGGAGGTTTCAGAAGCTGGCTGACAAAAATTGTAGTGCTCTGCTAGGTTAATCTAATTAGAGCTCTTCCTTGCAGCTTCGATTGACAGTTTGGAAACCTGTAAACTTCTCTAAACATAGACAGCCTTCCATTTGCTGTGGTTCAAGAGAGGACCCTCTTCCTGCACTCTTCCCTTGAACTGTTTCCATGGAATACTGTCCATATTCAGAAAAATGTACAGGTTGCCAAACTGTCAACTAAAGCTGTAATGAATGGCTCTAATTACATTCAAGTAGCAGAGAGCATTGCCATTTTAATCAAATCTGAGCCTTGTGAGATATTTGGCAGAAATACAAGAGAAAGCCTGAGGAAAACTCTGCCAAAATGTTAGCAACCTTTTATTCTAAATTCTGCCTGTCGGAGTACTGAATACCAACTGCTATGGAAAGGTTTTTGTTTTATGGGGGTTTTTTTATTGTAGCCTATATGGTCTCATCATGAATTATTATCCTGTTCTCTATCAACAAAATAAAACAAAACAAAAAAACACAGCCCCACAATTTCAAGACTAAAAGTGATGATCAGCAATTTTGCTAATCAGTCAGCCACAGTCATGTTGCCAGTCACAGGGGCAAGGGGGACCTAATAACATCCTTTCACTCAAAGAGTTTCTGCCAGCACTCAGCTTTGTGTTGTGTACAGCAAGACACATAAAAGCAAACTGCTTTGTCAGATATCCTGTCAGATGCTGCCCCAACTCCTTTGTAAATGCCACAACTTTATGTTCTGCAGCCCTTTCTTATCCTAACAGTGTGAAAGACCTATCTCTACTGAGTCCAGTGATCTTGATATTCCATCCCTTTTTACAAATCACAAATTTGGAACTAACCCCAAAATTGTAGCTTTTTCGTTTATTTATTTATTTATTTATCACATCTGCAAGACCTCACAGTGATTAAATGTAAAGTATCAAAACTAATGAGGGACAGGAAAGAAAAAGATAATAAGTTGTCCAATCATTCTGTAAGTTTAATGGACAAGAAGAAAAACAAGATTTCCAGAATTTTACAAAATCTATTCTGGATTATAAAGGAAGGCAACAAAGGAATTCCTTCTTCTTCCAGAGGAATTAATCTGGTAACATAAGGTTTTAATTACATTTCAGTTCCTCTCATGAAAGCACCGGCAGCAAGAGTGTTATAGGTGAAACGAGGTGAAAGAGAAAGGATTTAATATCACAGATATTTCAGGTGCAGCACAATCAGTCTCAATCCACAACCTTCCTTCATTTCCAGGAGATGGATTTCATTTATTTCACTAGGCATTTTGCTAGTCTTGTCCTGACAGCTGTCGCACAGAAGTCCTGCTGCTTCATGTCCCAGCAGAGAGCCAAATGCCAACCCAGTCTTACTGCTTACTATTGCGTTATTGGAGTGCTCTTCCTCCAGTTCCATTCCCAGAAAAAAAGACCCACAGAAGAATTCTTCTCCTGAAGTTCTGAAAAGTTTCCTTATTATTTTTTCAATTACGTGATTTAAGTATGGTCTTAAAATGTACAACACCAAAAGAGGGTCAATCCAGGCCCTTTGCAACCATCTATCTAATAACTAATTTTGAAATAGCCTTCAACACATCACTACTCAGCTTCCTGAATAGTGACAGGGGTTGTAAAGAGGCATTGCCTGGCTGTGGACAGCCCTACCATGGTCTCTCTCAGTGATGAAGCTCAGCAGCCCTCATGAAACAGCCTCCTGATTTCTAGTCCAAATCTGGTTTGCGTGCAGAATTGAATGATTTATTTTACAATTAGCAGTCTAAATCATGGCATTTTCTTTACTTTTTGGTGAGGTTGTTTCTAAAGAAGTGTTCTCTGTTTTTCTTGAAGCTTTTTTCTTCTTTTTGTGTGGTAAGAACCTTTGAGGGGTTTTGTAAAAAAAATTATCTTACTGTTATCTTTTTCTGGAAAGTGCATGTTTTGAAGCTGCTCATGAATTATTTTTCTGGTACACTCATGATCAGCATGGGATATATCATTGGTGACTTTACTGCTGATGCAACTAAAATATCAGATTAGTTAATACGAGGAAAAAAGGTTTGGTTGTTTTTTGGTTTTTTTAATGCTGCTTGTGTTCTCCATTCTTTAAATATATTCATTAAATACATGCATAGGTCTTTCTGGCTTCAGCTAATAACAGATGTTTTAAACATGATGTAAAGCTCCACACAGAAGGATATCTCTCTCCTATCAACTTCAGTTTGAAGCATGAAATATAATTATCCTTATATCATTATCTTAGCCTGCATAGTTCAAAGAAATAAGACACAATCTGGAAGTGTTTCTGTGCCAAAAAATGTGCTAGCCTTTTCTTCTTCTAAAATCTGAGTAGTAGTTAGGAGGGTGAGGAGAGAATCCTTTTTTTTCTGAGTAGTAAAAGTGGGAGGATTTTCTTCACTTTATGTTCCAACACAAAGCCCAATATCACAACCACCCTTTCTTCCCAGCTGAAGCCTGGGACAAGAGCATTCAAACTGCATGGAAGACTCCTAAGTTGAAGTAGTTTGCTTTTCAGGCATGCTGAATGCTTTCTGCAAATGATGCACCAGAAACAAGGTCTATTTTACTGGGAGAGGTAATGTGCCCTGTTCTGTGTAATGTGCCCTGCATATGTCCCATGCTACTCCAATGAAAAATAGGAATGGAAGCTGTATGAGGAGCAAAATAGGTCAGAAGTAGGAGCACCAAATAAAAACATTTTATATAAATCTTAGGATTCTCTAAATTTCCTCTGTGACCTTGATTATTTAAGGTGGAATCAGCTCCTGATTCCTCCTGTATTTGGAACACCATTTGCCTGATGGTTGAAAGGTACAATGTGGACATTTGCATAGGAGTTAATCACCGTAAATTGTTCTTAGAGTCAATGGGCATCTAATCAATCTAATTAACACAAACTATGGAGTTACTTTTTTATGCCTTGAGCAGATTTTTAAGATAGGTCAAGTGAATCCCATGCTAATGGTTCTCATTGCTTTCCATTGCCGGCATGGATTACAAAGACAGCTGTAATGAGGTGAGAGGAACCTGATTCCAGCTGCTAAAATGTTAAACATAATAGACAGATCCTCACCTTAGTAAGTGAAACCTCGAGTCATTGCAACCTTGCCAGTGGGATCTTGCTGCTTTACGTCAGGTAAGAAAACTTACTTCTCTTTGCTTTGTTACTGATGGGACTCAGAAGACCTAGTACACTCTTTACTGGGCTGTGAAACTTTCATATACTAACCCAATTATTTCAGATATAACATAGGATATAGACTTCATGTCACCTGACTTCAGACAATCCCATATCATGTATAAGGTCTGTAATGGCAGTCACCTTCAGCTGTCTTGAAGTCACTGAAGAGAAACAGAACTCTCCAAATGATGGTTCACTTGATATATTTTATACACAACTTATTTTAGGATTAGATGACTCATTTTCCAGGTGTGTCTTATTCTCTATATAAACAGTAAGAACACTAGATATCCAATGCATATATGGATTTCTGATTTTGATAAACATAAAGAAGGACAGACTGATTTCACCCATTCTCTCATTGTCTCCAAGATATGCTGTGACTATTGCAGACCTGACTGCATAATATTTTTATAGAATCATAGAATAGTTTGAGTTGGAAGTGACCTTTAAAGGTCATCTAGTCCAACCGCTCTCCCTGCAATGAGCAGGGACATCAACTAAATCAGGTTTTACTTAAAGAAGTTCATACCAGACAGTATTTAGGTTGTACTACTCTTCTTCTCACTTATGCTCTCTCTTTTTTTCTTTTTTTCATTGTGACAAAAGTACAGTCACAATTGTGACTGTACAATTGTCCCATACAGATTTTAGAAATGGAAAAGATGTATCTGTTTACCTAGGAGGTTACTTTCCCAAGGACAGCAAGAATTACAGTGAAGCTGAGCTAAATTTCTGACTGTTGTGTAGATGAAAGAACTGCACACAAGAACTTTAATACAAGGACATTTTTTTTTTTAATGGCCAGTCTTCGCGAACGAAGAACCGAGGAAGGTCTTTACACCTTCCAGCCTGCGCATTGGATTTTTTAGGTGAGTTACAGTGTGCGC
>JAYRBT010000082.1:91237252-91260530 GCA_036023395.1 Myiotriccus ornatus | reverse complement strand
CTGACCAGGAATCGAACCCGGGCCTCGGCGGTGACAGCGCCGCGTCCTTAACCACTAGACCACCAGGGGCTCCCACAAGGACATAATTTCTTGCAAAAACATCATTCTGCAAGGGAAACTAGTCACATTTAAGTATCTTTTTTATTTTTTGAGAAGAAGGTGTATAGTTTTCAACAAAGATGAAATTCTGAGAAAGTGTAAGAAGTGGATTCATAACCCTTTCTTTGGTTATGACGAATTTCTGCAGTCTCCACCCAAGACCTCTCAACAAGATATACAACTCCTTATAGAACAGAATTGCAGAATCATTTAGGTTGAAAATGACCATTAAGATCACTGAGTCCAGCTGTTCACCCAGCACTGCCAAATCCACCATTAAACCACGTCCCTTGGTGCCATTTACACGTCTTTTGAATATCTGCAGGGATGGTGACTCCACCACTTCCCTGGGCAGCCTGTTCCAATGTTTGACAACACTTTCAGTGAAGAGTTTTTTCCTAATATCCAGTCTAAACCTTCCCTGTTGCAACTTGAAGCCATTTCCTCTTGGTTCTCTTGCTTGTTGCCTGGGAGAAGAGACCACAGAAAACAATGGTCGGGAGGGAAAAGAGGAAGTCAAAAGTTTCTGCTGGAGCATAATCCTACAGAAGGTTATTTATTCCAGTATACTGATGTTTTCCCATAGTTTTGCTGCTGCTATATCTGAGTTGGCATATCTTAAAGGATGTCATACGATCTGGTGATACCAGCCCACTTCATTACACAGTGTATGCATACCTTATGACAGCTCCAATTAGAACTGATACAGTGCCTGGTCAAGATGATGGTCAGTGGTGAAGCAACCCAAGTCCAGAGAATTGCTGTGATGATTTAGGGATCCAAAGGGTTTGCTGAAAGGATTGGTGGTAAATCAGTATTTCTCATTACCCTTCCCAGAAGTCATTGCAAATGACTACTACCGGTGTCAAAATCCAAGAAGGCATGAATGCTGGTCCATCTGAGGTCTTTTTTAAATTGAAGGTGAAGATGGAGCATGGGCAATGTGCCACCATTCTCAGCTCAGTGATAGGTTTTTTTGTTTGTTTCATTTTGTTTCACTGATGTTTACAGACAAAACAGCCTGTTTGTCCAGATTTTCCAACATATTTGAACACTCACAGATAGATAAAAACATATATAGCACTCACTGTAATGCCTTTCAGATACGTATCAATGTATTTGGAACCTTACCATAACTGATTATGTTACCTAGTAGAAGCAGGATTACTCAGGTGGAGCGAGTTGCCCCGAACCAGCAGCAGGACACATGTGACTCAGCTGTCAACAGAAATATCCAGTTTCATGTAGAACTTAACACCATATTGCTGCCCACTGCTTTATTAAGAGCATGGGTCAGTATTATACTTTGAATTCTGGAGGAGCAGGCTGGGGTTCCCATCAGATTTCAAGCAGCAGATTTCACTTGAATGTTTCAAGAGCGAGCTGTAACTTGTGGAGAAGAAGCACAGCTTCCTCAGTCAACCACAAGTCTTGATAAGTTTGATGAAGCACCTCCTCTTATCTTTCTCATAATATAACACACTGAATTATTGTGACAATAAAGATATGGGATGTTTGATAATTTTATATAGGGTCTTAGTGTGTATTCAATTGGTATACAAAAGGACACAAATACCTTGGTTACAACAAAATTCTTTAGTTAAACCATTCAAATG
Organism: Myiotriccus ornatus; assembly: GCA_036023395.1. Taxonomy (NCBI): domain Eukaryota; kingdom Metazoa; phylum Chordata; class Aves; order Passeriformes; family Tyrannidae; genus Myiotriccus; species Myiotriccus ornatus. Next base: position 91,258,815 of record JAYRBT010000082.1, on the reverse strand, counting down.
ATGGCAAGCCCTCAGTGATCAGCCATTAATCATGTTAGATGCAAAATGAAATGCATAAAGTTGGGGCACCTTTATGTTATCACGGACACTGAAGTAGTAGCAAGATACCTACTATAGGCAAGGTTTTATATTATTTCAAGTGTTATATCATATTGGAGGCTGACTAAGCAATCAGGACAAATGACTTTATGCTGCGACACTTCAAAAACGTCAGAAGTTGTAGGCAAAACTAAGAATGACTGTCATGGTGACGAAAGATAGTCACATCTTTGAATGTGTCCTCCCATATACACACACACACTTTCCCTCTCTGATGGGTTTGTCCTAAGATAAGAACACCAATTGAGTATTTCAGGATGAACTGTCTGGATACTCGCATAATTAACGCATTCCAGAGATGAGGAGCTGAGATCTTTGTGACTGGCCTTGATGCACATCAGTCTGAATAGGGGTATAAAATGCTGCTGAAGACTGGGCCAGCTGTGCAAACTGGTCTCCAGAGGTTGCAGGCAGGTTCTGAGTGGCTCCCCACCCCTGGCAGGGACACCTGAAGGGTATGTCCAGCAGGAAGACGGGCAACACTCACTTTTGGTAAAAAGTGTAAAAAACACTAAGACCTGGTCAAATATGGAGATAAAATCCAAAATACGTACATAGGTGTTTTGCTGTTTTGTAGTTGGGAGTCTGCAAGGCCAAAAACTTTAAACTTCTATGTGTCTAGCTGAACCTTTGTATATTATAACCCTTTAGACATGAAGTGTTAATCAATCTGAGACTAAGTTGACCTAGACACCTCTGAGAAATTTAGAAAGCAAAGGAGTCTCACTGAAACTCTTGACACAACGGGAGGGATTGTGACCTGATACTACTGTAATCCTTTCTAATAGGTGATACAGCTGCTATTTAGATACAGCATTGGTGGCAGTTAGATACTGTATTAGCAATAAATCTAATCATAATCATCCACATAATCACTGTATCCTATTTCTCAGGCATGGCCAAGGGCCTTCTCTTCACTACTCTGCCACAATGACAAGATCTTCTAGATAAAGATTATTCTGTGTTAATAGCTGCCATTTCTGGAGACATTTAAAGTTCTGACTGAAAGATTTGCTTTCAAGAAATTATGGACCAGCCAGCCTAAGATGCCTACAGATTAAGCCAGCAAAGAACCTTGGAGGCTGATACATACAAAGAAGCCTGAGTCAGGAGGATTTGGACTAGAGCTAGACCTACAAATGTTCTGTCTTATTTGCATTAAGATGTCCTTTGCAATCTGGTCTACTCTGAGATTTTTTTTCCCGTATCTTAACATATATTAACACATCTTACATAAATCAAAATAGAAGTCATTGCTTTCACATGAAGATTTATGGTCACTAAGTCCTGGGAACCAGAACCACAAGCAACAATGAGCAATTGAAAAAAATTCAAATGTTACAAAGGAGATGATTTGTTTCCCAATTGGATGATAACCAGAGATCCACTCATATTCATTCAAAGCCTTCTCAGAAGTATTTGTTCCTTTTGACTGGCCCACACAACTCATCGGAAACTGTACAAAATGGGCTTTTTACTGCTTGCCACTTCACTTCCTGAAGCTGAAAGATCCCCAGGAAAGAGACAGAGAAAGTGATTGCTGCATGCAGTGATAGACCTCAGCCCTAATTAAGATCTTCGTCATATGAATCAATGATCTGATGCAGAGGCCAGTCAAGTGATTAAATCAGTAATTCCCCCTTGAAGAAATCTAGGAAGACCAATTTCAACAGCCTGAGATGTTCCTTATATCAAAGTTACTCTTCTGAAAGGCACCACACAAAGCTGGTTAGTTGCTGCAGGGAAGGCTCCCAGCCTCCCAGGCTCTCATTGCTCCTCAGGATCATTACAGTTCTAACTTAACCACGTGCTTTACCACCAAGGCTACCATGTGAAGTGACAGCCTGATCTGGGCATGCACAGACCTCTCTGGTCACAGCACTTTGAACACAAACCACCAGAGTGGACTTTCTCTTTGCCTTAGTCCAGACACAGCAAGCATGAGGCTGAACCAAAGGACAGGCCTGTGTGCCATGCAACAAGAAATAAGGAGGTCTCTGCATATCTGGGGAGGGCTTCGTGATTTACCAAAGTGATGACAAGGGATGATAACTCTGTCTGCAAAGCAGTACTGTTGCCTTAGTCACTATTGGTGCTGACACTCCTGCAGTCGCTGTCAGGAGCAGGAACTTCTGGGAATATAAATAACAAAAATATGTGGGGCCTGATTCTCCTGCAGCTTTCACCAAAGGCACTGCCACTGCTGTCATGCATTATTTCAGACTGATGAAAAGCTTGGCAGGAGAATTAGACCTGAAAGCAAGAGTGTGATAAATCCATCACAAATTTTCAGGCTCTTAATCTTTTAGTAAATACTACTAAGCAAATATATGGCTCTTAAAAAATCAGAGTCAGAGAATAAAGCAAAAGTTTGCAGTCAGAAAAGACACTTGGAAGTGCCATGAAAAGAGTGTAACTAGTGTAAAATAGCGCACTCTCCAGAAATAGGGCTCCACCCCTTCGTGCTAGAAGAGGACTAGGCACAGCATCTTGGTCTGTGTTCAGCTCAAGCTTCCTCCCACAAACTTTGAGCATCCCAGTTCTGTTGTTCAAGAGTGCCCCTTTTTTAGAAGCCTGATACTTCCTGACATGAAGCATTAATTGAAGGTAGGAGGAGGGACAGGAAATTTGTCTTTTCCTTCATTTGTCTCCCCCAGTTGCACACTTTGGTACTTTGCCCTGGAAAGACAGATTTTATGGAAAATTTTAGAGGCTCCTGCTGCTTAGAAGATCATACAATTCAATTTACTAGCAGCAACCATGAGCAAACAGCACAATTTCTTCCAAGAAGCTGGCAACAGACAATTCCAACAACTGCAGACTTTCTCGGGGAGCAATACAGATAAAAGATCTGTCTTACTAGACAAATTCTTTGCCTGATTGTAAAATGGACAAATAGATGTGAACTGGGGGGGGGGGGGAGGGAGGGGGGGAGGGAAAAAAAAAAAAAAGAGAGAGAAGCCGGTTTTGACAAGTATTGTGCTCAAAATGGCAGTTTTCAGAGAGAAAGACTGTGCTACTTCACAGAATTCTGACTGATGTGACAATTTGTAGCTCCCATGACATATTAAGAGGCAGTTTAGCCATTTGTAGATTTATACTCCTTTAGTCAGTTACAAATCACAAAGGCGCTTTTAAAGAAAACATTAAAGCAGTGGAGTTAAGTAACTGTAACACAGCTGTGGAATCAGTCATGAACACAGTTGTGGAATCAGGAGCATGCTAAAGTGGGTTTGACTTTAATAGGACTCTCAAATTTGTCTTATATGATAGTCCATAAACAAGCTTGAAAAACATGCATACACAGCAAACAATTTGGCACAACAGGAGTAGACACAACTAGAGGCCTGTGTTCAAAGACACCAAAAGAAATAATCACTAGTTTGGACTCCACCAGTCTCTGGACAGATTTTCGGAGCTTTCTGTATATACCTGGAGCCAAAATTCAAATTTCGTTTCATCTCAAAAGAGTCTAGGTCACACACTCCAAAATCTCCTATTAAACTAAACCAACACACATAAATAGGCCACTGATAACTCTGTTTCTCTGAATCAGATCAAAGATGTAGACATAGCCAGAGCAGTTTGCACACAGACTAGTTAATAATGGTTCACTGTCAGCCTGAAGGCAGTGCTGAATGGAGAACCACGAAAAGCTATTCTGGATTTAAAGATATTTGATGTTTTCATTGACAGTTTATATGAAGAAACAGAGTGCTTACTTGAATTAGCCAATGACACAAAAGAGGAGGGGTCTACAAGTATGCCGAATGTCTACAAACTAAAGAACTGATCCAAAAAAATAGCTTGAAATTCATAAAGGACACCTAATTGAATTCATTGTCTACATCAATATGGGACATGGACCTACTGGCTTAGCACCAGTACATTAACAAGAAGTGTAGGAAGACAATGTGTCAGAAGTTTGCCAGTTTTGGTAGGAGAGAAAAACATAGAGCTTTCATAAGATCTGATGCCATTTGTTTTTGTTGTTTTTGTTGACCCTTATCTATGACAATCTATTTGAGGGGTTGTGTGGAGCCATAAAATGTGTGAAGAATTTATGCATAAAATGCCTTACATGTCTGAAACAGAGCTATAAACTATAAAAATGCAAGTGAAATACATTTATTAATATCTAGCATACAAATTTGAGTTCTAACGTGACAGTACAGATTCATAAGCTGTGTTCACATTTAAGGGAAAAGGTGCAAGAAAAAACTGTTTTTAAAAGCCAGCTACTTTCTATTTAAGTGAGGCTTTCCTTTGTGAACACTTAAGAGTTTTCATGAGAAATAATACAAAATTCAAGCTGCTTTTAGCAGGAGCTGTGAGTGAACTTTTATACAAATAATGCCAGATCCTTTGTACATAATAAACATAATTTTTTTTTCTCCATCTCTAGCAGTCACCTTTGGCCAGGTGGGACATGGAGAGAATGAATTCAGGTGAACTGAGAGCACTGAAAGTTTTAATTCACAGAATACAAGAAACTGTAAGGCAAAAAAACCTGAGAGCAAAATACTAAAATCAACATTTGTATATCTTGTTAAATTGGGTGATGCACGTCACCAAAATGCCAGAATTTCTCACGGTGATTTACTCAAGAGATACCCTTCAGCTTTTTGAGATGTCTGATTTAGCCATGTAATTTTTAGATCCCTAAATTAGACCAGATTAATTCCACTTAATGTTACGACTTACCAAATGTGCGTTATGTTATAATTGCAGCCATGAAAACTATAATTAATATTGCAAACCAAATGCAACAGATCCTTTCCCTGGGCACTTTGAAAGCTCAGGATCCAGCAACCACTTTGGGGATCACCGTTTTCTTGCATCCCAAACTAGCACTGGCCCACAGACCGCAGTTGAGCGATGCCGGATTCAGTGTGTTTAGAGGCAAACTGCAGCACAAGTACAGGTCTGTATGGAGCACACTGCTCACTGGAGCAAGCCCCTCTCTGCCCAGGGTGTTGTCAGTCTGGGATCAGGGACAATTTCAGCAGGCATTGAGCCCAGACGAGAGCACTTTTGAGAACACTAGGATGCCTCAGCAGCCACTCTCCCTTTTTCTCTCCAGAGCAGCTTTTAATCTGAGAGTCTCAGCTTTGGTCAGAGTGGCTGCACTGTAGCTTGTCCAGTCCTCAACACTGTAACCTGGTTATTGCATCTCTACCCTTACCCCGTGAGTTGATTCCCTGGACTGACCATGGACCTGCCTCGTCATTATGACCAACAGATTGGGTCTGACCCTGGCAACCACATCCAAGCACAGAGTGATCCTACCACTGACTTTCTGACTTGCTTGCTTGACCTTGGACCTATTGTGTCATTGTAGGTTTCTCTGGCAGTCTAGACTCTTTCTTGGCTGTAAGATGTTATCACAAAACATGCTCTGCTTGCCATGTTCAGGTGCTGCAGGATGGCGCCCTTGTTGACAAAGACACCGTCTCTGTCTGTATTTACAACGTTCAGCTCCTGGGTCCCCTTCCTGCCGAAACCTGTGATACTGTGTTTTGCATGCTAGTGGGATTAAAACCACATCTATGGGCAGACCCAGAATAGCAGGGTGAAGTCCTCGTGGTTAGGTTGGAGAACATGTACAATAAAGCATATTGACCATAAGGAAAAATGCCAAATCTGGTAAAAATGGAGGGTAATTTTTGCATGAAAAGTTCAGGTTTTCAAAAAATCATCTTCAGATGAACATGAATTCAACTTTAAATGGTTTCTTTAGAAGCTATATTTAATGTGACACGGAATTACGATAATATGACTATAGGTGAGTATCTCCTAATTATTCCTGAAGCTTCACTTCTTTCACAAGTCCCTCTAGTGCAGCGTAAAAGGACTGAAGCCCTGGAAAAAGATGACACTTTTGATAAATGAATTCCATATGTAGTGTAAATTGCCACTTGCTTACAGTCCATTTCCCAGCTGTGGTCTGGAAACCAACAGCCCAGAGACCTCTCCTAACACTACACAGAATGGAAGACATTAATTCAAACAATGAAAGGGAAGGTTTTAAGGGAAAATTGAGGGCTCTTATGAGGATTGTCCTCTCTGTGTGAAGTGGTTGACTAGGTGAGAATGCAGATCAGTCAACAGCATTCCTATAGTTACGTTTTCTTTGAACCATACAAGTGGGCTTTTCCTCTCTATACGTGGTGAACAAAAAAACTCCCCCACGACTCCCTGTTCCTGTTGTTGTTGACAGGTCTAGTGCCTCTCCTAATTCCCTGTATACTAATGCTGGGTAAGTAGGCATTCGATATCCCATAGCATGGTTTCTTCCTAGCTAGTATCTTCCAGGCTTCTTTGAATTGAATCTTCTGTAAGTGTTCCTGTTTAAACGTGAATGAAAGATAAGGTATGAATCACTTTTTGTTCCATTTTCTGACTTTTCAGACTATTCTCAACGAGGCTTCTCCACAAATCTTACTCGTTCAGGCACTTTAGCACATAGAGAATTACAAGGAAAACTCAGACAGGTTGATCTTTTATTTTGTATCTCCTGAGTTACAATTATCTTCAAGCTACTGTGGCAAAGATCAAAACCAGATTTTTATTAAACAATCTGGTTTTAAACGTAAGACAGATATCTAAAAAGAGAAATTCTGAAGTTGTGTTGCCTTATATTTCAAGTAGCACAAGTAAATGACGTATTCATTTTAATTTTTGCAATCTTTTTTTCTAAACAATCTTTTTTTATTTTTCTCTTTGTTCAACTTTTAACTGTGATCGTAGAGGATTAACTAATCATCCTTAATTTTGAGGCCCAGACAGATTAGCCTTTCATGAAGGGATAGTGAATGTACACTGTATGTGGCCCAGGACACCTGTAGTGACAGGTAACAACTAGTATTATTTGTTGCATAGTGAAAAGGATGTGAAGAGAGAAGCAGAATTATATTATCTAATAAAAAATGATAGAAAGGGCAATGGATTCTCTCAGCAAAGGTTAAATTATTGTGTGGAAAGGAATCTTGTTTTTACATTGATGACAATTTATGACTCCAATGTATAATATGATGTCTTAAAGTGAGACTACTGTGCAGGGCTGATTTTAACCCTTTGATGAAAGAGGTCACACTTCCATTGCTGCCTGCCCCTATTAACTGCAGTCATGTGTTAGTCCCCATCTACACTATGTATGTGCAAGAATATCCTCAAGGCCAGGCTAGTGTAGGCTGCTTAATATTCTTGAAAACAAACCTCTGTTGTGACTTTTGTTTTCAAGAAGGTTCCCAAAAGCAGGCCAATCTGGCTTTGTTTTACTATTCCTCTTGTTTTACCCTTGCTCTGGTGGGCCACAATAAACAGAGGCCTGCATTGAAGGTCCCAGTTGCCAGCTACTGTGAAGGGAACTGGAGATCAGGCTGAAGATGAGAGCAGGGATTGCTGTGCTCTTGAGGGAATGGTTGCGCTGTGCAACACCACAGGGACTGCAGTATCAGTATAAATACGTTTTCAGTGAACCTGGTGGCACACCTCTGCAGCTGGGTAAAAGTTGAGAAAGATCTCTGGTGCTGTCTGCAGTGTTGTCTCCATTATTGACTGGGAGCAATGGGAGGTTTGATTTAACCGAATCTTCAAAGAAAAAGTATAGGTCAAGGAAGAAATAGATACAGATTTTTCATTCTTTATCAAAATGATCCAGTTTGTAGGGTAGATCATCCCTCTGCATCTCATGGTCCTCTTCAGAAGGAATTGGTTGAAAAAGGATCTCATAAGATGATCTGTAAGAGAGGCACGTTTCAGATGCCTGAAGAATGTCTAAAGACAAAAATAAGTCATACTGTGGAGTTCAGACCATACTATGAGTTGGTAACAAGTAAGCAGTGGTTTTTTGGATTGCAGTTTTGAATTTAAACACCTACGTCTTTTTCTGGATTGAATTCCAAGGCACTAAAAGGAATCAAGGAGACAGACTCCTTCAAGACCTCCCAGTCTGAACAGAAGAATTGCGCTGCAGGTGAGATGATATTTACTTAGATTTTTGGATAGTCTTCAGTTCTCAAGTCAGAATCTTCCATTTGATGTTGATGGGCAGCTACAGCCAATAAGGATAACCCAAGACAAATCCTAAGCTAAAGAAGACAAACAGTCCTTCTGTGGAAATCAAAATTACAGAATTTTTCTCTCTTCCCTGCCCCCTCAAAAGTTGTTGATTCATTGTCCTGAATTTACAGTCAAAGCATGTCATTCAAACCCAAGAAATTAAATAGACATAAATTAATGATTTATGTAGGAGACCTTGCGTCTAGAAATTATGGCAAAAATGTAAAGTACACTGCAAAAGCAGAAAATAACAACTTTCTAGGAGGAAGATATGTTAAACTTGAAAAGTTAGTAGAAAAAGTAGAATCAAACATATCTGTTCTGTCCTAGTACTATTTTTTTCTCCAGATTTTATTAATACGAAAAAAAATCATTCTTCTTATGTCATAAAACACTACACTTCCAGAATGGACACTTCACTTATTGCTAGAAAACATGTTTAATTAGAGCGCTGTCCTGAGATATGCCAGTGGAGTCTCCATCCATCAGTGTTTGCCCAGGCAAAACTCATATTTGTTCATGTAAATGTCCAGCTAGGACACATAAATATTGGTTTGTTTGCATAAGGAAGATATTTTTGCTGGCAAAAGTTTTTGAAAGTGTGGCCTGACGTCTAGGCCCAGAATATTTAATAGCCTTTAAAAACAGAGTGTTAGCAGGCAATTTTTTGGAAGTTTGTAAAAATATAAGAAATTTGAAAAACATATGTTCAAATATTCGGGTTCAACCATTATGAATTTTGAATACAGCAATTCAGACAGAATAAAGTTTCACAGAAGGAAAGACAGTCTCTATTTAAAGCGGGAGCCTGGGAAAACGAAGACATATGTTCAATTCCTGTTACTGCAATAAACTTTACTGACACTGGGCAAGTATCCTAATCACTCAGTCCCTTAGTGCCCAGCTGGAAAAAGCAAGAACACTGGTGCTTTTTTTTCCTGTCTTGCTTCATTTGCCTTGAAGGTCTTGGAACCAGGATTGCCCCTGATTATGTACAGTTAATGCTTGCAGGAGGAAGACCCAGATCTCAACTGGAAGCTTCAGGAACTACAAGGAGCAGGACTGGACAGTGTGCAACTAAAATGGTAAAAACTTTTAGCACAGCATTTCTGATCACATTTCTTTAAGTGCTATTTATAGCACTTAAAGTGCTACTTATAGAAAATGGGGAGGGAAAGTTCTAGCTTTCTTTTATTTAAGTTTCAGTTAATGAAAATATTTACTGTGCCTTCTGAACACTGAAAAAGAAATCAATACCTATAAGTATATTGTAAGTAAATGTCAAGTATTTTAAAATTTATCTAGTGCTTCAGCTATTTTATGTTTTTTTGAGGAGTGTGACAGTAAGACCAATTTCTGCTGCTACTCTTCAAACTGGTGGTATCAAAAATCACTTTTTTCCCATGAAGCTCTGGAAGGTTATGCTCGGTGGCAGAAGCAAGTAAAGATGCTTTTCTCTTTTGCAAAGATTTTCTAATGAAAACAGGAGAACATAACATGATGTAAGATAAAAATTGTCAAAGAAGGTAGTTATTCCTTTGCAGACAGGACTGAGCATTAATCACTTTCCTGGGTGCACACAGCCTTCCACAGCAAACCTGCAGTGTTGAGTCACAGGTAAAAAAACCACTTTTCTTCACAGCTCCAACTTTTAAAACTTGTCATGATACATTTTTTCCATGATTAAATAAACAATTTTTAAAAAAAGCACACTTTGAGGTCGTGCATAATATTTGGGTTTTCAGTAAAAATGTGCCAAAAGAAAAGAAGCATCAAACATGCGAATTATTTTGAATTGTCACAGAACTGAAGGGCAGTTGTAACTAGGGCAGCACAAAGAGTTGACTTATCTGACCATCAGCTATTAGTTATTTTTTTATACAGTGAAATAAATAAATGAAGGCTTTTCCATTTCTGATCAAATGAAACTCTTAAGCTTGGGTGGGGTTTCTTCTGTTGTGACGTTTTGAATTTTTTTTTAGATTTTTCATTTTTCATACTATTAAATGCAACTAACTTTTAACATTAAGGTTTTTTGAATAAAAAATAAAATCTCTGTTTGGAAAACATTGATATCAAGTTGATAACTTCTGAGTTAAAACAACATGTATTCACAAATATTTTTATTTATTCTGTGTACAAAGAAAGCAATCAAAAATGTTTCAGTAAACTCCACTTGGCAACACTAGACAACTCTTGGTTTGTGTTACTGGCATAGAAAAATTTTCCAGCCTTCAAAAGCTGCTGAGATTTACTTCACACCATCAATGTAAATATGTGTGGCAAAATTGCAACTGTTTGACATCAAGGGAAGCCTGACCATACTCTTTTTGAGGGTGATATAATTTCAATGTGCCTGAGCCCTATTGAATTTTAGTATATACCTGGGCTAGCAATAACCTGGACTCACCGACATGGAGCTCTGAAAAGACCAGCAGCTAGACGAGAGTGAAGACTACAGTCTATTCAGACATCCTGCCTCCTCAGCAGCTGAAGAAGTGGTAACGAAGCAGCACACATGCATTGCTGTATGTGATAGCCAACGTCTTCCATTTTGGCCAATAAAGTGTTCTGATGTACCTTTTGAGATTTAAAAACTTCTCTTTAAGAAGTGGCATTAATATGATCATTGCTGAGAAATCACAGTGTTAATGTAGCTTTGTCTTTACAACTCTGGTCTTTTGTGGCCTTTTTTATTATTGTCATTATCAAAATGAGGCCTAAATTTTGAGAAAACAAAAGGGTGCAGTTTTCTTTTTGCTATGCATACTCAGAAAACAAATCCCTCTTCCAATAAATTAACCACCAGCTTCCATGGCTATTTCACTGTGGAACCAGAGCATTTATGAAACTACCATTCCACTTGCCACCCATAACTCTCCCCTAAATTCATCAGGTGAAAGCCCTGTTTTTCTGTTTCTTTAGCAAATACTCAATGAAGACCTGAATTAAGTGATTCTCAAGTCAGCAAAAGCTTTTGAAGCAGCCATATAATTCTTTTCCTTCCTTTCCATCTATTTCCTCCCAAAAGGGCCAATCAACACCGGTGCCTGAAACATTAGGCAAATGTTGGAAGCTGTATGAGGCCATAGGCCAGAAAAAAAATCTGTATGATAATGCTTGTTTGTTATTTCGAAAGGGCTGTATTTTGCCTCTTATGGAAACATCTGTGTCATTTCCAGCCAAAAGTGACAGAAAGTTATACAAACCTCCTGGTTCCATGTGTTTTCAGGAGGATTTTACATGACTAGGTTATACTCATAATTTATTTGTTATTTTAAAGGGTTTTTTTCTCTTAAAGAAATTCCTATCGTGCTGCTCAGCACTTGCTACTGATTCCAGCCAAGCTCAGACATCCCTTGGGTGCAAATACAGAGACAGAACTGATATATCCATTTAACAGCACCCACATATCCTTCATGTCATGAGGATCTCTGTGTAACCCATAAAGAGCAACTCCCTGTCCCACTTTTGCTACAAAGCTGTACAGAAGGTCAGAGAAAGAGTGAGCAGGATGTGTCCTGAAAGGTCATTTTCTGATCTTAATTATTCTGATCTAATTCCTTTGAATTATAGGTACCATTTTTGCCTATGAAAAGATGATCTAAAGTCTGCCCTAAACCCTGACTTTATAAACATGGTTTTCTTATTCCCCCTTTCCATTTGTCTAACAGATGGCTTTATAGAACTTCAAATACCAAGGAAACTTAGTGTGCTATAAAGAGTGGAACAGAATAGAATTTGCTTTCTTTTTTTTTTTTTTTACTGAGTACTGAGGAAGCAATTCCCAGGCCTAGTGCTAGCTAGCAGTGTTCAAATAATAAGATGCACTCCAAGTCCCATAAATTTCAGTTACTCAGTGTGTCTGGTGAATGATGCTGCATTATCCACGTGCTTATGATGCTTATTTTATCCACCATATAAAGGTTAACCACAGAAAATAGGATTTTTAGAGTCTTCAAGAAAATGCTTGCACCAGTGTAGTATTAACACTTGCATAAAAATATACCAACGGGGAAAATACAAATTAAACATATTAGTTAAATGTAATAGTGAATTACAAAAATATGCAAATAAAACAGTATATATAAACAGCTAAACATACTTCTAAGAATTTGAATTTTTTTTCTTTTTAGTGAAAAATAAGTGGATTATTAATTTCAGGTGATATCATCTGATATCAAAACAAATCAAGAAATACTTGCCCGAAAAATAGCTCTTTTAAAAAAATATAAATACATATATTGCTTGTTACAACATTAAACCAAGTAAAGCAGAGATGGAATGAAGGATTCGTTCATATAGAGTTTACTGGTTCCTTCTTTGTTTCATGTGTAAATTCTTTGGCTTCAAATGCTCTCATGTAGCTTAATTCTAAGCAGAACTGTATCCATGTTCCACTGTCCTCTACAAGTAGATGTCCTTTTAGACTAAAGCAAACATTCTTGTCATACCTTATCTCAAGCAATGTGAGTCCTTTTTTTTCCACAGTCTACTCTCTCATATTAATCTGGAATCATATCACAAAAAGCATTGTGAGTTTACAGTCAATTAACTAGTTTTCAGTAATTCAGAAATCTGATGGTTTGCTTGGCTCAGATAGACATCTGGAATTGGTACAAATCCATTGCAGATTTTTTAATCTGTAAAAAGGAGATAATGGAAACATAATTCTAATAGACCTTGTTTCTGTTTGTGCGCAGTGGTCCAATCAAAAAAATCATATTCAAACACTGACTGTCACTACATATGCAAAGACAGCTATTTCATAAGAGGCTTTATGCAAAAATTTAGTGTGTGTTCTGTAGATGTCAATTGCTCACAAATTAATTCAATTTATCAAGAAGTTCTGAATGAGAGAGAAAATTAAATAATAAATAAATTAGGGTGAGAGAAGTACAATAGCACAAATACCTAAGATAGAAATTCCATTCACTTCTCTTCTGTGACCTTTTTGGGTCTCTTCACATCTATTCATGGTAAGTGAGCTGTAGGAATTTGCTTTGCAAAATAGCAAATTCAGTGAAAACCAAAGAGCAATTTTAGCGTGCGGGTACTAGTCAGACACACAGCAACTCACATTAGTAGTATGGTTCACAGATTTTTCCTTAGCTGGACATAACCACTGTCATCTTCTTCCATTAAATAGGCCTACATAATTCTTCATATCACATACTTGAATAACAATCAGGGCTGACACTATGCCAGGAAGGGTGCTAGAGGTCCTGGACTGCTCTAACAACTTACCAACAACCATACTGTTCCTGTTACAGGTATTTTACATGAGACTTCTCAGGCTTAGTTCTTTCTTACTGTGGTCAGCTACACGTTTAGAAAATATTCAAAGACTCTACCGTGATATGTTCAATCCAGTTTTTCTGTAACACCACAGCACTTCAGCCCACAGAAATGATTGGGAATGACTATTTTTACTATTATTAGTCTTTATTGACATCCATGAAACCTTTATCAGAGTTTTCATTGTATATATCAGCTGCACTTCCTCACTAAAAAGTATGTCTTGACACCAGGCATTTCTCATCCTTATTGTATGTGCTCATCATACGTGCACATAAAAAAATGCCTAGACCAAGTTACAGAGGTGCAGTATTGCTTCTCCTCAGTGGTTGTTGGTGGCTAAATATGCCCATTAGAGAAACAGAAAATCATGCTGCTGATGCACATCTTAAGTTCAACCATCCACCAGGCATTATCAGCAAGAAATGTTCCCAATTGTCTGATTTGTTGGTGGCATCAGATTATTACTAAGTAAGCTTGCTCAGCATCTCCTTATAGTTTTAGATATATTTGTGGTTTCTTGACACTTCAATCGCGGTTTTTACATTCATTTATATCCTGGTTTTTGTTTATTTCATGGTAAATTGATCATTAGCATGTATCAACACAAAATAGAAGTCAATAAAGGTCACCTACACCAAAGACAGAATATTGTAATTATCACAGCCCTTTTTCCATTCCCATTTTAAAAATTACTTCCTACCTTATCATGGAGTGGAACCATCGAGTTGTTTAGGTTGGAAAAAACCCTTAAGATCACGAAGGCCAACTTTCCATCTAGCATTGCCAAGTCCACGACTGAACCGTGTGCCTCAATGCCACATCTACATGTCTTTCCAACACTTCTAGGGATGGTGAGTCCATCGCTTACCTGGACAGCCTGTTCCAATGCTTGACAACCCTTTCAGTGAAGAATATTTTCTTAATATCCATTCCAAACCTCCTCTGTTGTAACTTGAGGTAATTTCCATTTTTCTATAACTTGTTACTTCAGAGGAGAGACCAACACCCACCTCGTTACCACCTCCTTTTGGTCCACTGTAGATTCTGTGTATCTTCACTTCATAGCAAATTAGGCAGAGATCTCATTCTCTTGTTAGACTCTGCAAAGACAAAGTTTAACATTTTTCCTGGGAATCCAACTTTTTCATGGTGTCCACAGTATTGTCTTCAGCTATATAATTCCACATATTCTTGTAAAATCATATATTATTATTGTATTTCCATCTTTTCTCAAGCAGCTGACAAACTGAAAATATTTGAGCCACAACATACCTGTTTTTCTGTAATGCCTTCATAATTTTCTTACTAAATCCTCTGTCTAACTCTTAAGCATATATAAAACTGTAAAAATTAGTTTACTCTTGCGAGTTAAGAAGGTCCTGTACCTAGGAAAATCTTACTTTGCATTCATTGTAATTTATTTTTTCAAAATTCCTGACATAAGAAAGAAATTGGTAGATCTTTCACTTAACTTACACCTTCCTATAATTTCGTAGTTCCTCAGAATTTTTGTTGTTCCTTTATGATCTGCCTGCTTTCTTACCCTCTTTTAAAAAATATTACTTTTGCACGTGGTTCAGCTGCAATAAAATGTCTCTGAATCTTCGTCTTCATCCACTTCACCACAATGATACTCATTAAAACAGCCCATCTATTCTTAATATGACTGCATACCTTATAACACACCTACAGTATTGATACTCTCTGTACACTTCAATCAATACCTTTTTTAAAGCCAGCGCTTGATGACCAACATCACTGTGTGATTCTTGCTTGTTCTTTGGATTCTCTGTTTTAGCTGTGCCTCATCTCTTAATTTCACTCATTTAAAGGAGCATTTTTCTCTCTTGCACAATAGTGGCCTGAAGCACAAGTAGGGTCCCTTAGGCTGAATGTTAGTCTGTTGTCTTAAGTCAGTTTGTGGTTGATCTAGTAGATAAAAATTTCATTTCTGAATATTAATATATTCTTGCAAATGCCATTGTGAGTGCAATGAAATGGTATTTAGAACTGCTGAGTACTCTGATCCCACTGTGACCAGCTGTGTTACAGGTATAGTTCCTTCTTATTTTCCTACTTTAATACCTTAGAGTAAGGAATATTTTAATGTCAACATTGGGAGCTGGTATAGGCTCCTTCAAGTTCTCTCTAGACTTGATTTACTGTTTCTTCATTGAGAGCATACATGCTGATACCAAGTTTTCTCGCAGCTTGTTTCAAAGACAGTAACTGCACTGGCAGATTTTCACACTCAAGGGTTCCATTTCCATTCTGCTGAGATTAGGATGTACTTTCAAGATAGTTACTCCATCTTTGGCTGGGATTTTTGCCTTTGGTGAGATTCAGATGTTCCATGTTCTCAGCTTTTGGTCTGTTTTCCATACCTGTGTAATTTGTCTGTATTATCATTTATCTGTAATATTTATTTGGCTTTGTATCAAAAGGACATGAATGTTCAGGCTTTGCCCAAAGGCTAAGCCAAGAAGACCAGATCCTGACTCTGATCCATCCTCTCCAGCCTGCCCTGTTCAGAAGGCTCTGCTTGCAACAGAACATGTTTGGCAGAGCTCCCAGGGCCTTGGGAACACACAAGAGCTGCCACCATGAGTGGAGACTAATTTAGAGTAACAAATATATTCAAGAAAGACCAAAGCATCTCACAAACAAGCGGCAGTCAGAGGCAGAGCTAAATTTATCAAGCAACACATTCTGTCCACTCATTGCTCATTCATGTCTAACAACTCTGTTTGTGAGCATAATTATATTTTTCTGTAGTGGTTGTTTGAGAACATTTTCTGACTATATCATGGAGCAACACTCTAACTCCCCCCAAATAAAGCTTATTTGCTTGTTTGTTTGTTTGTTTGAATAATTAAATTCCAGATGAAATATTTGGCTTCTCTAAGGAGGGCACAGACGATACTTTCCAATATTCATAAAAAAGCATTTTAAATCAGATTTGTTCCTAAGTCACAACACGCACAAAAATCATTACTAATATAATTTTCTGGAGTTTTTAATAATAAAATAAACTTCAAAACAAACTTAAGGTATTTATGAATGATAACTTACTGTAGCAGGAAATAAGAAGAACACTTGACTCCTTTGAAAAGTAGAACCATATTCATTTACCATTTTTATTTATGTCTACTAAATTACTCTCAAGCCAGCCATTATTCCAAACCCAAGGATAATACTTTACCAGGTCTGCTGCAAGCAATTTTTTAAAAAAATAAATTGTAATATTAGGATTGAATATACATGGAAGGTAGTAAGTATAGTTCAGAAAGCCTAACAAACATAATTGTCACCTAAAAAATTGGATACATCTGAATGAAAACTAAAGTTTCAAATGGCCAACAAAGTATTCTAAGTAGCAAATCAGCGTTGTGCAAATTAGTTTATCCTGGCTGTAGAAAAACCCACACATCTTCTATACTCACATTAATTAAAAAAACAAACATAAATTACTCATAAGTAACAGAGAAATATTTTTGAGTGGATCTATGATCACACTGTGAGAATTTGATGCACAATTAGAACTTTTTGTTCCAGACTGTACTTTAAAAAATCCCGTGTCCCTACCGAAGCTGGGGGGGGGGGGCTATGGATGTCCACAGGCTCAGAATATTGTGCTCCCTATCATGTCACAATAACTTGAAACGTAAGAAACAACTCCAGAATGTTTATTAGGGAATAAAATTCAAAGAAAATTAATCAGCAGGGTATACAGCCAACTACTGTCTTTTATTCTGCACTTGAAGGATTAGATTGACTTCAGATACTGGCATGTCTGGTCGTGCAAGGCATTATGTACAAGCTCCTTCTGAAAATAGATGTATATTTTGAAAACCAGAGATTTCACGAATCTCTTGTAGGCTTTAACTGATGTCATCCTCAGATATCCAAGAAGATGTTTTTCCCTCCGGGGCCTCAGCTGCCCTTGGGCGTCTTTGCTGCTCACCACCACCGAAATTATCAACTCATGAGCTTAAATAAATGGGAATTTACGGAGAACCAGCCAAACACTAAAAACTTGCACTTAGCTCACAACAATCAGAATTTATAGAACATGCAGTGCAACAAAATTAATACATTTAGGGCCTGTTTTTTCATTGTGGGTATTTGACACAATAAGAAAACGTACATATTGAATCTTAGTCTTTTGACTTGAAGGTGTACTCATGCTGCAATGATGGGAGAGGAACATTACCCTCGAGACACTGTTCACACCATCCCTGAAGCAAATGGCAACAGTCCAGCAGTCATAAAAGGGGCCAAGATGTGTCAAGAATAGTTTTCCAGCTACATAATGACCTTTCCACTTTCTTTTATGTACTTCTCATTACAAAACAATTAACAGAAGAAAGGGGACATCATAAAGTGGTTGGAAAAGAACTTAAGAATTAAATGGCAATTAAATCTACAACAAGAAACTATTGATTCATGAAGAAAACAACAGACAGGATTAAATAGCAGCAATACCTTTAAATCACAGCCCTCATAAAGTATTAAAAATAAAAACATGTTTCATAAATACTTGTTTGAATTCAGAAGTAAAACTGAATTTAGACATTCAGTCATGTATTTTGCATGTTATGGCGGATTTTAAGTTTCTGGTTGCTTGTGTGTCCATTTACTGGCTGTTGTTTAGGCTTGCAGACTCTGGTAAAACAGATGCCTAACTCTAGAAAAAAATCTTTGAAGGCCAGTAGAAAGCTAAAGGCAAGACATACAAGTGGCAAATTCAAATTTGCCTCCAGCACAGTGTTTATGTACTAAAATTCAGGTCCACCAAAAAATATTGTTTCTGTATCATGAACCTTTCTTCATGTGGCAACAGCCCAAAAACTGTCAGAACTGTGTCTGGTTTTGATACAAGTCATATAGAAATCTGGATAAGCAAGAATAAGCAGAATGAAGGGAAAGAAGGAACTAAAGAAAGAAAGAAAACAAAATAAAGAAAAAACCCTTTCTCCAAAACACCTCCAGAAAGTACAAGAATGGGCAAAAATTCTTTATATAATGAAGGACAGAGAACAATGAAAAGCAGCAGGAGAAAAGGCCAAAGGAAAAATGTATATAGTACTTTTAAGCATATTGAAGTGGGTACTGATGGAGAAATAGTAAAATTTTATCAGCTAATAAGATCTCAGCAGGCAAGTTTAGAAACATCCTAGAATGAGCAAGGAAGGATTTCTCAAAAAAAAAGAGAAATAAATCAAGCAATGGGTAAATGGTTTCAAGAGGTGCTAAACAAACTCACACCATAAAAAAATTATTTAAAAAATACTATCTCAGAAAGAGAAATGTAAAGGAGCAAAGGAAAGGAGTCAGTAAAAAGGATTACATCTAAAAATCTTACATATGAAGAAAGTTTTAACCGAGGACCAAGATGCTCATGATATGTCAGAAGCTGCAGTGTCAGGACATTGCAAAAAAATGTGGAAATCCACCACAGGTACACATTCCTTAAAAGAAAATACTTTTGAAAAATGCTGGTATTGAATTGGATGTATTTCTAATAAGCGCTAAGACTTGCCAGAGTTCAACAATTTGTTGCTTCAAATGTTTTCCATTTAAAAAACAAACAAAATAAATAAATAAAGGTCAAATTTTAAAGAAAATCCTGTAAGGGAAGCCAGTTAGTGGGACACAAACACAGAGCTAAGCTTAAGCATATCTTTGTAAAACAGCACTGAAGGGGAGTTTATGGACTTTAAAGCAAGGGACATGCCAGAAGCAACACCGGACACCGAGGTGTAACAGAGCTACCTTTGTGCCCCTGGCAATGTCATGGCAGCACAGAAAATTTCAATTCTATTCTCTGCATGCTAGAACATTCACCTGCTGTGAAAATGAAACCTACATGATTTTTTTGTGTTGCAATAACATTTCTCTAAGGAAAAATAAAAAAGAGCCTTCCTAACTTCTGCATCTCTTTTGGTGTGTATAACATAATGAGACAAAAGATGCATCACTGAAAAAAAAAAATCTTATTGGATTTGATGTGATCTGTATTCCTGGAGATTGAAATAAAACTTTTGAGAAAGATGGGAGTGGAATCAACATTTTTCTTCAAAAGTAGATTCAGCTTTAGCTCAGTGTATCAGTCATACTTCTCTGCAGATGCAAAGGTCCAATAGTGTGTCACCCTCAGGGATGGGATTTGTTACAAATAGAATACTCGTTTAGTTATCTTCCTGTGTTCTGTACTTTACTTACGACATTTTTTAATTTTATCTCTTATCAGAATGCACATGTGTAAAAGTTCTTTCACTTTATATCTGACTTAAACTTTATATTTTAATGAAACACTGTGTGTATATGTTAGCTAATGTTCAGAGCACAGTGCTTAGGCACATACTTGATTTTTACATCCTTGAGTGACATCATTAAATTTGACTGTCTTCCTTAGTTATTAAATATTACTGTGTCCCAAGTACCCTGTTGAACTGAGGTCACAAAGAGGGCTGTGCTTGATGAACAAAAATGGTACAAGATATGTAGGTAGAATTCTCATTTTCTGTGGAATGTGTGATTCTGTATGTCAGGTGAGCAAAAGAGAACTGAAGGAAAATTTTCTGAGGTATTTTCAGGAAATTGTTTCAACTCTCTTTTCTATGTTTGCTTTAACACATTAGATCTTTAAACTGTAAATTGTTTTATATTTTTTCTTAAAGGAAAATTTGCTTGCAAACTTCTGTTCTTGCTAAAGTTTATAGAAACAGCATTTTGCATACACACTGGCAAAACTTCATGGAACAGTATTTTGTATGTCCATTGCAGAAGTTGAGGTGATCCACAATAAACATGTTTTTCCAGGAGGGAAATGGCTGCATGGCATTCCAGGATATGACCTAAAGAACATGACAGTATTAGTTGTTAATTTTTAATGAGTGTAATTGAGGTGAGAAATAAGAGACAGTTACCACACATAACATAGTAAAAATTCCTGCATATAAAGCTTTATGAAAAATGCTTATGTTGTGCTATAAACCACCAAAAATCTGCACTAGGAGAATACTAAATTTGCAAAGTAAAATTTTTAGAAGTTGTGTAATGTCAGAATAAAAATTTCCTTGTAACTTTAACTGAGTTGTACTTTCAAACAGCACTGAATATGCAAACTAATTAATTTTGTACCAGCTTTTCTTCAGGATTTCTACCTCAGTTCAAAACGGAGTCAGTCAGTCAGTGATGAAATCTGTAACATTTTAAAATTAATTTTCCATAAGCTCACTAATGGCGTTCACCACTGCAGCTTCTGTATGAAAGTTATTTGAAAATGTCAACTAATTTTTCTTTGGAGCATTCCTATGAAGTGACAGGGTTAACTATCCCCAATTTACAGTGTCTCAACAGAAACAAAGGGCAATTAAAGACAAAAACTTTCAGTAAATATCGATGTCCATTTTGGGATGCCTCCTACTTGGATTTTTAAGAGCACTCAATGATATATATGCAACATTTTATGTATACAACATTAGGATACTATTGATTCCATCCCATCCACAGGCAAGAGTGTAAAGTGGTAGCAGAACAGCTTTTAAGTCATCATTCACAAAACACTTGATTTAGGGAATTCCAGCGTGTCTACAACAAATAGACTTCAATTATCTGAACAGCATCCAGTTCTCTTAGAGGAACCTTTGTTTTCCACATTCCCCACCCTGGCAGCCTTGCGCGTCTTCCAGTTTCTGCAGCTAATGAAGGAGGCCTGCAGAGAGCAGACTCCATGGCAGCGTTAGCCTTCTCCACTAGGAGAGCACAGTCTGTCCTGAGCAAAAAGGGAGAGGGGAGCAAGGAACAGGCAAAGCATGTAATTGGAGACTCCCATAATTCACAATGAGGAGGGAATTATGTACTTTTTTCCCTTTTTATTTTCTTTTTTTTTTATATATATATTTTTAATAGTTGCAGTATTTGGCTTGGAATTCTTGGATTGCTCAAAAATCATAGAACTTCCTATATAAAATGTGTGATCTAGGATCATAAATAGTGATTTCATAAGCATCTCCCCTTTTCCCTTCCCTCCCCTTTTCCCTTTCCTTCCCTCCCCTTTTCCCTTCCCTTCCCTCCCCTTTTCCCCTTCCCTC
>JAYRBT010000082.1:91223442-91237152 GCA_036023395.1 Myiotriccus ornatus | reverse complement strand
TTCCCTTCCCTTCCCTTCCCTTCCCTTCCTTTCCCTTCCTTTCCCTTCGTTAACTTATTTCATTTCATTTCATTTCATTTCATTTCATTTCATTTCATTTCATTTCATTTCATTTCATTTCATTTCATTTTATTATTTTTCTTCTCTTCCCTTCTTTTTATTTTAAAACAAAATCTTATATGGCTATTGCTACTGATGGAAACAATAACCAGGCATACATATAGGGACCCAAACAATACACAAGTTCATAAAATCTGACTATTCTTCTGAAGATGACAAATACAGGGCAGGGCATGTATTCATAACACAGAGAGTCATGCACCTGTGGCAGGTATGTAACAGAGCTTTGGGAACGGGTCCCTCCTGAAGATGCCTGTGACACTAATTCCAGCAGAAAACACTCTTCTCCGTGGGAACAGGGCTACAGAAGCCACAACTTAAGTTGGAAGAAGTCAGATAGAAGTATGCTGTTGGGGCTGAACACACCAGTCTAACAACTAGAGGAAAATTATTTGCCTGGACACTATAACTACTCCTAATCCACACTTAAGGACGATTCTAGCATTTTTTCACTGGATAATTTTACATGTGGCAGAAGAAACTGCAAGCTTATGAGAGCAATATGTACTTCTAGAAAATGACCTTGCTCAACTCTAAACAGAGTGACTCAGTTTTAAACATTTTCTTGTTCTCTCTTTCACTGTTCCCTTCCAGTTAAAAGATTTGTTCCAACTTTGTTCTGAGCTTCTCCATGCTGAAACTCATGTTATTTCCCACTTTTGTTTTTCAGCCTTCTACCTATCTTTGGCAGACAGAGGGCCCAACTAGCTGGTTACATTAACAAGCAGAATGCAGAGTAAAATCAGGAGTAAGCCCCTTGATTTTAATTAATTTCTCTCATCACAGGTCGATATTGTGGTCAACATTCCTGAGCACCTTCTTTTTAAGATCCAGTTCAGGTCTGTAACTTAGAATTAAGATTTCTTAATTTTTCTCTCCTGGAGACTGCATAACTGGTCTCCATAAAACCATTTCTCATGGCTGCTTTTCATACTATTATTTTCAGGCTGTGACTTCTAGAAGAAGGTAAGAAGAAATCAGATTTTAAAAGGCAAAGGAGCTGCTTCAGCCATGTGCCCTCCATTGCTTATGTTGAGTAAGGAGCTGGTAAGGGTACAGACAAAATGAGCCCCAAAGGATGAAAGACCAAGTGAGAAATTGCTTCTATTTCTCCTTCTGCCTCACCAGCAGCTACGTTTCCTGCTTTCTGATTACTTAAAAATATCTAAAAGAGTTTAGGCTGAAAATGTATCATGCAGAGAAAATTCTCATGATCATGCCAAATAAGCAGAAAACTCGGACTACCTTGAGGAAATAAGGTGAAGTTTTTGTGCTGATCATAAAGAAGAAACTTTTAACCAGTAAGCAAAAAAAAAAAAAAAAAAAAGAAACTGATTGAGTGACCTTTGAGAGACCACAGACGTGGAGGTCCTAGATGTCATTCTCACATATTCACTTTAAAGAGTAGAACTGCACTTTAATGAACCAAGTTTGAATGTTTGTCATCCAGCAGATGTCCGCATGTTTAAAATTTCCCCATGGGTAAAAGAACTATGTGGGTTTGAGTACCAGATGAGTTGATCTGGGATATTTTATTATTCTGATCTAGCCTGGTGGTCCCTAGAAGATGACAATTCTATTTTCAGCTTGTTTTCTTCTTTCTTAATCTTTCTGTAAGCATTTAAATAAAAATTGCCATCAAATTATGTCTCACTGTTACTGGACACATTTTTCTGGGTTTTGATGTCCTTCTTTCATCTTTACAGTTGTATTCAGTTATTTCTTTGGTGTTCTGGTTTTGCATGTTTACAAGTTTCCACATGAACAGGAGTTTTCTGCATCTTCATGTTGTTTCCTGTCCTTGACAAAGACTTCAGCCTCAGACAAATTGCTGACAGATTGGTTAGGAGCTAATGTGTAGGTGAAAGTAAAAAATGGAGCAACAAGCTCTTTATTATTTGTATCTATCAGAAATAAAAAAAACCCTTGCTTTTGGGCTGCATATGTCACTGAACTTCCGACAGACCAGTTACACTATAGGATATGGCTAAAGTCAGTTTTATTAATGTAGTTCTTGAGCCCAACCAAGAAGACAATCCAAGTCAGTTGTGGGCTAGGTCCAATATATTTCTCAGTCCGGGAAGAAAGAAGCCCTCTGGCTCTCCTCCTCTCATCCATAATAGAAGTTAAACATCCTCTAGATGTACCTCAAAAAGAGAATTAGGGTGAAAAAAAATGTTCTTTCTGAGCAGTACTATCCAAGTATTCTGTCTCTTAATCTCCCTACTGCTCTGAGCAGGAGTCCACAACAACAACTGTGCATACGTCAAGGAAATCCAGAGCCTTGCTTGTGCCTCTGGTAAGGGATTGGGTGAATATGGGAATACTACATGTCTACTCATGGCAAAAGGGAATAAGTGAAAGGAAAGGAAATGTGAAAGAAGGCAATCATCACTCCTATCTTCAAAGAAACCAAATGTCATTTCAAGAAGGACAAGGAGGAAAATCTGGGGAACTGCAGGCTGATTCCCTGTGAAGCTGATGGAGCAAATAATTCTGGAAGCCTTTTCCAACTACACGAAGGACAAGAAGGTGATCAGAAGTAGTCAACATGGATTTATCTAGTGGAATTCATGCTTGACCAAACAGATATCTTCCTACAATGAAATGACTACCTTGCCAGATTATGGGAAGAGTAATAAATGTTATTCGCTTCAATTTTACTAAGGCCTTTGACACAGTCAGACAACCTGACAGACAAGGTGACACTGTATGGGTTAGGAAAGTTACGTAAGTGGACAGTGAGGCAGATTGAATGTGCCTGAACAGCCAAGCCCAGCGGGTGGTGACCAATAGCACAAAGTCCAGTTGGAGGCAAGTCACTGGTAGTGTCCCCCAGGGGTCAATACCGAGGCCAATATTGTTTAGCTGAAAATTAAACAATAATTAATTGAAATTAATTTTTTAATTGAAAACCTAGACAGTGAGTTTGAATGCAAACCAGTGATGCACCACAGTAGCAAAAGTGACCAACAGCATTTTGGGCTGCATCAGGAAAAGCTTTACTTGCAGATTGAAGGGGGTTACCTTTTCTTTCTACTCAGTACTGATGAGACCATATCTGAAATACCGTGTCAAGTTCTGGGCTCTCCACTGCTAGAGGGATATGAGCTTACTGGAACAAGCCGAGTGAACAGCTGTGGAGATGGTTAAGGGACTGGAGCATCTCATATGAGGAGAACTGAGACTCTTCTGTTTGGAGAAAAGATGAGTCAGGGGAGAATCTCTCCATCTCCAGATGGGAGGGAATGAAATAAAACCAGACTGTTCTCAGTAGTTTCAAGTGACAGGACTCAAATACTCACATATTTGTTTGGACATTTGGAAAAAGTTTTTCAGTAACTTAATAAATAAAAGATCAAATTATTTTTTGAGTATTTAAAAATTCAGTCCAAAATATTATTTCTAAGCAATTTTCATTAATTAAACTACATGTTTAATTTGTTTTGAGAACTGCAAAACTTTCATTTTTAAACAATAAGTGGTGGACTTCTGTCAGATACTTGTCATGAAAGTAGAATTTTCAGTTCCTGGAAAACTCTGACATCTGAACATTTCACCCCTTCTAAATCGAAGCAAAGCAAATGTTTCCTGTAGGACATTTTCTTTTAATTCACCTAAGGTAAACATCTATGAAAAGTTTTTATGCGACTTTTGATTTCCTAATTTATGATATCAAACACAATCCTGAATGAAATGTCTTCCAAAATGAAACACCCAAATATTCTGTCATGACAAGATTATAAAAAAGTTATCGAAAAGCTTTGTTTTGATTGAAAGCAAAACAAACAAAGTATAGTCAATCCTCACACATTCCCACAGAACATTTACAACTGAATTAATTGGCATTTTCTGAAAAACATTCTGCTCAAAATTTCTGAGCCCCTCCGCTGACAAGTGTATAGAATCACTGCTCTGTCCCAGACAACCCACCACACATGCAGACATGCTGTTGAGATGACAAGATATCTATTGAGAATACTGGCCTTTTTAAGGTGGAGTTGTGTTCCTACATTCCTATCATAAAGGTAGAATAAGGAGGAAAACCAAAGGAACTGTTCCCAGAGAGGTGTCTCAAATGTATAGTTTCTCCTTATGCATTCCCTCAGATATCCTTTTATTCATTGGTTTTGCTCCAGACCATACCTAGAAGTAGCACCTAGCCCTTCTTTAGGTCATCTAATATTATTACATGATTATGAGGCAGAATTTGGATATTTATCGCTTAATAAAACTAACCTCTGGAGGAAAAAATCACAGTGAAGTTAATGGGCTGCTTTTAAACAATTATCTTTGAAATGTTCAAAAACAGTCCCAAAGTGTGCTACCAGAGGGATATGAGTTAACTGTGAAAGCTTGCTGATGCACACCAGGCTTCACTTAACCATGTTAAGGCATCACATATGTTTTACCATGATTTACATTATTTGCTGCTATCGATTTTCATAATCACATCAGCATTTGAAAGGTGATCTACTTTCTAAACTGATTGTGTTGGTTTTGTTTTAAGAATTTCAGATAATAAAGTTTAAAAAATAGACAGGAAAGTAACGCCCTCCATTCCTCTCCATCCAACTCATCAGAGAACTTATAAGGCCAGAAATTTTTTATCCCCACTTCCTTCTGTGGGGTGACCTGCTGTAAAGGTCTCTGCTTTTACCCTTAGACACAAAGGTTCATGCAGAGCACTGTTGAAAACTGAGTGGCAAATTTTCACAGGGAATCTCTTTAGCAGACTCACTTCATAGTTATCTAAGGTCTTAAATGCTTTGTTGATAGTAAATTTGAGATTTTTGTGTGACCATATCAGAAAGCAGAGTCTCACGGGAGGTGTAAGACTGAAGATACATATACATTGTATATATCATTTACACATAGTGAATTGTAACTGGCACAAGCAGAAAACTTTAGTCACAACTGAACCCAAACAGGAAGCTAAAGTAAAATGTGTTGTTTAGGTTCATTTATATATAATTTTGCACAAACTATAACAGTTTACTCAAGCAGAAGAGTCTTTAAAGATCTCAACAGATATGAAAGGAGGAACTGAATATACAGTGGTGACCACTACACATAAATACTCTGAATACAGTGAACACACAATTATATCCGAGATACAGGTTTCAGAAAATGCATGGGTACTGGGCACACTAACTTTTCTCCTATTAAATGGAAACTTCTAACTTAATATTGACATTATAATGACAACTAGCAAGACAGAAAAACAGTATTGACGAAAGAGCTAATTTCCCCTGATGTCATCTGGTCATGTCACTCATCACAGTTAAATCCAATCTCTAATTGCAACAAGCATTACGAATAGTTTTCATGAATTTATTATGTGGTGCTATGCCAAGCCTGCATTTGAGTGCATGCTATAGTATTTCTACTTCTAAAATTTTCTCTGTCTAAAGTCCTCTTTACCTCAAAAGGACTGGGATTAATGGGGGGGGAAAAAAAAGCACATGCAACTTTAATGCACAATATAATAAACATAAGCACAAACATTTTCTTGTCTGCATATGTACCCTCATTTTCTTTCTATTATGTTTTACAATTTCATCTGTGGGAAGGACTGAAGTTTGAAAATGCATGAATCTTGCACCTGTTGCTCCATTTACACATGTGGAAGATGACTGCAAAATGCAAGAAAAACACAATATTGTCAGTATGAAAATGTTTCACAGCCACACTGCATGAGCAGAGGCAAGTGTAGGAAATGACAGTAAATGAAGTACTGTCTTCTGTTCTGCATCATTCACATATTGGGCACTATAAGTCATTATGAACTCATCAAGGCTGCCATGTCTGTGAAAGCCCCTGCCAAATCTGCAGCTCTTTTACACAACCACATACTTAGAAAGGAATGAAAATATAAATGAGAGTCAGGCCATAATATTTTAGTGCTAAATAATAGGATTGGATGCAAAACTGCATATCCAAGACCAGCTAAGACACAAAATGTCTCCCAGTTATATGAGCTGTAGCTTTATTATGATTGTATGTCAGGAATATTGTTCTGAAACATAAAAACATAAGAACACAGGCTACCAGATGCTGAAATGCATGCGACTTTTTAATGCTTTTCTTTAATGCTAGTAAAATAAAAACTGAAGAATTGAATGTTTATATTTGCAATGATTGGTATCAGTTTAGTTTAGAAAATTCAGTTCTACATCGTTTTCCTCCATTTGCTCACATTTTTCTACCTGGAAAGTTTCAAAATCACGAATTAAAATCCATTTTATTGATCTTTGCTCAGGAGGTAGAAGATAATTTCAGTCTCAAAGCCCATACACATAATTTGCACACACAAGACTTGGAAGAAACTGATTTTAGACACCAAAATAATCTCTGATTTCCCATTCTTTAAACAGTTTCTGGGTGAATCATTCAAAATGCTCAGGGACTACAACGTACAGTGAAACCATCTATTAAAATTAAAAAGCAGATTTAAATGTCTCCTAGGTGGTGTGGATCTCAACAGAATCCTTTGCAGTGGGAGCACAGGGGTGTGCACAAAAATGATTTTTAGCAGAGCAGGTTGATACAGAACATGAATATGACCGGTTATGAAGTATCGAGATAATATGATATACCTGAATGCACAAGAAATCTGAAACATTTAAATTAAAAGGTTAGTTTAAATATGTTGAAAAAGTAAGCATTTACAGAAAGTCTTTTATGACCCAGAACAAGTTACAACACAAAGTGATTGCTACAAGGTGCAGCCTTTGGTGAGGTTTTTGCTGCCTCTCCTCACCCTCATAGAGTCAGACATGTGGCAATTCTGCTGAGGGAAAGAAAGCATGCATCTGGAAAATTATACACATTTGTATATTAAAAGTTACAAAGTCCTTCTAAAGAGCATGACCTGCTTTTTCCTCTATTTTAAAGTATGGGAGCTAAATAATTTCAGCTTTTTCATATGGTCTTTACAATTAATAACTTACAGTGTTCTTGTTTTGTCCAACATTGTCTCTTAAACCTCTGTTCTGCATTGTCACTACTACATATCAGTATTAGAAAAATCAAGAAGAAGTTTGAAATGACAATATCAGAATCCTCTACAGTTCTTAGCAATATTTTCCCTTTCTGGAAAAGAAATTTTCTAATCATCTAACATAATTCATATATAATGTCCATACAGACAGGGACTGGAGACTCATTTCCTTAAGTCATTATTTTTTATTTTAATTTTCCTTACTCAGTCAATATTTCCAGAATACAAGAAAAAAATGAGAAAGTATTTCACTAGGGCTTCATTATTTGACCAACTAATAATAAATAAATGACTGCTGACAGAACTGGGTGAGTGTATTTTTCAGCTGATGTCTTCTTTATGATTCCTACTAAATATCTTCTTAAATTTGCCCTACACATGTGAAACAAGCATGCAACCAACACTCTCAGGAGTATTTTTCAGTACCCTGTTTGTCCCATTAGGCTGTATCTTGGCATGACTTTTTAAGGAGTTCCTTATAATCTTAAACCCTACCCCTCCCATTCAACTGAAAAGTTAATATTTTCATACATGTTTCTCATAAACATTCCCTTCCTTGCTTTCAACTCAGCGTTTCTGGGATCTTTAAAAATTATTTCTTCCTCATGTCTACTGTGATCTTGCAAGCTGTTAAGAGCTTTCTTCTGTGGGTAGAAAGAAATATCATCTTTGTACCGGGTACACTGTCTTTCCTGGCACAGTTCCATTCAACAGCTCCTTTGGCACACACAGTGCTCTGCCTCTTTACACTAGAGCTTGACCTACACTTCAACTGTCCTTTCCCTCCTACCAGATACATCCATTTTATTTTCCTTGTATTTTTGATATGTAATTTCTTAATACTTTAAAAAATAGACAGTAACTGAGCGAAGGAATGATGATTTCAAGTATGTATCCTGGGAGAGTGTATTGACATGAACATTTCCACAAAAATCAAAACAGATTTATGCACATTTGCACTTAGGGCTGCTCTACAGCTTGTTGAGCTGCTGAAATACCTTAGATAAACAAAACTGAATGAACTCACAACATCTTTGGCCTCCCTTCCTTTCGACTCTCAGTTTGGGACCCCTGTCTTGATGGTTAGAGTCTTCACCTTGTTCTTCATGTTAAATCTTTTGAGTCTTTATACCTAAAAACAAGCTACTTCCCTGCCTTTCTACTACCTTTTTATTGGCATTAACTTTTCACCCTCAGCAAGAAAAACATTATGCAGTTTCTTCAGATGCATTTAATGCTGATCACTTTCCCTAGGCATGCAAGTTTGCCACTGCTGGTGTCCCCCTGAGCCCTTTCCTGCGCCAGTGCTTTAGCTTTTTCAGGAAGGTATCTGTGATGAAATGTTCCTTGACACAATTTCTCTTTCCTTTAAAAACCCTTCAGTTTTCTTTGTCAACAGCTCCTACGCTTCAGATACCTCAGTCCTCCTCCCATTCTTGCTGTAGGTTGCAGTATTTCTTCAGTGACCTCTTTTCCTTGTTACCCTAGGGATGGTTGCCCAGGCCCTTCCAAACAGGGATATAATCATGTTCAGCTGGTTTTTGGTTTTCTTTGTTTAAGACATGTTCTCCCTCAAGTTAAAAAGTATCCATGAACAGTAAACCAGCTCAGGCCTGACATACCCAGCAAACATCAGCAAAGTACAAAGATTTTAAGACAGCAAAAAGGCACCATCATACAGGTTTGAAGACATAGGTGCAGCCACAGAAGCAAAGGGAGTAAGGTAGGAATCTACAGCTGACAGCATACAACACAGACAGCAGAATAGTACTGTCTCTGGGCTGGCCCCTTCTCACTACCTCCTTACAATCCAGGTATGGCACATTTCCCTTTGGAAAAGAGCCATTATCTAATGTTTTATTACTTAGAAAGGATGGGCAGTAGGCTAGGACATTCTTGCTTTTCCCTACTTTACTGTCTTTCTGCTTTACTTTGAAAGTGATAGGTCCTTCCTTCTACTGCCATGTTAGATCCAATACAGTCCCCATTTCTCCTTTCCTCCTCCACTCTCATCTGCCTTCCTACTGCCTCCGCCCCCACTCAGAGTCAGTTACAGCAGGTTGTTCACAGTTTTGTCCAGTTAGATTTTGTATACCTCCCAAGATAGAGACTCCACAATCTTTCTGGGCAAGTGCTCAGTGTTAAAAAAATAATAATAAAAGAAATTTAAGTGGAATTTCTTGCATTGTGGTTTGTGCCCATTGTCTCTTGTCCTTCCACTGGGAACCACTGAGAAGAAGCTGCCCTGAACTTTACATCCTCAACGAGTTCTTTCTTATTTGTAAGTACAAAGTATAGAGGAGCACCTCCCCTTGTAAACTCCTTAATCACCTCAGTTAGAACACTATCATTAATTCACTCCAGAAACTTTCTGGGTCACCAGATCATTTGTGTCCTTCTTTGTTGTCCCTGCAGCAGATACTGTGGCGGATAAAGTTCCCCTGTGAGCACCAGGACCTGTGAACATGAGGCTTCTTACAGTTATCTGAAGAAGTCATCATCTCCTTCTTCCTCAGAGGTGATCTATAGCAGACACACCCTGCAACACTGCCCCCATATCTCTGCCCTCTAATCCTAACCCCTGTGTTCTTGACTGGCTCATGATCCATCCCATGGCAGAGCCCATGCACTCCCACTGCTCTCTCACATGAAGGGTAAACTTCCTACCCTTGCTTTCCCAGCCTGTCCCTACAAACAGTCAGTATCAAGCCATGGCACCACTCCCTTACCTCATCCCTTAGCCTGAGCAGAACAGGCAGCAACAGAAGCCAAAAAGGCTCCAGTTCATTTGCATTCCCTTTATGCCTAGGTTAGATGATTCCACTGATCTAGCTTTACAGCAAACATTTCTGTGTATGTAAGCATGTTTATATGTTCCTGGGAATGGCCAGAGGGAGAAGTGGTTCCCCAGAAAGACAAAGATAATGCAATGTGATGCACATGTATACTCATAATCATGAGGAAATGGTACCAAGGTCCACACATGAAAACCTCTGCTGCAAAAGAATCTAGCACATCAGGGAATAAACTACAGAAGGATGCATGTTCCAACCTTTTCTAAGTTCTCTTCCAGACCCTTTGGCTCTGTGGCCTAAGACAGGAAATGTAAGATGGAGAGGAAACAAAGGAGTGGGAATACAAGTGGAACCAAGAGCAGATAGACACGGACACCACAACAGAAGTGCTCTGCCCAATTTCTTGCCCACTGAGACAGTGTATCTGTCAGCAGATAGTCTATAAGTGGAGTTTAGAGTGAGATCCTGATATGATAAAATTGCCAAATATCCTCACTCTACTCCACCCTTTTAGCACCTTCAGTAATGGAGCACAAGTGGTACATGCCCCGCAGGCCAAGCAAATTGTTCACGTTGTGTTTTGCGCCAAGGATACAATTTGATCGTCAGTGCTTTCTTATGCAAATGTAAAAACATACAAAACATAATGGCTATTTTATTGGGAGGCTGCAATGAGTGCAGCAGTTTCTTCACAACCTGACACACTTGTGAAAAATTGCAGCCGCACTATCTCAAAACATGAGTCACAAACCAGGTGGATTTCTCACCTGCAAAAAGCTTCAGTGATGGTTTCTGCAACATGAACCATAGAATGATTTGGGTTGGAAGGGACCCTAAAGACCATCTCATCCACCCCACCCCTGCCACTGGCAGGGACTAGACCAGGTTGCTCATTGCCCCACCCAACCTGGCCTTGAACATTTCCAGAGATGGGGCATCCACAATTTCTCTGGGCAAGCCAGTAAGGACTTCTCAGGGGCAAAGAGTGGGGCAAATGGTCTGTTTATATACTGAGTGCACTTCCTACAGAAAACCTGCAGGTAGAGTCATTTTTACAATACCTTTTAGGGGATGTGTAATAATAATGAGTTAAGAATGCGATCTGGGCCACATCATCCTCTCTGTTCTCATGGTCAAAGAACAGAATGACTGAAGTTACAGCTGCATTGTTCCATTTGGTGGACACATAACTAGTTGAACCATCATACAGTGAATTAGTCATGGTTTTATTTTTAGACCTTCATTTCAGGTAGTCCTACAACTGTCTGCTCTGGCAAGACAATGCATGGCTAGGGAAGTCAGACCTTCAAAAATAGTAAGCATTCTACCTTTGTAGTGGGAGAGCACATTGGAGAGCACTCATACTGTCATACCCTATATAATCCTGCCTCTCTTACTGCTCTAGATACCATCTCTGAGACTTCTGTCAGCTCCTAAAATGGAACCAAAACTGTGGGATCAACTTCTGTGTAAGAGTAACTCATAATTGGCAGAGGACAATTAAAGCAGCCTTTAAATTATCAATTCACAGAAGAATCCCTTATTAACTCCTCTACAAATCTTCTCTTTTATTTTTTCTCATCCCCTTCCCTGGTAAATAGATCTTTATCTCAGTGATTGCTTCTGGATGACTGTTATCCTCAGATTTTCACTGCCTACATTTGGATAACTAGAGGGATCATGTTTGGGCTAGCATGTCCAAAAATGTCCTTAATAGTGGCACCTCAGTTACTTGTGAAATCAATGGCATTTCTGGTTTCATTCACATAATTTCCTAGAAAAATATATTGCCTTTTCACCAGCTCTGGAACAGAGTAATATATGAAGTATGCCTTGCCATACCATCTGTGCAAACTTACCACAATATGTAGCAGCTTTCACATCTGTAGTTCCAATTATCCATTTTAAAACAAATACATTTTCAGTTAATTCCAGAACTATTGTTTTCTCCAATCAGAATTCTTTTTCTGGTAAGGCAAGGAAGCAGACGTCTAACCAAAGCATGTAAGCAGCCCTACTGCTTTTCAGTGATCTTTACATGTGTGGAAGCTGGTGTCTTGGTAACTGGAACTCAAGGGCCAAATTCTCTGTTAGCGTTGTCCTGTAAGAACCATGTCCTTCAATTCAGCTCCACTGATTTATATGCCTAAACTGCATAATGAAATTTAGCCAACTGGAAAGTGGAATATAAAAGCATTATGATGTTGTCAGGCTTTACAGTAGAAAGCCTTGTAGCTAGTGCTTGTTTGGAAAAATAACAAGCCCTGAAGATGTTGGCTGGATTTCCTTAACAAGTTGTCTTATTAATGTCAATCATCTGTGTGGAGAACACTGTGTTAGTCCCAGGAGTTTAAACAGAAACAAAATTATAATAATTTTTTTTGTTTATAAAGGTCCTCTGAATTAAAATTAAGCTTGCAATGACAAGACCAGCAAATAGGTGCATGGTTCCCTCACAGCCTTCAATTCCCCACTGTACTTCCCTGGTCTTACAAAGCCTCAGGATCAAGGATGTAAAACTGCAGTTCCTGACTAGTTATCAAACCAAGTACTACTACTGCGCACAGGTAATGGTTTCAAGGAACACTAGGAGATCAAAACAACAACAGGCTTGAAAGACTTAGAAAGCTGAAGTCACTCTCTGGCTTGCTCTCTGGTAGTTTCTTTCAGCTGGGTGTTCTGTTTGTTTCCTTTGGCTTAATTTCTTGCTTGTTTGTTTCCTGTTGTATAACTTTTGCCCAGCAAAGCTTCAGGCTGACTAAAGCTCTGAAGTGTCCACAGAAGGCGGAAGAGCAATGTACTGTGATGTTTGGGCTACGACAGAAGTGCAGTATGAACAATATTTTTGTTTGCAGCTCCTTGCAGGTTAGGTACAAACGTAGATGGCTTGTCTTGTTCCTAAAATCATTCGTCCCTCACACATTTTTCTATATCACAGGTGACTCCAATGTTTAATATAACTCTAACGTAAAGAGTAGCATAGCTAGTTAAACAGAGATGAGTACCCCTCCAAAACAAAATCTGTTTGTATTTATATTTGAAAACAGGAGGTGTATCCTCCAGCAGATATTCCAGTCTGCCTGGAAAGCGTATATGCACTATTAAGGGAGGCTTACAAAGGCTTTGACGATTCCTATGGTAACCCAGTAGAAAGGCTGTTTCCATGGGGACTAGCCAAGCCTATATAAACCTTCTGTCTTCATTAGAGTATCTCTGAGACTGAATGCTTTAACAGTTACTGTTCTGGAATAGTTAACAACAATCTCTTCTTTGGGGAAAGAAATAATTCTTCCTTTCCAGTGGAAGTCCAGTTATTTTGTCAGCTTTCAATAGTACTCAGCAGCCTGCACACCTGTCATGTATCAATATAGTGAACAGACTAAACAGTGGAATCCATTATAAAAAGCACTCTGATTTACCACCCCCAGCATTACAGTATACCTACATTATGCATTTGAAAATGCAGTTAATTTAAACATAAGGAGAGAATAAATCATACTTCTTAAGTTTCAGTTAAGGAACTCACATGCATCAAATATATCTGGGTGTATGTGTAGTCGCTTATCTGTAAATGTGGCATTCTGATTCCTATTCTGATTCCCCTTTGAAGTTACTCCTTCCAATATACTTTACCAAAACAAAACAGAAGTATTTCTTTTGAATGTAAATGTTGCATGCTTGATGACAGCCAAATTTGGGTTTTCCCTTCCCTTCACTTCCCTTCCCTTCCCTTCCCTTCCCTTCCCTTCCCTTCCCTTCCCTTCCCTTCCCTTCCCTTCCCTTCCCTTCCCT
>JAYRBT010000082.1:91184603-91211965 GCA_036023395.1 Myiotriccus ornatus | reverse complement strand
ACAGATATCAGTTATGAAACTTCATCTGGATCTTCAGTATTTCCTCTGAATCCTTTGTGACCTTACAGATGTGTAGCCTCAATTTGTTTGCTTATTTTTAACAACTTTTAGTAACAGAACAGTGTATCATAATGAGCATATGCAGTGCTGTATCTAGCATAAGCTCTAGCTTTTCACAGTACGAGTACAATGTTCCTTAAGGCATCCCTTGGTAAATGACATTAGTGTTAATACCAAAACCTTTAGACAGGAAGGCTGGGTTGATCCCTTAGGTTTACCACAAGAATCTCGTTCATTTCCAAGGGGGTTACCTTAACCACTAAATAGTTTTACATTTTTCGAAGACTGTTGTTACAAATATGCAACATTCAACAGGGACAGTAAGAGAAATTACTGAGGTGAGTCTCAACTGGCAAGAGGTATGATGGCAAGACCAAGGTAGACTATCCCACAAAAGCGCTTTGGAAGCCCATCCAGAGAGAACTTCAACTGCTTTAGAGCACTTTAGGGTATTATAAGAAGAAACCACAGAATAGGAGGAATGTCAGCATGACCTTTGTTAACAAAAGAGCACCCATGGAAACAGCTACACCGCTCCCATCACATGTCCCGGCCCAAAACAGACTGTGTGTGTACTAGGACTGTGCATTCAATTATCCGAGTTGCACCTAGTCTCTGAGATAACAGGTTTGAAACTGGCAGTACTGCTAAAACAGAGTATATCTCCCTATCTACAGTGGATCCTGAGTACACTCCAAGTCACTTGCCTGGGGCAGCAGGGCTTGGATGTTTTGTGGTGCTACAAAGGCACTGCAATGATGTATTAAAAATATCTGGAAACTGGAGAAATATGAAAGTCTTCAAGACTTATGGGGACTGACAGGCTTCTGTACTTCGGAAACAGCTCCAGATGTCTTAAAAATTACCTGGGAAATCCCAAAATTATAGAGAATTTGTAATACTTGAGATAATGGACAGCTGATATAATGTTCTATGCACTTTTACAGATTCCTTTAGTATTACGCTCATGCAGCAAAATCATAAGGGCAAGAAAACACTGTTTCATCACTGCTGAGCTTTTCAGTGCTTTCAAAACACACATTTTGCTTCTTGGAAGCATAGGGTTATTGTGCTTGTTCCTAAAAGCTGAGATTGTGTCGCTGTGAGCTGCCTCGTGGGCCGGGTAGGAAGGAAGTCAGTACCTGGAGATAACAGTAAAGGAGTCATAACCCAGAGGTTGATTCATGTTTTATTTTCAGACAACAATATACTAAGACAGACAAATGGTGAAATGCTGTAGGATGCAGCCATCAGCTAAGGCCACACAGGCTGGAACACCGGGGTTATACAAAGCAGACGAGAAATGAAAGTATCTGTTGGAGAGGTAATTTTAAGCACTGACCTTACACAGTAGGTAGAATGAGAGTAGGTGTTGTAGTCATCTAAGAGAGGAATCTAGCCCAAAATAATAAAAAAAAAAAAGCCTTTTTTTTTTTCCTGAATGACATTTTATGTTTTAGGCATAACAATATAGACCAGATCAGAGCAATTTGTAGATAACGCTAGTTACCCACTGTGAAAGGAGCAGAATATTCTTTTAAGGGATATAAGGAAAATTTAGAGGGATCTGAGGGTTTGTCTGTCCTTATGCATATGCCCAAACCACTGTGGGGCTATAGCATAAATTAGAACAGAGATACAGAGATGAGCTTGTATGTTCTTCGTGAATGCTTAATACTTTCCTGTTAGCTGCATATTCTGTGAGATGCCTTTCTATCAGGGCCTTGTTCATTGCTTTCATTTAGAGCCTCACAAAGTCCAGTCCAGTTGGTTGAAATTGGAGGTGTCCATGTAAAGGGGTATAAAGTCTAAAGGCTTAGATATGAGCATAGATTAGCTATGGGCGACAATTCTGAGAATTAAAAAAGGGAACACTGCATCACAGGACGAGCTCTGAATGGAACAAATGGATTAGCTTAAACACATGCTCAAAATAGAAAATAATTTTAGCAATGTTGTTCAACTAGGAGGCTCTTTTTTTATTTTTTTCTCAGAACTTATCTGCAAAGAAAAAATAACAGCAAAGAAACTTCTCTTCCATTGAGCTTTCAGGGCTAAATTCTCTTTCAGTACAAGTTCTACAGACTAATTTAAGAATCTCAGACAATGGACTGGATGATTTGGTACAGTCACATTATCACAGGCATTGTGAATGTTGCCCTTTCTCGTTAGAGATCTTGCCAACTTACCTGCCACTCGTTTGCTGCCCAGTGGCCTGGCTGGTCTCTCAAGCAATGACTAAGTCTTTGGGGAAAGTTTAGAATTTGCAAAAGTGAAAGCCTAATTTAACTGTGTGTATATATATCATTCCTTTTCAGAAGGCATGTTGCAATCAAGGCTGTAAAAGTCACATCCACTCCCTCCTTTCTTGCTCGTGCTGATTTGGGCAATAAGACAGTCGTGTTTACGGAGCAAATTACAGTCTCATGTGATGCACACAGCAGTCCAGAGCCCTGGGTCAAAGAGGTTGCCCACTAGGATATTGGGCATTCTCCTATAGAATTCCGCTTCACAGCGCTTCTGCTTTAGAAAAAGTCCCAGGCACATGCAATTAGGCAAGGCTTACTAGAGCTACTGTATTTATCCAAAGCAGTTACAGGACACTGATCACTGGCTGCCAAAAGGATGTACTGAACTCAACATCTGCTCATAGCTCCTATAACAGATGGAAGGCAGGGAGTAAGCTTAATATAGTTAATAAATATATAAAAATAATAATAAAATATAATTTTCTCTCACACACATTCTATCTTATTGTCTGCCTCCAGGAGATGGGCACATCTTCACAGCCTAATACCTAGCTTCATTTAGTCCACTTAGAAACTCATCCTCCCTTTCTGGACTCTCAATAGCTGTTGCAATATGGTTAAAAACTCTTTAATCAAGCTGAACAAATTCCATAGGAGTATGCCCAGCAGCAGATGTGCATGTTTGTTACCAGCACTTTACCCGAGCACCTGGGTTACTCAAGTACCTGGAAGTTCGATCAGCCTTTATAAAGAGATCATTAGCTTTTTCAGCACCTAAATACAAATTTCATGATAGTTTTTAAGATGACAGCAACTTTTAATGGTCAAATGTGGGAACCCAGTTTTCCTGCAAAAGCCCAGAGTGCAGAGGACCAATGTTAAATGGTTAGAGACTAGACTTCACAGATACTGAGCGCCGATCAGATTTTTAAAAATCTCACTAATTTCGCATTTTGTTGCAGCTTTTATTTGCAATTACTTGACTTAGTTCACTTTGAAAAGATGTCTGAAAAGTGGCACCGTTCAAATATTTTACTTCAGAGAACTCTCTGAACTAGGGGAGTGAATTCATCCTTCACGTTTTTTCAAGTAAAACTCAGTTCACCATCACTTCTGGTTTAGATAGAGTTTCCTCTTCTGACTTTATTCTTTGCAGCAGCAGGAAGGATTTTAAAGCTGAGCCATTTATAGCCTTAACCCATTAAATTACTTTCTGGGGAAGTGGTTAAGAACACCTTCCTTTGGAAGAACTAGTGACAGTGTAAGTATTCCAAATCATAATGCATGTAAGAAATGAAACTAAGACAGTAAGTATTCCAAATCATAATGCATGCACCAACAAGGTGCTGGGTTTAAAAGTGCCTCCATTTACTTGTGTAGCACAAATTAAGTCAGTGGGGTTTCAAATGAAAAAAAACTTGGCAATTCTTCCCCAAAAGCCATATTTTGTTTTGCTAAATCTGCATAACTCAGAACTGCTTAAGTGAAAGTTTCTTGCAGATAAAAGAGATGAATTTAGCACAAGAAAGAAATTCTGTCTTAATTTAAATCTCTAAGGCAAACAGGTGTTAGTCTGTGCAGAATTTGGCCCTTTTATTCTACCTCTACATTTATGTTCTCTCTAAAACAATTGTACAGTTTCACCATCCACTCAAAAATAAAATATGATCCTTCACTCTGAGACCAAGGCATGGATCTCCCAGCTCTGAACATTATCAGTCCAGCTAAATGAAAGAAACTGAGAAAAAATGCAATGTCAAAATAACACTCGAGAAAGCTATGGTCTCTTATTTTGATTTTTAAATTTTGCCTAAGATATGAAGAAAACCATGGAAGTATTGCAGATTTTTTTTTTTAAATGACTGCTCAAGTATGTCTAAGAAAAAAGCCATAAGCATTAAACACCCTTTTGTCTTGCCTTTTATCATCCTGAGGTTGTTATTTTGGGATCTCAAAGGTCTCAAACAAGAGCCACCAATGTTTGTAATTACCTCATCTATTCTATAAGTTGCAAATAGAAGTTTTTATGTGCATTTGTCTTAATATGATGAGTTAAGAGTATTTTCAAGCCAAGTAAGTAAAGACAATACATTTACCACTCAAGTGTATAGAATATAAGCTAAGTGGTAGTACACAGGAACCCCAATTCTCCAGCAGTTCTGCTAGAGTATTTAAAGAATAGTACTATTCTGAAGGCTTTCTTTCGAAGGAAACAAGCAGAAGTCTTAGTTCCAGACGCCATGAGTGTGGAGATGCATAGGTGTCTTCCGTCAGACAGCAAAAACCAAGGAGGCTCTTCGGCTGTCTCTGTGAAAAGATTGTGGGGAGCAGATGCTCCTACTCGAGGCTCCCCAGGGAGTTTGTCACAGACACCAATTATCGTATTTGAAGGGGGATAAAAATAAATCTTATTTCTTTCCTGTCCTCTAGCAAAGCTGTGGTGGCTGGCTTAAAGTAGTATCAGAGCAAGGAGAATGGAAATGGTGAGTAGCTAGTGCAGGGCAAAAGTAGCTCTGACTGAAAGATCACTGGGAGCTTCAACTAAGCCAGCTTACCCATCTGCATCTGGCACTCGTCCATCCCACACTGAAAACGAAGTACTAGCAGTGGGAATGGGAAGCCATGAGTTGACCTATCAAGCAGTCCAAGGAAAAAAGCAGAGGAACAGTGCAAGCAGCTACACTTCAGGAAAAACATCATTTGACACTGCACGTTACTCTGTCAATCTGCCTTCCTGATTATTTCCCTCATTCTTTTAAGAAACTGGTTTTTGTTATGTCAGTTGAATCATGCATGTCAAGAGGACACTAGCACACTGAACAACAGAAAGTTTAATTTCATTTTCTCAGGGTGTTTTTTCGGTTGGTGGGATGGGAACAGAGGCTCAAGCTGATATTTCTTTAGTATTTCCTCAAAGATAAGCCCGATCCCTATTGTGGCCAATCAAGAATTGTCAGAAGGGTTATACCTAAATGTAGAAAAGCTGCAAGGCAGACAAAGTTGCCTGCACATGCTTTTCCTCCCTTTTTCCCCCAGTGAAAATCAGCATAGAGTCCCATTCCTACTCATCCCTCTCTAAAGTCCAGGTCAGAATACCAGACAAACTCAGAATACCACATTTCAGAATTTGGTAGAGAACAACAATTAAATCAAAAATATGATTAGAGAATAAGACCTGTCAAGGGAAATGCTATCTTCCACCCTTCAGAAAGACTCATCTTTCCTGTGACTGAGCACGTCTTTAATAAGTCTGTCTGCAATAGAGGGACACTGGTGCAGCTATTCTTAGAGCTCAGCCAACAGGACCAACAGGCTTGTATGTCATTCCTTATGGCTCAGGAGGAGTTTGGATGCTGAGCTTATCAGTTCTGACAGAGACTCTATGATCTGTGTCAATGTGAGGAGCATGCTGCTTGTATCTGAAGTCAAAGCAAAAGGAAAATGCAATGATAGCTAGCTGCTGTTCATAGACGAGCTGAAGTCACAGACACTAAGCTTTACCTTCAACCAGAAGAGCCCAATTATTGTAGGAAACAGCAAAGCTGTGGCTACAGGAAGGTGATTAAATTCCAAGACACATTGCTTTCTTAGCTATGGTACACTGTGGTTTATGGAAAAGCAGGCAATAAGCAACTCAGAAGTTGAGTTAAACACACGTTGTTACTACGGCTATCCTGAGACTAACCTTGAGAGTCCTCTGCTGCCTTGCACTCCAACAATTACATAATCCCCAGCAGAAGCAGTTATAGACCCTTCGGCTAAGTAATGAGCAGTCAGTATTTCTGAATAACTACTTGCTACCTAATAAAAATGTCAGCACACTGGATATTTATTTGCAGAGCAAATCACTGTCATGAAGGGTTACTTGGTCCAGTTATAAGTTAACATTTCTAGCACAGAATGAAAACCAGTATCACTGTTGGCATCCAGGTGATTGTAGTTACATTGAAGCTACTCAAGTTTTTGTCCTGAATCATCAGTGACAGCTAATTTTGGAAAAGGATTCATATTCAGGGGATAAAAATTGACAGTGCTTGATAGCCAGCACAACCCACGTACCTTTGAAAACTGTGAAAACAAACTTCAGTCTTCAGTAGTTGCACTTTTCAATTTAATAGGTTAACTTACCTCAAAAATGGAAAGTGAGAATATTTATCTATATTAAGCTGTGTAATGCTTCACTGAACAGTAGGACATCCTCCATTAAAAGCAAATTGGAGAACATTTGCATGGGCAACCATGAGTAAGGTTGTGTAGAAACTGCTAATGTTTGGCCGTGCACTTTATGTGCGGTTACAAAGGCTGTTGAGCAATGCCAAGACTGCCTCAAGTACTTCTTTGATGACTTAAAATCAAGATTTTTTTTTTTTTTAAATTAAGACAATTAGGGCTTTCTTCACAGATACTGACTTGCTAAGCTCATCTGTGCTAACTGCTGTAAGAAGCAGTATTGTCTTCTAGATTGCATCTTCAACATGCCTCAGGCTTTATTTACAATTCCTTCTTGCATGTTGACTTATTCTTTATGGTCTCTTCCTCTTTTGCCTTGTACTTAATTGTCCAAGTTGCATTGTGCACAATCCTTTCTTGGTACCTTAGTGAGTGTACTTCACTTTCTCACTTTGTGCTGAGTGATACTAAATTCTGAATCAAATACATCCTCTCTTGACTTTGCCATAGCCAAGCCTTCAAAATCAGAATATGCCGTGCTCCACAGCTGAGGCCCTTTACTTGTGTGGATTGTCCAGGCTCAACACTGAGGATTTTGCCCTCTGTTCATTCAGATTCAAATGCCTAAGGACACAAGCAGCTCATTGGTTAAACAACTTCCTACATCACAGTGGTACATGCCTCAAACCACTTCAAGGGATGAGGAGTAGTTATTCAAATAATCTTGCACAGTGATGGAAATATCACAGGATTTGTTATGTATGCTATCAAGTGTTTTCCAGTTGGCAACACAGATGATAGCACAGTTGAGTTTCATAATACTTCATAGTTCTTTTGTAAAAGTAGTAACAGACTTAATCTGGCTAAAAAGCAGACAACTTAAAATAGTCTGGATCCTATAAGATAGTCTCAGTAGCTGTCACTATCTGGCCAACGCTTGGAGGTCTAACT
This sequence comes from Myiotriccus ornatus, assembly GCA_036023395.1. NCBI lineage: Eukaryota > Metazoa > Chordata > Aves > Passeriformes > Tyrannidae > Myiotriccus > Myiotriccus ornatus. The sequence continues at coordinate 91,204,535 of JAYRBT010000082.1, read as the reverse complement.
ATGTCACCAAAACAGAGAAACTCCTAGGCAGTCAGGTCTGTTTTGCAGCAGCAGGTTTAAGGGATGAAGAGCATTTCTTCCCTGGTTGTACAGATAATTCCATAAGATACAGGAAAACCCTCAAGGAGCTATTACAGTTGCCCAGTTCAGTAACTGAATTCTCAACCACATCCCTCATCCACTTCTGATCCCAAATGTGAAACTACCTAGCAATAAATATACCCTGCCATTTTATTTATTATAAATTCTGCAGTCTTAACAGAAATTTAAAGGTTTCGTCTCAGATAGGTAAAGCTGCTTTGTGTTTTATCTTTGTTTGTTGCTCTCCTTAAACATACAGTAAAAAGAAAAGCAGTGTTTACTGACAGAAGTTGAAAATTACTTTGCTGATATCCATGGCCACGTGTTAATCTATCATAGATAAAATCTGTCCCTTTTTTCCCCTGTTCCAAGCTCTACAGGTAAAGGCCAGCCATAATAATTTCTTTGATTTTTAAAATCACAAATTGTCTATATGCATCTGATCATCAGTTATTAGCTTCTGCATAAACTCTGATGCATTATATGGCACCAGAGATGATACAAAGGTCACAGTACTAGTTCTGAGGGGACAGACAGTAAATCTTGGTGTTGCAGGAAGTGGTGTTTGTGGTGAGAAGACAGCTGTACAAATTATTCTCATAGTCTGTTTTAAGGACACAGGAGAATTATACCTACAAGTCTTTCTTTAGAAGAGACACCATTCACTAGCATAGGCAGAAAGACAGGATGACTTAACTCTGAGGGAATTTTTTTTTAACTCCCTTGAGCTCTTAGTTCTTAGAACCACAGAAAGACCACAGAAAGAATTATGGCATTAGAAACTAAAGAAAGAGCAAACAAGAGTAACATAAGAAGCATATGGAATTGATCTGTAGGCTAGACATGGTCAATAGAAGAAGTCGCTTACAGAAGACAAAGGAGAGAAGGGAGAGAGAAGAGAGGCAGGGAGAAAGAAAGAGAAAGAGACACTGTAGTTTGAGAAGAAGCTCTGAGATGCAAAACAAGAGGATTCCAGTTGCGCAGGACTCGCTAAGATGTTATAATCTGATGAGGAAGCCGAGAAATATATGCAGGGCATTATTTTTTTTCCCAGTTATATAAATTTTTTATGCTTGTTACACTGAAAAATAACTGGATTTAGAACTCTTTACAGTTTTCATTGCTTGTCTGCTTTTTCCATAACACATATTGAGACACAAATGTAACCTTAAAATACCCAAATGGCTTAGAGAGATGGAAAAAAGTGAGAATAAGAAAAATGAGAATTTTACCTTTAAGTTCTAAGAAATCCTTGGCTATCACTTTCACATGGAACTGATAATTCATAGACAGAAAGAAGTTCTACCACAATGGCTGAGGTAAGAGGTTGGATGGTTGCCTTTTCCAAACATGTGCAGTTCAATCAAGCATAACCAGCATGATGGCACTCAACCACAGTTATTTGTCATTGTCAGCTGGAGGGATCTCTCCCAGGACTATACGACAGAATAATCTGCATTAGGAACAACACTGTCAGCATTGTCAGCAGGTCAAGGAAGATGGTCCTTCCTCTCTGCTCAGCACTGGTGAGGACACATTTGGACAATTGTGTGCAGCTCTGGGCTTCACAGTACAAAAAAGATACAGACTTCAAATAGCAAGTCCAGGTGAAGGAGCCAGGTAATTCTCAGTATTGCCCAGGAACAGGAGAAGAGGTAATGGACACACACTGAAACACATAGTTTTCCATCTGAACACCAGGAAACACTTTTGACCTTGTGGCTTGTACATATTATTTGCTACAGATAAGATATAAAACTTAATTCCCAGACATGTGAAGACTTTGTAGGGCAATGGCACATGCCCGAAGCCTTCCTGCAGCACTGACTGTCTAGAAATACTAAGGTTTGCAAATCTAGCATAATCAAATGGGAGGAGCGACGCATCCAGCTCTCACCAGCTGGCTGTGCCTGTGGAGAGAGAATAGAAGGAACATCTTGGAATGGTTGCTCTCAGTTTTGCTGCGTTTTGGTGCTTGGGGCTTGATCTAAGTAATTTACTGCCCGGTGATAACTATTGTCCAGGAGTTAGACCTACAAAAATTAATAAACCCTCACAACAAATTACAATATTATTTATTTCCTGTCATGAATGCCTAGCTTTACTACCCAAAACAATCAATTCCACAAGATGAGTATGTTCCTGAGTTATAGCTCTTTCACACAAGTGTATTTTGAGAGAAACACATAAAAAAATTTTTGATTCAGAGCGTTCAGTATTGAAGACATTAAATTAGTGGGACAACACTGTTGATTGTTGCTGTTAATTATGAATTAATTATGAGTGGATAATTAGAACTGAACCCAGCACTCTTTGTATTGGTTTTGTACCCAGCAGTATGACTAATCTAAGGCCATTGGGATGCCTCTGCTGTCTTGCAAACACATTTTGACATCATGGATGTGGAACCATGTGCTACCCTCAGCTGCTGTACATATGCTGTTACCATTAGTGAGGATGGTGATTCTGTCTATGCCTTGCCCAAGGAAACGAGCCCACCCTTGTACAGAGACCAATGCATAGACAAAAAAGAAAGAAGTCTGACAACAGACCTCATCGTCAGAGGGAAAGAGAGTACATTGGCGACCTATCTCAAAAAGAAAATATTGTGGCAATGATTTCCCTCACACCTGTACATGAATTTCCCAGACTAGAGTTACTCCTCCTTTGGATTATTCCAATTTTGTAACTATTAAACAGAACAATTACAGTGATCTGCTACTAAAACACTAATGCACTTCATAAGGCAGATCAATACCATTCTTTTCAATTAGCAGGGTGGAAATAGGGGCAGAGGAACTTGCCCAACATCCTCCAATATGCCAGGTGGTGGAGAAAGAAATAGAAGGTTTTCTGTCTGAATCCCATCATTATGTTCTCTCTCCTGCATCTCATTCAGGATCCCTCTACATTTAGGAGAGATGTGCAAGTGAGAAATTCAAAAACTTGAAAATAGTTCTTTAAAAAAAATATTATCAGCAGGAGAAGAAACTCCTCTCCAAAGTCGATAATCAAACTGTTATTTCAGGTGAGGGAGACAGTAGATGGCAGTGTCCCCCAATACTTCCTAGGGAGACACGGCTCTCATACTCAACATCCCTGCTACAGATCACGGACCCATACCCCAGCTAGTGACAGATGCCAGACAGGACAGACTTCACTCCCCACTGCCAGTTAAAACCAGGCAGTGTCTGGAAGAGTAGTGCCATGCAGTCTCCTAACTCATTTCTCCTTAGGAAAGCCTTGTAGCTCAATTTTCCTGTCTTGCAAGTTAACCTAGTATAACTGACATATGTCAGATGACAGTAGACGATGACGACCATTTCTGGACTGAAGGGAACACTGGTCAGTCAGCTGATCAAATATGTTCTATAGTAATAAATCATGACAGCTTTCTATTTTCTAAAGTCCTGACATCTGGCCTTCAGACACAAGGTATTAAAAAGCCAGGAAAAAGGTCCTAGGGGAGAACAGAGATCTGGCTTCAAATTATGTGCTTCCACTGGCTTCCTGTGTCACGATGAACAAGACACTATGCCTCTCTGCATTCTCGTTCCTGTTGCAATGCAAAAAATCTCTGCTTTGGGATATATACTAAACATTAAAAGAATTCTGCTCTCTCCATCAGTGAAAGAATTCAGAATAACTCAAATGGCTCAAAGAATCAGATTTCTGTGGCAGATATCTGAATAGCTGCTGAAATTGTCTCACAGGAAATTGTCAAGATTATTCCATTAATATTTATGTTAGGGCCATATAGAAGCCCTAATAAAAACCTAGAAGAGAGATAAAGAAAATAAGTAATGGAAACAAGGAGCATTTTCTAATGGTTTTCTCAAAAACAAATCAAAACTGGGAACAGTTGTGGGCCAGATACCTTTCAGATTTCTCTGAAAGAAGGGGAGCACAACAAATTAAATCAACAGAAAGGCCAAGAATTAAAACACCTACTACTTCCAGTGCTGCTGGATATTCTGTTCCCTTGTAAAAATCAACATAACTCTGTCAACCACAATATTGGCATGTGCAAGCTGCTCATCTGACCTCTTCCTGAGCTTCAGTGTTATCTTGGACTCTGAAGACTTTTATTAGAGCACTTTGCAGCAAAACAACTCATGCTGAGCACAGTGATGTGAACTTTTAACACAAACAATGAGACTAGAGCAGGACATAGACCTTACAACCGGTCTTGGGATCAGGGATAAAGAATAATGGCAAACTAAGCCAACTTGACAGGGTATGCCACCAACATTTAAAATTAGCCATAATGAGTCATCCAGAGAAGTGCTAGAAGAGCAGATCTCAAGCCATTCACATTCTTAGCCTCCTTCCTCTAAAGCTCCAGAGTGATACAAAGCTTTTAACTATAGCATGCTAGTGATCTGGTTGAAATATACAAAAAGAGATGAAAAACAATACGTTTAAATATACTCAGAACATACTGTGATGCATCCCATGGCAGTGAATGACAACTCATAGAAGGCTGAAGAAGGATAAGGCCAGAGCGGGCAGGAACAGACTTATATATCAATTTTGACCACTAACTAATTGCAATGCTTTTTGTTTTTCCAGCATGCTGAGGGAAAATTTCCCTGCAATTACAACAGCACAAGATGAGGACTTTCAAGACTTCCATAGGCAGGATGGGGGAAGATTCTCCTGCAGAAACTGCCATTCTCCTGAATTTGCAGCTATAGTCAGTTGGAGGACCACCTCATGTGGTGCATGTTGCTGTTTTGTTTTCAATGGCCCAGTTTTTGGTGTTGTTGTTGGGGGTAGAGGGGAGGAAAAAGAAAATAAGGGCCAGGCAGCTCCACCTGAAGCTCCCTCACAAGCTGATTTTAGAGTTTTTGCATGGTCTGAACTGATTCTGCAGCTTTTTCAAAGAGTGAGTAAGATAGACTTCCTTTTGTGCTCACAAAGATTGGTTTCTATGATCTTTGCCGATTACATTCACTTGGTCATACATAGGCATCTCACATTCTGTGGAATTAGACGTTTGCCTGGTTTGTGCATGCAGAGCTAGAAGTTCCATGGACTAAGCAACAACTCGGTAATAATCACTGAAGGACGTAAAGAGAAGAGATTTTTCAGCTATTTAGGAAGAAAAGGAAGTATACTTGTACATTAATCCCTAATTTTAGGAGTCTGCATGGTACATGAATATCTTTTACAAAGGCACTTTGCCACAGACTGAACAAGGTATGAATAGCAGAAGAAAGCTGTGTCGTCAGAGAAACTTGAAAAAAGGTGCTTATTTATTAAATTACCTTTGCTTAAAGCTTTTAGATCCTTAAAGGCATCAAATTACAGCTATCCTATCTCTCAAGGCATTCCTCTTTCCTGCAATCCTAGTACTATAAATGAAGCCAAGAAGGCCTGTTCATGCTTTATTTAGTAAAAAGTTGTCCAGGCCACTCCTGTTTCTTTGTACCAGCCAGGGACATTGCTGTACACCACTCCTCCTAGACCCTGCTACCTCCACTCTGAAAAGTCCTGAACACACTTTCTGTTGCTGTGGGTTTAGCACCGACTTAATAGAAGAATAAGCTTTTCTCAATGGCATCAGCAGCAGTATCCCAGGAACGTGCTGGCAGGTGTTCAGCATCACAGATATTGCATAACGTATCAAGATGAATTGCCAAGTAATGGCTTGGGCAGAGGTTCAAAAGTTTTTTCGGCTGGCAATTTCAACTGTGCCACTGGTGACACTAAAGACAGGGAAAGGATCCAAATTTAAATACCTGACAGGTGTTGGTCAGGAATTTGAACAACAGGATTTACAAACTTCTCAGACTCCTCAGTTTTCTTTTTAAAAAAGCAAGCCTCAGGTTCATCTTGGTGCTACAGAAGCTGGTGACTTCGAAGATTATGAAATTGATGGGCAGTCTCTCTGAACACAGGCCATAGTGTGAAGCTTTGAAACAAACCACTGCTACAAATCCTTGCCTTCTAGATGTGTTCATGTTTTCTTTTTCTCTCTGAGCTATCAGAAGAACACCTCATCACTGTCCACTTTTCTAACCAGTATCCTTCCAAGTCACCCTTCAGCCAGTGTCAAGCCCCAGCAGAGTAAGAGCAGCACATACAGCGCGATCGAGCAAGGCTCAGCTGTGCCCCCAGGCTTTGGGTTTGCATCCAGCATCCACCTTGCCATCAGACCGGTGTCACATTTTGTCCCAGTCTGTGTGCAAGCATGCTTGTGTTTCATGTCACATATAATAAAGAATAATTTTAAGAAGGATTGTCCTATTCTGTAAACAGTTGCCACATACATACAGCTAACAGTAGCTCTTGTTGCCTGCTTTTACACAAGTCCGTATTGAACAGGGTTATGCCAACAACTGATTATTTTTCTAGTGCAGCAATCTGAGCAACAGAAAGAAAGATTAAGTTATAATCTTATTAATCAGGATATAATTTTTTCTTCTTCAATTCCCCTGGTCCCTTCAATAATAAAAAGTATCACAGAATTACAGAATCACAGAATATTCTGAGATGGAAGGGACCTACAAGGATCATCAAGTGCAGCTTTTAAGTATCTATCACACTAAGAAAGCAATCCTTTCCCCAAAAAGATAATGCCTAAAAGAACAGACTTCTACAGATGTTATATTTTCCAGATATCCTTTAAAGAGCCACTATATTCTTTGTTTTACTACATGATGTGCCATAAGGTCCTGAAGAGTGTAAATCACTATTTCAAAGCAACATTCCTCAAAATCCATTAACAGAAAAATTAATTAATAATTTGCTGATCTAATACTACTGCATCTTTCATCTCATCTTTCGATTCAAACAGCATCCAATGTTTGCTCTGCTCTTTTACCAGTCTTTTAAGAATCTAGTTCAAACACATGTTGAGAAAAATAGTTTTGAGTTTTTTCCATGCTTTTTATATGTTTTCCAAACAAAACCTCAGGATTTACCTTAATTGTTTTGCTTTACACTTGCAGCCCTAATTAGCAAACTAAGCTATTTTAGTAATGAAAGAGTAATTAATACCCATACTGCTTAAGGTTCCAGACGCCCTCCTAAAAAAAAAATCACTTTCTATATGTTATAGTAACTCTACTGGGAGAGGCTGCCATCCTAGGTTAGGAGTCCACAGCCCTCACTGGCAGGAAAGAGTAGGACTGCAGAATGAGAACAGTATGAGAAGGACAGAAGATTTTCTGCTAGCTCCTATTCTGAGTGCACTCCACTAAGAGTGAAATGTGTATGAAAACATTTATAATGTATTTTTACTGGACAACCCCCTGCCTGCAGTAGCAGCGTGCATTACTTCAACAACAGCTGTGGCACTGTGCAATGCAAAAGGGCTTAAGTGACCTCACTGCCATCCCTAGCTGACCTCTGACTATCAACAGTTTACAGACTACTCCTTGCAAAAGCATGTACCGTACTCCACAAGTCACAGCAGTACAAAACCCTGGCAGGAGTAACCTCCTGCAAGGCTTTCCTAGTCCTCTAGAAATCTCAAGAAAAGTGTTCTATTTCAGGGAACCTATTAAAACCATATTAGGACAAAGATACAGACAGGATCCTCACAGTAGAAAATAACCCCCTCTCCCCCACCTTTAAGATTATGAGCTTCTTTAAATCCTGGCAACGCCCTGGCTTTGGTGTTTCAGAACACAAATTTTAACTCGATGGCTCGTCTACTAATCTATGTTAAATAAAATCAAAGCTAAAGCTAGAAAAAAGAAATAAATCTCAACTTTGTGAAGAACCTAATCTTTCAATTTTTTCCTTTTTGTTTGATAATCATTGTATTTTGTTGAATAACCATGTATTTCCTAATATATCTGCAAGGGGTTTCACAATAGCATTCATTCATTTGAAAAAAGGAGAGAGTCAAAGCTCTTCTGTCTTACATCACTTTCAATGAATGCTTTAGAGCGAAATGGCAATCATGAGACCTCCAGCCTACACGAGGAGGAAGTGGTTTTGCAGACTTGCCAGATAAAAGAGTGACATCACATTATCTTCGTCAATGCTGATTCCAGTTCTTCGATAATCAGGCAAACATGGAAAGTGCTGTTCTTGTATCACATGGACATCACTTTCCATTCATTAGTGGAGCTAGCACTGCTTTCCTCAGCAGAAGCCCTGCCTTCTCTACTGTAGGAAACCTGCAAAAGCTAAGAAAATGTCACAGAAATAGTGAGCATCTCTATTCCCTGGCTGATCTGTTCAAGATGCACATTTCAAAGCCACTTGCCATTTGTCTATGTCACAAATCAGAGAAAACTAAAACCCTATCTTGCAGAGAAGGGACTGTTATGTGCCATCACTTTCAAACAAATTTTTCAATTTTTGTGTGTAAAGGTGAAACCCTCAGAGAGCTCCAGGTTTTCAAATTGCTTATGGAATATGAAGTTAAACCATGACAGGAAATGTTATTGTGTCCCTTTTCTAAAAATTTACCAGAACAAACTGCAAATTATGGACATGGTCCCAAACAACAAGAATTCAAGCAGTGCACCATGGATTTTTTGGTGACTTGTTTGTGGGTTTTTTTAGCAGAGTGTCAGTAACTCACAGCTTTTACTTTGCTATAGGGACTCTGCACTGCAACTGCACTGAAAGAGAAGATAGCTTGCATTCATAGCAGACATTTCAGAGAGCTTTCCAAGGTTATAAATGTATTGTTTCTGTAAACAGAAATTTGGGCTTAACCTGCAATATTTTTGAAGTGAAGAGGCAGGAATGTCTTTCTATAGCATATATATATATATATATATATATAGCATATATATAGGTTCTAGCATATTACACAGAAAGCTGGTACATGCTCCTGATCTGCCTGGAGAGGAAATTATCTGACTGTCACATATGGTTTCAAAATTACTACTATCCCTTAGCTGAGATTTAATGCTCCTTTTCGGCATAGGACACTGTGGAGAGATGCATCTATTAAACACTTTTCAATTAATTTTTGACATAATTCCTAAAACCATGCAAGATCTTTTAGAGAAGAACAGATGTGGTCCATGTCCCAGGGATACTCTGTGGTCCAAGGCATCCCCATCTCAAAGCTCTTACACCTCTCATGAAAGTAAATGTTCCACAACAGAAACACAGGCAGCACTACCAGCACAGACGTAAGCACAAGGCTTTCTACAAAAGCCCAAGGTACAAAATCCAGAACACAGTATCAGACATCAGCCAAGGTGATAAGGCAACAGGTTTCTCTTTTCAGCTCCCTTGTGGACTTTTCCTTTATTCATTTCTACTCTTTGAGCTGGAAGGTTGGAAATGAAATTCCTCACTGGGCATCTGGACTTAGAGAAGGGGACAGGCATGGAGATAATAAAGGGAAAGTCTTCAGCCGAGACTGGACCTTGGGAGAGCATTAGGCTATGACGCCATTCCATCAGCCCAGAACGAAGGACTCACATTTTCTTCGGATTTACACTTGTCTGATTTTATACTTGGAATCCAGTTAAGCAAGAGATTCAGATGAAGCTTTTCTCATAGTTGAGGCTTTTATAACATTCCTCTCTTTGACTTTCTGGTGTCCAAAAGGAAAACAGTTCACCAAAGTCAGCCTCTTGATAAAGGCAGAGGTAAGTTTGTTCTGTTTTATTCAGCTTCATGATTTCTGTAGGGAACACATCTCTTTAGGACCTCAGTCTTTTGGTTGTCTGAGAATCTATTCAAGGAGGAAAAGGGATGGAGAAAGGGGGCAAGCACCCTGTATAACTGCATAATCAGAATTCATGTAAAAAACCAAACTAAAGCACCAGTAAACTAGAAATCCTGTAGAAATTAACATAGAAAGTACAAACATGCCTCCAAGTGAGCATAGAACACACCCCCAAATCTATAAATGCAGCACCATCACAGGTTGCAGTGTTGTGCAACTAACACCTAGCCAGAACATGACTCCCAGCTATAAACCACTGGCTATTGGACAAATGAGAAACAGCAGGACTCCAGAATGGTTGATTTTCTCAACCTCACTGGTTTCACACCCAAGTCTTTAAGTGACCAAGACATTTACTATATACAGTGAAAAGCCACAGTGGGAAGGATTGAATTGTAGGGGGCACTGCATGATTAATCAGAAGTGGAAACTGCTCCCCCGAGGTCTCAGTTGTGTTCTGTTATGGGCTGAGGCTGGAAGCAGTTATATCTCAGGCCAACTCATCCAATGCCATCTCAGCAGCAACTTCTATTCTGCTTCTTCCTACAGCAACCCTCTCACGTGAGCTCATCCCATGCCAGTACAAGGTTGCTGTTGGCCTGATGGGAGCCTACCATACTCCCCCATGGAAATTGTTCAAAAAACACCTGCAATTGCTCACCCATGCATGGGTTCCAGGCCTGAAATATTTCCACTTTGTATCAAAAGTTTCCTTGATTGCTAAACGACTCGTAAAAGAAAAGGAAAAAAAAAAAAAAAAGGTGTTCAGTATTACTTTACCCTGTTTAAGCTCTGGGAACTCTGGGTGAGCTGAGAGGTGAAAGACAGCAAATGTTATCAGAGTAGAAGCAAGTTGTTCCCTGAAGTAAACTAAGTTCCCCTTTTCATTCACACAGCTACGTCATAGGTGGTAGAGGAGGAAATCTCCCGAGCCTGTCAGACCCAAAAGTGGTATCACACGACAACGCCCACAAGGTTAAATAAGCACCACTCTGATAAACCCCAGTCAAACAAAGGAAAGAATTACAGCTCCCTTTTAAAACTGGAAGTCCCAATCAAGATTATAATCCCTAGACACTATGCCCCAAAAATAAAAATTAAAAAAAAAAAAAAAAAAAAAAACCAACAAAAAAAGCCACCAGTGTACATTGGAAAAAAAAAATCAACCAAGGAAGTTTGTCATTGCTATTATTATGCACACACTCATATAGTTCACCTGAACTGAAGCACTCTACAAACGAGTGTATCTCCCCAGGATTTTTCATTATAGGAATGAAATTTCTTATCTCTCAGGAGCCAACAAACAGTAAACCATTTAGATCATGAAACCTGGATAGCAAGCAGCAAGTTCAGAGTGCATCTTGTAGCAGAAATTCACTTCCCCAAAATAGTGGCATTTGCACTACATTTCTAAAAATCCATTTTAGCCACTTCTCTTAATCTAGAATCTTGGGTTCACAATAGATGAAAATGCTCTCACCACAGACATTTCCTAACTAAAAAGGAATCAGGAAGTGATGCCAGCTTCTTCTGTCATTCAAAGGTTTTGGTTAATAAATGTCACTTCAGGTCTACTTGAAAAAATTGGCTTGTAATCACAGGATGTTTACCGGTTGCTTTTGTTAATATTCTTCATTTAGAATCTGAAGGTCTAAGAAGAGAACTAGGCCATCGAGCTACACAGTATGCACACTACTGTCCTAAGTAGAATCTTTTACGGAAAACTTACATTCAATATGACATTCAGACTGAGTATTGGTCGGGAAAAGACTGGGCTGTGGACCTTAGGAGAGGTGATAAAAACATGCATTTATGTTAACTAGTCTAGGTCTGAGTGTAACTTATCATGTAGGAGAATGGTCCAGAGATTATACCGTGTGCCAGCACGTTGTGGGCAGCTCAGATGTCAGGTGTGCAGTCTTTCTGATCTGACAGATGAAAAGTGTGTCATCCCTATCTGGTGTCTCCTAAAATCCCAGTATCTAGAGGACATGTAAGTTGTGAGACAGCCTCAGGGAAAAAGCCAGTCATTTTTTTAAGACGATGTGAGCGTTACTCTAGATAGGCACCTTTTGGAATAGGTATAGTACACAATGGCAAGTGGTTTCTTGAGAGAGTCTTTTCTTTGTCTAAACTGATCTCCTTGTCCCTGACTCTGCCAGTGTCAGAGCCTCTCAGACTCTACAGCTAGCATATCAAAGAGAAATGAACCTACCTAGCCAGACCCAACCTGAGGCAAAGGCAGAGAATTTAGTTGTCTGTGAGGCCAGCCAAGCACTCATCCAGGATGATGAGGCATTCTGGACAACCTCGTTTTCCAGAGAAACATTTGGAATAGAGTTAAAACCAAAACAGAAAAAAATCTAGTCTACTGTGTCCAAAAAAAAAAAAAAAATCCTCATGGTCGAAGTCCATGCTCCATGGGAAGCAATAAGGAAAAAGCTCCAGTCCAAAGGAAGTCAACCAGGCGTAGCCCCATAGCTTCCTCCGGTACCAATTGTATGAGCCAAGCATACCATCTGCATAGATAGTTTCCACCTCTCGCCTTCATAGTCTGTTACTTCAGCAAGGAAGAAATAATTTTTTTTTACAATGCAGTGATAAGAATAAGTTGATCTTTGAGCTGGTTCAATTCATCCTTGAACCTTTTCCTCTTTGAAGATTAGTATGCAGGCTTACGCTAAGAGACAAAAAAGTAAAGCCTCATATTGGCTATATTTGATTGGGAGTAAGGTTAGAGCTTGCCTTTGGCTTCCAAAACCAGAAAGCTCTGTCAACAAAGACTAATACGAGGCACTGTTGAGAACAGAAAATAAAGCATTCTAGTCGACAGACTATCCTCTGTCCAAGTGGGAGAGATGACACACTAAGACGTCATGATTTGTCACTGCCTACTTATAACCTTTACTGCACTGATTTCTCTTCTAATGTGCACTCCCTACTCTCAGCAAAAGACAGATGTAAAGCTGCACTGCTCAGCAACCTCTGTCTTTCTTCCCAGTAAGCACATGTTGCTGAGGAAACACCACTGTAAACACAGTTCCAAATTTCACGAGAATAAGGTTTCTCACAAAGATTTTTAGCACTTCACTGCTTCAGTGAATCAGCACTACTGTAGAAAAAGTATTTCTTCTGGCAGGGCAGTATTTTCACTAATGGCCAAAACCAGAAGGTAGACAGATGACCAGAAATTAAGGAAAAAGGATTAAAAAGCTGAACCCTCAGAAAGGTCACTTTTCCAGAGAGAAATTAAGGCTCTTACCAGATCTTTCCTCTGTGGTCAACAAGTAGAAAATTCTCATAAAACCTCCCTCATAAAATTCTCTTAGCTTACTGTTCTGCCACAAAAAGACATGTGCCCCTAAATTTTACCTGGCAGAAGACATATTACTGCTCTGACAACAGAAGTGATAAACAAGAGATTCTGCAACCGTAAGTATCCATCAGGATCACATAGCTGGAAGAAAACAAAACATAGCTAAGAACAATAAACAGAGCTTAACTAGAGCTCTGTGGTTTTAATCACAAAAGTAGTTAGCAACTGGACCAGGTTTAATCCCCTCCTTTCTCTTGTATATGGGTAGCAATGTCACTTGCTCTCAATATTGGAGCTATATGCAGAGGCAGGTAGCACACATTACAGTAGGACTTTTCTTCTTCCACATTCCAGAAGAAGAATCACAGCACACACCAAGTTCATCATTTGCACAGGACTGGGAAAGTGAGTGGAGAAAGGTCACTTTTTGACATGCTGACTTCTGCTCACAGTAACACCAAGACAGCAACCCTACAGCACAGCCAGTAGATTAGCAGTTTGTGGTGACTTTCCTTCAGGCACTAGAATAACTTTCTTGATGGGTTGAAAATATTCCCATTAAAAAAGCAAAAGGAAACCTCTGAGCTGTATTAGGAGGAGAAATATAAAAACACTCGCACATTGAGCGCAACTTATTAAGAAATAAAGATAAAAGTTCCCAGCTAGAGTCAACTGCTTTTCAAAATATTCTTTGGAGCTGCAAGGGAAACCACAGTAACCAATGGCCAAAGGCTCATCTCTTCTGCACGACATGGAAGTCCACAAACACAGGTGGAAGGAAGAGGGTGCAAATGAAAGGTAGTCCCTCTATACCAGTAGGATTTTCACGCCAGGCTGCTGCCTGCTTCCTTACCAATCAGAAACTACATTGTGCACTGGGAATTGATAGCTGCTCTCAAAGGTAGAGCGCATCTCTTTTGCACAGTCCAGATCCTCGATGTGAAAGGTGATCCTACACTGAAAATTGATAAAGGAAGTGGTACCACTTAAAGCAAGACAAACTTCATCCTTGGTTCTACATTTTTGAAAGGGAAATGTACACAATGCTAAACAGTCTACCCATCCATTAATTACACATACAACAAATTATGAAAGATTGTAGGACTATATATTTGACCAAACAAGCTGTGATGTGACTAGAGGACACAAAAATAACATCTAAAAATGACCAAGGATGTTTGTCAATCCTGCTTCTTTGACCAAAATGAAGACCTGAAGATGCTTACGTGTGGTAACGAGAGATCACAGCTGGAAGAAAAATTCCTACTTTTCTGGCAGAGACTGCAAAGAAAATGCAGCACTTGGATACATGAATAACTTCATGTTGCACAGAGTACAATGTCTTTCCTACCCAGAATTCAGCAGGCTGGAGAAGCAAGAGGAGAGAAGGAAAAAATGAGAGTTAGTTAGAAGCTCTTCTGGAGCACCATCCAACTTCTAAGAAATATCGTTCCCACTTGCCCTACAGGACAGCCTTGTTCTCAGATGCAAGAAGACCTGATTCTGAGCTGAGCAATGTTCTACCTTGCACAGGGAATAGCCAGAAGGGGAAAAAAAAGCACAGACTCTCCACCGCTCCATAGTCCACAGAAAAGTATCTTCAATGATTTCTAATTCCTTAAATGTGAAACTCCATCATTGAAGTCACCCACAGACAGAGCAAAATAGGATTCGTGATAGAAGAGAGTCACCGATACTTAGAAGTGTATGGAAGAGAAAGAGAGGGTGAGGGAAGACAAGTGACAGGAATCAGGCTGAGCTCTGTGCTTGTATAATGTCCCATTATTTTTGGGGTTTAATGTTCCTAGACTGTTTATTCAGTTTAGGTTCCTTCCATAGCAGAGGTTTTTTGAGTTTTCAGTGACAGAAGTCACTAGATCTTTTTAATGCCACTTTAGTTCAATTGCTGACCAGTTCCTTTCCTTGCTTGTGTATTCTGGGAGGTCATACCAGATACACCAAAATGGGGTCATTATGCCATATGCTTATTTACTATATGTATGTTAGGCCTTTTGTGTGCTATTTTTCACTTGTTATCCATCATTATATGTATTTATCTTCAAGTACCATATGGAGCAGTAGGATGGGGTATATATATGGAGTCAACAGATGGTAAGACTGTGTGTGATTAATATGTTCTCATAAGTTTTTATTGTCTCTTTTTCTTATATGTTCTACTTTCAAAGTGTCATTACTTCTGTCATCCCTGTTCTCATTTCTTTATTCCTGTATACTACTGAACAAAGAAAAAAAGTTTAATGTCTGGTTTAGAGATTTGTCTTTTTAGTGTACCAGGTACCACTTTTATTGAAGTGATTCATAGGTTTTTCAGGCCAAAAGGGCCCATGTGTTTGGATCTCTTTGTATAACACCAGACACAGAATTTCACCATGCAGCTTCTTGAGTTAAAGGAATGTTGCTCCCAGCTGCTGCATGAACACCATCAATATTTTATTGTCTGTATTTCACATGGCAGTCATTCTGCAAAATGATAAAAGTCCTTTAGAAGATTAAACTATAATCCATGCTATTAAATTGCAACTTTAATGCAGACAGGAGGATGTACATTCAGTTAGAGACAGTTTACCATCCACTGGAGGCACTGCAGAAACCTAGCCGAGATGTCCACGTGTGCACTGGGACGCATGACAGAGAAGCAACTGTGCACATGCTCTGGCCTGACCCTACATATCACACCTCCCAGACACTGAACAGCTTCACCGTTTCATTTTGACTGTCCTTACTCAATAGTACAGTGGTTTCACTTTCCAGCTGTGACAAAGAAAGCACAAGCATGTTTCCCCAGTGAATTAATAGTTTCCAAGAAGTCTTTTACATCTCCCTTATCCGAATGGGTGAGCATATTATCAGAGGTCTCAGTTTAGCTGTATTGCCTTTCCTGCCAGGTATATTACTTCCATTGTATGGAAGGTGTGTGTCCAACACTTGTTAAAATGACTCAGAGCAACTGGTCCTCATGTCTATTGATTTCTACTGCCAGGTTAAAATGTTGCTTGAACTGCCTCCTCTCCTTTTAAGACTCATGCATTCTGAAAACAAGGATAACTTTCTCAAATTCTTTAGGGAAAGCCTTTTTCTCTTACAGCAGCATGATCAGTTCAGGAAGTCTGCATGGCAATGAGTGCAAGCAAAATCTTTCATCTTTAACTCTAAGTATACAAAGCTTTGTGTCTTTATTTACCTTTGATTTCATTATGAGATTACATGTAAACTGTGACTTTCAGACAGTGATGCTGCAGGTGAGACTATAGTGAAAGGTCTAAGCACACGATGGTGAGAACAGCATATTTCCAGATTGTATACGAGAGGTGCTGTAACTCTGTGGACCTATGATTTCCCTTAAATATTATTCTAGAAAGTTTTTATCTTACAGCTTTCTCTAGATGCACCATACTTGACACAATATTGTTTAATAGTAAGCCACCAATTAGCAAAAAAAAGGAGACATACAATGCATGACATACAAGTTGAAGTATATCATCAATAGCCTATTCTTCTCTAATCCAGAAAACTGATACTGAAGTCAAGGGGGATTTGAAGATATTGATAGTGCAGATTAGTGTAAAGACAAGATTTATTTTAATGTAAGGTTCTGAGTATTACTATTATTTTGTGAAGATGATACCATGCCTATTTGTAACCACACAGATCACAGAGCACACCAGTGACCCAAAAAGCTGCTTTGAACACTAATGAAATTTCAAACAGTTACACAGTACTGACATCTCAATTACACCCTCTTCAGATCATACAGGAAAGAAACATATGAGTTTCTTAATTGGCTGTATTACCTGGACAGGGTGAACACAGACAGGAATCTTAGATGACTATCAATGATCATTAATATTGTCAATGACTATCAAGAGTTAGGCTGTAGGAGGTAACCAGAATTTGTGGAGGGAAGCAATCACCTGAGGCATCAGCAATTAGTCACAGATCATTGAATGTTGGAGCTTTCATTTTGGAATGAAACCATTAAAATTATGTTATGCTAGTATTGATCATGAATTCTCGATATTTGACTGATGAAGGAAGATACAAGGACACAGGACCTAGCTAGTTAGATGTGCAGGTGTGACCCTACGTGTTGCATAGAGACTGCTGTTACATAGCACTAGTAAGCTAAAGCTCAAATAACTGGTGAATCAGACTGCCAGGCTTCAAGTGAAAGCCAAACACCCACAAGTTGAATGAGAGAAAATGAAAAAAGAGAACAGAGATATGTCATCAGAGCTGGCTCTCCCCACCTATAACAGCCTCATGACAAACAGTTGCTATGTCATCATCTTTTTGCTAGACAAGGCCGTACTAAAATAAGAGGTAAATTTCACAGTAGATTTATAAATAGAGAGGACAGTGAGAGCGGACCATGAAATCTGAGTGTATCACTTACCTATTAGCTGACTGATTACTGTTCCTTCCCAACAAGCACCAAAAAAACCCACCAAACAAACAAAAAAAATTAAGAATTGAGTGTGATTCAAGCTTTTAAATCCCTTGTTTGATTCAACTGCTTTAAGAAGAAGAAAATATGCTTCTAGAAATACAGGAGATAGGTTACTCTCTTTGCTGACAAACCAGAAATATTAACATTTTGAAAACAGGGAACTTCTTTGGTGAATCAGACAAACTACAGTGAAGAAAGTACTAATATTCAAGATCCCTGAATGCTTTAACTGCTGAGGATTTCCCAGCCTGAGTCTTCTTTATGTTCCCAGTCAAGAAGGATTTGGCAATTGATCCAGATATATCATGAATGTCTTTGTACTTCTGGAGGCTCAGGTTATATAAGCACTGCGTGTTTATATTGAAGGAGGGGTAGTTATCTCAGAAGAAGAGGTGAGGAGAAGGAAAAGCCTGTATATATGGCATAAATGTGTGTTAATGCTGTGCTGAAAATATGCCGCAATGATAACAGATGTTACAGCTGTTATTTTTCATGAACATAATGTATAGGCAGCAGCAGGAGTGTGAGCTAGTATGGCAGTATGCTGGATTAAACTTTCTCAGAAATAAATTGCTTTTACACAGTTTTAAAAATATTTGAGAATGCATGTTTTCATTGCTTATGTACTCACTATAAATATTTTCACTGTGAATAATTACGTGGTATCTTTTTGTTAAATAACATCTGGTTACCTATACAAAAGACCTGAACTCAGTATTTGAATTTTGTGTCTGGAATTTTAATCTGTCAGGTATCCTAACATATGCTTCAGTTGACACGTCTCTTTCTTGTGCTGAAGCAAACATCTAAATGGAAGTAGAAAGAGAAACAATGACTGTACATGCTGCATGTCGGTATTCTACATACACTGAATAACTTCAAAGGCAAAATGTGTTCTCCTGATCAATGTGTTCCAATTTTAAAGGCTTCTTTACCGTCTATGAACAGCACACTTCATTTTCTGGGACTACATTTTCAAGATTGTTCTCTATAAAGAGCTTTGGCTATTCAGCTACATAAGATCAGGTATTGAAAAAAAACATCACTTGAATTTCTCTTAGTTGTTGATTTTTCTTTGGGAAAAAAAAGGAAAAAACAAACAGTCTGAGACTAGAAGACTTCTCTTCTGCGTTGTCTGTCAGTTTGATCAGGAACATGGTATCAGCAGAGAGAGTGGGCTAATAGAAAGATAAAAGTGTGGGGTTTTGATGCAGAAACCAAACTTTGTTTTGAACCAGCTATATTGATGAAGAGGTACATACACTGCACATTACATGTTCATGAGACCTCCTGACTGATCTTTAATCAAATCCCAGCTGAGCCCTCTCTACATTTTTCCTTGATATCTGGGGTTTATTACCATGAACTAACCTTCAAACTTGCAAACACTTTTGGGTTTTGTAACTTCATATATGCGTGGGTTGATTATTCCTCCACATTGGTTAGTCCTTTAAGTTTCTTGTTGTTCAGTTTTAAATAGCTTTCTCTAAATACTTTTTCATAAATCTTTCCAAATACAATTGATTTCTGTCTCATGAATGCTTGATTTTGGCAGAGAAGCACAAATCTTTCTCATTGCAGACAGCTGACAAGAAAGAAGTCCTGTCAATCAGTTCTGTGCTCAAGACCAGGTAGGAAATTTCAGCTTCCACTTCAGTACCATGCACATACCAGAATATGGACTAATCTGTTTTTTTCTTAGACAAAGCATTGAGAACTGATTGCTTTTAAGTGCTGGAAAAAATTGCCGTCTTGCTTACACTGACGTAACACCAAAACAAAGAAGCCCTCTTAGAGATCACATGGTCCAGACCATGTTGCTTATGATCAGCTTATGACCTGTTATCGTTTCATGTCCTGACTCTGGCTTTCTTCTGAAGAAAGGAATGAGTCTTGTGGTTTCAGCTACAGAGAGGTTTTGGTTTGCAGCTTCTCTTATCAAGGAAGGTCACCACCCTGCACAGAGAGGGTACTTGAAGCCACAGGGTGAGGAGATCCACTTGCTGCCTCTCCTCAGTCTCACAAGCACTCCTGTCGTTTCCTCTTCAGACAAACCTTGAGCAGATTCTCTTCACCCTGCACTTTTCTCCAATGAATGTGCCCCAGTGTATTTGGAAGCATATGTCCCACGGAGTTTCCTGGGAGTTTTGTAGGAAGGATGCACTGCTCACCATCAGTAAGTGAGACAGACACCTACAAAGATGCTAGAATTAACAGGTATGAAATATGAGAATGGATATTTGAAATAAAACCAAAATGGTTGCACAGTATAAACAGCTGCAAATGAAAATGCAAACGCTGAATTGCAGACAATATCTTGATTCCATTTGGAAAGATAGAAGTGTGGTGTTAAACCCGAAAATTAAAACATTTCCTCCTTTTATTTTGGTTTTGTACTGGCATGAGAACAGAGCC
>JAYRBT010000082.1:91166471-91184503 GCA_036023395.1 Myiotriccus ornatus | reverse complement strand
GAAGTGTGGTGTTAAACCCGAAAATTAAAACATTTCCTCCTTTTATTTTGGTTTTGTACTGGCATGAGAACAGAGCCTTGAATTTTCTAGACACTACTAGGAAACACATTCATAATGATACTCAAATATAGCTATTACCATATTTAAATATTCCTCACTGTTTATTACTTACACGGTCAGCTATAGCTGTTTCCAATTCAAGATGATTACGACATGCAGACGAAAACGCTCAAGGGGAGGAGGGAACAACTTTTGTTCCTAAACAGCTTACCTCTTCAAAAAAGAACAATGTTTACTGAGATAAATGAAGAGAGGGTGGTTGTTTTAGATCACTATGACTAATGTTAAGAAACAGCTGGTAAGGAATATTAGGTAATCACATACACAGGCTGCACATTGGGAACATTACGCTAACATACCTACTATAATTTTATTCCTTTCCCCACGCATTTATTCAAAGCTGCAGCTGTGATACTGGCTTTTTGAACATTAGAAACTATCAGGAAAAGCAGCATGAATCATCATCTTTTGCTTGTGTTATTTAACTTAGTCACTCAAGAGCAGTTCTAAGAGAACAATAATAGAAGGAAAATAATAGTTTCTTTGAGAGATTTGTGAAGACTGCCTTCCTTTCCCTTTTCCCTTTTCATTTCCTTTTTCCTTTCCTCTCTCCCTTCCCCTTCCCCCTCCCCTCTCCCTTCTCCTCTCCCTTCCCCTCCACCTCTCCCTTCCCCTTCCCAAACCTTCCCAAACCTTCCCAAACCTTCCCTTCTTTTTGTTGTTTACTGGAGATAATCCTTAGATTCTTCAATTAATTCAGAGTTCCAGTCACCACACAGTAACTCAGATATATTTTGAAAATCTCACCCAGGACCTCAGACATGAAGTTAGGTTCTGCAATGAAATATTTTTGGTGGGCCCCATTTCTCTACCGTGGGACTGACCTAAATTTTCAAGGCAGGTTGTGCCTTTCAGATGGCAACACTGTTGCTCCACTGTTTCAGCACAAACCTGCTGAGGAAGGAGAGAGAAAGCAAGGTTTATTCTGTACTGACAGCATGTCGTACCCTCGCTGCTTCTGTTCCCAATCCTTTAGGAACAAATTCTGACAAAGCAATTCCATCTCATGTCAAGATGTTTCTAGTGGCTTTGTGATTAAACATGCTATTGCTCATGCGGTCATCCATTTAACTGAGGCCAGATGACAATTAATTTTATTTCTTACACAACTGAAGGCAGCCCTGCAGCCCTAAGCAAGCTCCTGTTTGCTCAGTGATCACCAGCCCGCTGCTTTTGCATCAAAACTGCCATTTCCTTGCAGTTTTACGCTTCTGTGAGCATGAGTAGGCCATGGAAGTCAATTCCCTCAGGAAAGGGTCTCTACTGCTTCTGGGAAATGCAACTGCACTTGAAGAAGCCACCCTAAAGACTGGAAGGTTCCTGGAAAACTGCAGTTCAGACATCAGGGGTAAGTGGACACACTCCCAGACATCAGCAGGAACAGTTCTAAGGACCACTGAGTATTGTCAGAGAGGGATAAGGGATTTACAGGATGCCTCAGGTTATTTTGGATGCTCTGTGACAGTGAAACCACAGTTCAAGCTGTCCTTACCTTCACTGTATGGCTATTAGAGGACTCCTGTCCCAGGTTTTCCCAGTACCTTACCCACACACATGCACACAGAGCAGAGCAGATCTTACCAGATGTGGCACTGTGTATCACACTTTAACCTCCAACCGGGGAGTATTTGAATAACTAAGAAATAGAGAGTGTGACACCTTTTCTACTTTCAGTTTGCCCAAGAGCACCTCATAGGAACTCTGGCATGCAATATCTGGCCATGCTTTGACATTTTATCAGTAGCCTTTCGAGCCTCCCCCCTCCATATCTCATTTCTCTAGCTAAAACGTTTCTTCTGGATCACAGGTCTGTTAGTGCAAACTTACTGAGATCCTGGGAACAGCTCTGTACCCTTGCCACAAGACTTGGGAAAGGAAGCCATAAGGAATAAACATGCAATGTCTTACATACAATAATTACGAGTTGATGGAAATGGGCCTACTTTACATTTTCAAGATGCTGAACAGAGCAAGACTTCATTGCTACAGAGCTGTGCACAGCCAAATATGCCAAGTGACCTCCCTCCAACCTGAAACCTCTGGGATCTGGGAAGGATCAGCTCACTTACTCACCTGATGTCTCTGGTTTTCGGCTCCTAGATACTCTCTTTGACATCCAAAAGATGGAATCAATTTTTGTTCCCACAGGACTTAAGGCTGGTCCCTCAGGGTTGAAATATATCACATCTCAGAACTTACTACTGGAAGTAGCATTTAGCACTCTACAAGTACTTGGAAGAGCTAAGTAAATCAAAACCAAGTCAGACTTATGGACAAAAGTCATTAAGATTCCACCACTACTTACTTCGTGCCACAATAAATACATGGATCTATTAAAAGCACAAGGCCTTTCTCCTTTTCACTGTCCTATCAGAGCCTTCCTTTGAGCTCCGTTCTTTTGGATCTATACAAGGAATTTCCAAACATATCGCACTCTTCTCTGAAACATGAAGTATTCCCAAACCACTCTATTTTTTCTATCCCAACATGTCCATTAGAGCATCTTACCTGACACCAATCTTGTTTCTTCCTGAAGACTTCCTGTGTTTCCCCATTTCTATGTGACTTTTTTGTCTCTCTGGTGATTTTCTTTCAACCCATATATCCAGTTCAAAGACAAGACAGACAGAATGGTTTGTTCTAAGCTTCAGACAACCCTTGACTCAAACGTTTTCCATTTCAATCCCTAACCATTGTAACTCAGGAATTAACTAAAGTCCTTCATCTAAAGGGATGTGATAGAGCCTCACCTACCTAAACAGATGAACACAGGCAAAAAAGCCTTTATGATACACAAGTATGTATAGTCAGAGCTAAGAAAGAACTTCATAATACCAACCAAACCCAGACAGAAGTTCCTCAGATTATCAGGTCAGTGCGGTAGGGATGTTTAAGAACTCCCTGTATCTATTTTAGGAAATTGATACTCTGAAGTGTGCCGGAGGAGAAGCAGAAGTGGACTCTGGCAGGCCACTCCTCACTACCAAGCTCTCCCTTGATTCTACCTCCTCCAAGATGAGTGGCGGACAAACTCTGGAAGATTTATTTAGCAGAGTTGAAAATATCTCTGTGGCTTGTTGAATGCCTCTTTTCTGCACCTCCCTGCCAGAGATGGCCACTTCAGTGGTGCTGGCAGTGGTAGAGGACGTGGGTCTGCCTGTCAGCCCCCTACCTAATACAACTGGTAGTCGTATAAATTGTTTTAGAGGTGGGGTTTATGCTGAAATACTGGATAGTGACCTGGGACAGCCGAGGAACCGATTTGAATCCTGCTTTGCTTCCTTTGCAGGAGAGGCAATAACCTCTGGGAAATGACACAGCTGGGG
Source organism: Myiotriccus ornatus (assembly GCA_036023395.1). NCBI lineage: Eukaryota > Metazoa > Chordata > Aves > Passeriformes > Tyrannidae > Myiotriccus > Myiotriccus ornatus. Next base: position 91,181,057 of record JAYRBT010000082.1, on the reverse strand, counting down.
ACCAGCCATCCCCTTAGAACTCCACAGTTAAATCCACCAGAGCTAGCCCCCAAAGACCAAGCTGGCAGCTCAGATATTCTCTGGCACAGCTCCCATCTGTTGATCTGTGGACTCTTCTCAGATGGCAATGTGTAAGGTAGCTTGCAGCTCTCCCTTCTTGCCCACAAAACCCGCTCCTGCACAGAATCACTACGGAGCCTTACAGATCCCCTAAACTCCAAAAGAGAAAATGTTTGCTCTCAAGAAGCAGTATTCCATCAGTCTGCTGGGACATCATCTGAGAGCTCACAGAGGATAAGCACAATACTCCTGAGTTCACTGCTCCTCCGAGTTGCCTCCCACCATCCTACAAGCCATTAAAGTCTGTCACAACAATGACAGAACAAGATAGGAGGAGAGAGAATTCCTCTCCAGAACTGTCAAGTTCTTTTAACTTAATGAAATTTTGAGTTCTATAATTGATTTTAAAATGTTGCAGAGAGGGAAAACTACAAACTTTGTTAAAATTAAAGACAAATCAAAAGTCACATTAAACATCTAAAAAAAAATTAATTTCAACAAGTTTTTACCAGAAGTTGCATAATTTTGAGTGGTGAGAATTTAGAAATTTTCCATGCATCTAGGCATATCAGCTAGCATATTCAATGTGGGTGTGGGCAAGTAGTAGTACCTTCGAGGTCTTGACAATGTTTCTATTAGCCAACAAGGCTGTAAATACTTGGTCATTAAATAGCACTTAAGAATGCACAGGTGAGTGCAGACAGGGCTGTCTGGTAACTGCAAACTAGGTTATTAGGAGGGGAAAAAAAATCATTCTGCTACATCCACAGAGGAGAAATGATGATTTTCAAATGATCAAACTCTAAAATCCTGTTATGCTGTCTAGTTTTGAGTAAACTGGACCAGAGTTATCTCTGGTAATATTAACTATTTGAGATCCCAAAGGCAGTTTCTGACTCACATTGTCTCACTGCCACCACAATCTCCCACTGTCTTCCCGAAAGTTTAGCTGGGTCTAGCAGGACAGAGTGTTGCCACATGACAAACAGAAGTCTCACCCAGCTGCGACCACTCTTTACCATCATTTCCAGACAGGTGAAAAATGCCCCGTTAGCAGTGAGATTTTCAAAGGGCAAGTTAATGTACAGCTGATAGTTACGCAACATACACAGAGTTTGCTATGAGATTAAAAAAGAAGACACCTTGCTATTCAAAAATACCATCCGGGCAGGCGCGTAGGTCATCAGCAGGTACCAAGTGCACGCTTATGGATACTGGCTAATGTTACACACACTTCCCCATCCAAAAGACACAGACATAGCAAAATTCAAAACAATGCAGGAGAAGAAATCTCTTACAGTCGTTGGTGGTAATCTAGATTCTCCCAAAGTGATAATCTGGAGTTCCCCATCAGACCAGCTCTATTTGTTGGGGCCATTGGCTCTCAAATCGTGCCTTCTGTCTTGTTGGCAGGACAACACAGGGATGGCTAAATTTGCCCAGGTTGCAGACTATAAAAGGTTTTATTTGCATCTACTCTACCCATTCTTGCAATGGCTTCTGGGATGCCTCTTAACAGTAAACTGGATTAAACGAAAAAAGCAATAGATTCAGTCTGGCATTGCAAAGCTGATTCTTCTACTCATCTTTTTCTAAGTCTCACTCCTATCATATACAAGATGTTTTTGCAGGGTTCTTTTGATGAACCAGTGCTTTCCAACATGGTATATTAATGACCCTTCTTTGTGTTCAGGGAATTTTTTTTAGCCAAACTGAGGAACAGATAGTGATCAGAGGTCCTTCCCACTACCTCATATAGTTCCTGAAGTTCAGCTCAAAAGCTGCGAGTGGATTTCATTGCACAAGGTTTACACTGGCACCTTTTGACATTGGCAGGAAGTCAATAAGAGGATGCCAGTGCCCTCAGGCCTGGGACAGACATAGTGACAGTTATACCACGATGTCTGATCTGGCTCAGGTGTTTCCTGGCAGGCTAAGGAAAGCGTGCTGCTCCCCCTGGTCCTCTTTACCAGGGAAGAAGGTTTGATGCATGTGCAATGGTCAGAACAGGAAGTTTGGTTTATTGCCCTAGTTTAGTCCACAGTGATAAAATACAAGACTTACCAAGAGGTATTCCCACACAGCACTAATCACAACTTGCCACCTCTTATATTCCCTTTACTCCTTCTCACTCTCCTCTGTTTCACTATTCTCTTTCTCTCCCAAATAAACACCAAACACCCCCACTTACACAGGTCCCGGTGCTATTATATAAATAGCTTGATACTCTAATCCAGGTGATTCTACCATTCCTGATGGTACCAGCTGCAGCTTTTGCCTGCTTCTTACTTTTTTGTATCATGTTCAGGAATTTCTACTTTGAAGCCCAGTAATCTCTCTTCTGTTAGCCCAGGTTTAGGCCAGGACCTAGTCAGTGACCTAGTCATTTGCCTGCAGCCCTCACAGTTGTCATGCTCAGGGCTAGCCATAACAGGTGTCTTACTGTTGTGGATTAAATTCAGTATGGACACTGGTAGAAGGAACACATCTATAGGAGTCAATTTCATATACTTTAATATATATATGCACATTAAATAATGTTGGCATCACACAATTTGTTTGTTTACCTTATGTAAAAATGAGCCTTGAGGTTTTGTTCTCCTCTCTTCATTCCTTATTATTTATTTATTTGGTTATTTATTTCAGAATGTCTCTTCTCCCTCACACTTCTCACACTCAAATCTTCGGAGTTTCTTAACAACACAGCTAAACACAATTTCTCTCCCTGGAGCAGTACCAGTTTTACCAAAAAAATAATACATTCTTATATTTGCACAAATATCATCAATAAGAATAGATTTAAATAGTATTCTCTTCTATTTTTAGTGATTCCTTAATAGCAAAAAAATGATGCTACAAAAAATACTACTAGAAATAAAATTACATTGTGCACCATTTCTATCCACTTCTGTCTGACTAAATGCGTCTTAATGGAAGCCACTCAGTCCTGTTTTGCTTCAAAACTGAACAGTTAGAATCCATGATTGACCGCTGTGGGAAGGCCCAGCACAAAGGAAATGGAGGGCTTAGAGGCAAGGAGCCTCTTTTACGCAACAAACTCGTGGTAATTTCTATGGTAACATCAGAAGCACAAACCTTACTGCTACGATGAGCTTCCTGGTTCTTCTAAGTGAAACCTTTCCCCAGGATATTATTCCTTGCTTGAAGCAACTGGGAAATATAAAGTGATTTGCTGGGAAACACCAGAAAATCCTTGGCAGAATCAGGAAGAGTGTACTGGTCTCCTATCACCCTGCCTGATGTGCCCACCAGCCAGCTGTGGTCAATTCAAGGTGATAGTCTATGTGCATATGTTCAGTCTTTCATGACAGTCCCGTTCCCTTGGTCTGCTATCTCCTTTGTAGGACTGTGTTTGTAGGATTACTGTCCCAAGTTCCCTGGGAGGTCTGAAACAAATTCAGCCTTCTAGCAGATCTTACAGCACAAATTCTTGAATGCCACTCAAGCACAGCACCTTATGTGAAGCTAATATGGTCACCAACAGAGCACTTGATTTAGCTGCTCATCAACTGCACATATTTGTGGTTTTCTGTTGTGTGGGAAGCACACAGTCAAGGCAGGTCATGTCCCTTTCTTCCTTTCATGTGATTATGTGTGGATTCCTTATCTGTAACAAGTACTGCAAAACAAAATAAATATCTATTGTGGTCTTTTTGCTTTATTAGCTCATGAATACTAACGAAGGAAAAAAACACCAACAACAGGTAAACAGAAGATGAGTCTCTCTCCCAGCCAGAGATGCATCTGCAAAAGATTTTTGTGCAATTAACGCAATGGCTGTCATCACAGATAGTGCAGAGTCACACCACTCTTGGGGGAAATTCAGAGATTGTTGCTCCTACAGAACAGGAGTCCGGCTGGCTGGCATTGCCCTTATTGCAGCAGGTACTGTAAGGCCAAGTATTCATCCAAGCATCTAACACAGAGGTCCTCTTCTTCCTTTGTTGCAGTACAAAACTGCCCTCATTGCTGCTACTGTTTGATGAAAACTTTGCGGACATTCATATTCTACTTGGGGGACTAAGAGAACAGGAGCCATCTTTCTCTAGAACAACACAACCCTGATATGTGGAGCTTGAATGACAGTTTCCCCAAACAGGACTGAAAAACGTCTTTACTTCTAAAGCCTTTGCTTTACTTTCGAGATGATTTTTGTCTTTAATGCAGTTTCCCCTTATGGCAAAAAGCAGACTACATGCAATGGATGACAGTCCACTATTTGTACAGTCAGCAAACATCAGCTGTTTGAAAAAAAAGGACTGGTGCTATTTTGGGGAGTATCAGTAGGGTTATTACAGAAAAACAACCAACATCATTACTGCAGTCTAGACAGCAGTGACTAGGCCTTAACTGGAATAAAGAAGTTGGATTTCAGTACCACAGCTCTTGAAGCTGATTACAAAAAAGAAATCCCCCCAAAATAAACCAAAGAATAAACAATTAGAAAATGTAACCTATGAAGTTTATTAAATTACTTGTTCTCCCCACCCAGCAAATGAAATCTTTGCATATTATTACTTGTTAATATAACAAAGACAGGACCTGAACAAATAAATGCAATTTGTTTATGAGTAGAAGCTTTATAAAGAGCAAAAATGTAATTTAACAAGCTTTAGGGCTGAAAGCTGCGCAAGTTGAAACTACTGTCACATAATATGGGCACCTATTTATTAGGTGCAGCTTAAAAAGATGAGTTTTGTTGTGATTAAAGGGCGGACCTGCAGTACAGTTACCAGAGATCCATATGGGATGCCATATTCTTGACAACGCAGCTTTTAATTGCCTCGGAAGTTGGCTCATCATTTTTCATGAGTGAAAACATAACAGAAAGGGGAAATGCTATTTCTCATACCATTTTCTCTCATTCAGCATTCCTGTTGCCTTCACTGTTATCCTATTATATTAAATTTATTGAGATAAATCCAATAATTAATATATTTTTAAAATATCAGTTCTTAAGCTGTTTTATAAAATCAATTTGCATGTTTTTTCACATGTTCTACTGAAATTAACATTAATATGTAGCTCGGGTTTAACAGAACCTATATTGAAAAATTTCCATACCATCTGTTTTCAAAAGAAAAATATTCCCAGAGTGTGCACCAAGTTAGCAGAGGGTATATTAAAGTCAATGAATTTAGAAAAATAGAGAGAAAGAGAGCTTAAGGATAGACCCATGGACAAAATTCTTACACAAGGCTTGTGCTGCAGGTGTACTATTGACATGCTTGCCTTCCACAAAATTCCTTAGGAAAAGGTTCCTTATCCAGACTTGGAAGTTCAGCCTGCCTCAAATATCTGTGATTTCCTGAAAAGCCAACACTTTCTCCAGAGGAAGCAACTGGCTCAGTTTAAATTTCATTTTGTTTGTTGTGGCTTTAATACAAATTCAGGTATTTGAAAGGTGAATGAAATGCTTGGTGTTTTTTCTGCTTTGATATGAAGTATTTTTAAGAATTGGACTGTGATGCATGAATCAGTTGTCAATCATTTAACTAGCTTACCTTTCAGAGAAACCATGACATCATTAATTCCAGCATACAGAAGAGCATGTTGTTAAGATTTTCAAGTGTGTCATTAAAAAAACCTTTTTAAGTATTTAGTCATTAAAATTATCACTCCTATCCTTATCATCTTCAAAGAAGTTAGAAAATGCAATTAAGAAAACTTCACCTCCTATAGAAAGCTAACTTCTAATAGTGAGGAAATTTTTCAAGATCCCTTCAACTGCATTTATCTTAAATTAATAGTGGAGATAATATTTTTGTGGAATTATGCTTCAGTAGTTCCAAATACTCGAGGCTGATCAAATGAAATATCTCCTGCATCTCTGGAACTCTTTTGACCATTGAAGAAAGGTGACTATAAACACCATTGCACTTTTTTTTAAATCTGAGTAATTAGTTATGTACAGCACACCTTGCTATGTTAGGAAATCAGGAACCTACTAATGTTAGCTTCATGAGCATAAATAATACATTTTCAGAAGGCAAATTATTTGAATGCACTGTGGTTTTCCCCTTTGCAGCTACCCCTAACACAGTTAGGTTTAATCAATATTAACCCTAAGAATAAGGTTTAATCAGAAGTATGTGTTTTAGCATCACTCAGGGATTGTTTGATTCATGTGACAGCATAATGAAACAAGAAATCTCCTTTAAAAGGTAGAAATATGGTCATCTTCCAAAAAGGGGAACTATCCTCAGAAGTGTGACATCTGGTCTATATTTAGCCTGCATACCTAATACAACACCAAAAAACACAAACAAACAAACAAACAAAAAAACAAAACAAACAAAAAAACAAAAACAAGAAAAAAAACAAAACAAAAAAAAACACCACACAACAACCCCGCTCCAAAGCAAAACAACAACAAAACAAAAAAACCCAAAACAACAATAACCAAAAAAACCAACAACAACAACAACAAAAAAAAAACCCCAAACACAAACCAAACAGTTCTTGTATTCTATTATTAAGCCTCAAAATTAAACCTGCAGTGTGATGATGCAGTCTATATGTCATGACAAAAATAAAAGAAGCAGTTTCTGAAAATCACTTTTTCAGGTGAGCCAAGGACTAAACTTCAAATTGAATAGGAACTGTGAGGCACATTTGCTTAAAGCTGCAGGATGATCTTCCCTTTGCCCCCAAAAATGGAAGAACTTTTCAAGTGAAAAGTCAGGTTCTATTAAAGTGCAAACAAGGAGAGTTAACTTATTATAATAGATATAAATCAAGTGATGAAATGAAATTTTAAAATGGTTTGCAACAGAAGGTCCTCTGCTTATCTTATTCTCCTGAAGTACATCCGTTCCTTCAGCAATTTAACAACCTATTTTCTTGAGATTGCAGCTCAACTCTATGCAGTGCCTCCTGATTCTGAAAATCACTCAGACTTAGCTGTGTGTTTGCTCCTTGCTCTCCTTAGCCATTTCCTAGCTCCTCAGACAGCTTTCTGTCTCAAACATCCCTCCTCTGCCTGACCAATGTGTATCAAAGCTTTTTTCTCTTATTACACACTCAGATGATCTCCAGGAGTGATTGACCCTTCCTCCAGAGATCTCTGCTTGACTCTATCATTCTTTTTGTAAAGGAGCTAAACATCATAGCAGCAGAGTAAAAATAAAGCATCATCCATCACTGAGCTTCAGCCTAACTGATTATTCAGCCTAACTTCCACCTGTAACTCAAAAGCATAAAACTGATAGTTTTCAAGCATAAAACTCACTTTTCTTGTAATCAGTGCACATCCTGTCACAGATCCATTGCCAAGACAGTGAACAACACAGTCTATATGAGACCTTTCAAAGGTCTTTCCTTGTGTTCAAGGAAATACACAAACAGACCTAAGTAGAGCCACCAAACACCCATATGGATTAGGCACCACTTAACCAATAGCACAATGCCTTTGAAGCAGCTGCTTGAATACATGAGGCAGAAAACTCAAAAAGAGCTTGACATTTGGGCATTTCTTAAAGGAAGGGAAATTCTGATAGGGAGAAAAGACAATCATCAGGCATTGGAATGGGCTGCCCAGGGAGATGGTGGATTCTCCGTTTCTGGAGGTTTTCGAGACTGGATGTGGTACTTAGTGCCATAGTCTAGTAACTGTGGTGGTAGTGGATCAAGGGTTGGACTTGATGATCTCAGAGGTCCTTTCCAACCCATCTGATTCTATGATTCTATGAATTTCACACTGCAAATACAGACTTGAATATTCTAAGTAGGACTATAAGAAATGTTCAGCATTGATTTCACTCTGCTTCCACTGGATTCTAATAATCAGAGAATATTTCACCACCATGATAAGGATTTCATCCTCAGGACTCCTGTGATGTCTTTCCAGATGAAGAAATACCACCTCAAGGCAGAGATTTTCCCATTCCTTGGAAATTCTATACTAGTTCTGTCATACATGTGATATATTCTCAGTTTATCAGCAATTATAGATGCGTAACATCTCTTTTTCACTAAATAACTGGAATGTGGCCAGCACAAATGTCTTGCAAGGTTTTGACTCTGCATCTCAACGTAACTGGTACCTTTCCAGGAGACTATGATTCTTCAGAAATACGGCAGCAGCCCTTGGAGCCTCATGGTACCTGGCATGGGATTTTTGAAAACGCAAATGCATACCACTTAAAATGTTCATGTACGTGGAGCACAAGTAAACATGCCAGCCAGAGGTCTTTACCTGCTTTTTAGCTGTTCATACACAGTGTACACTGCAGTGTACTTAATGATAAATACTCCTACATTCTAGTATTTTACCAAATTTCTGCTACTAGAACATTACAGATAAATGGATGAAATTCTGGGCTTAAAGGGTTGTCATCTGCTGATTTTTATGAGGTCCAGCTGGATGCCAGTCACCATCAGTGACTGGCAGATTGATACAGGGTCCAATACCATGTAGCATCTTCAGTAATGACCTAGGTGATGAGACAGAGTGCACTCTCATCATGTTTGCTGATATAAAATGATATAAAACTGTAGGAATGCATGATACGTCCAGTGAGAGTGCTGCCATTCAGAGAGACCTTAACAGGCTGGAGGAATGTGCCAACAGAAATTTTAGGAAATATAACAAAGTAAAATGCAAAGCTCTGCAGCTACCAGTACATGCCGTGAGCTGACTGGCTGGAAAAGCTTTGCAAAAAAGAACCTGGAGGTCCTGGCTGACAAGTGGAAAATGAGCCAGCAAGTCACACTTGCAGAAAAGGCAGCTAGCACCACTCTCTTGCATTGCATCTCCAGCAGGCTGATGGAGGTGATTATTCTGCACTGTTCGGCTCTGATGAGACCACATCTGGAGTGCTGTGTAAGACAGGCATGGAGATACTGGATTAAGTCCAACAAAGGACCATGAACATGGTTAAAACATAAGTCAGGTTGGGAGAGCAGTAGTTGGTTTCACCTGTAGAATAAAAGGCTGGGGGGATAGGGGGCACATCTTAGCAATGTGTATAAGTGCCTGATGGGAGGCAGTAAAGAAGACAGAGACAAACTCTCATCAGTGATGCATAAAAGGAAAGGAACACAGACTGAAATTCAGGAAATCCATTTTAAACACACGAAAAAGCTTTTATACTCCAAGGGTGATGGAACACTGGAACAGAGCCCTGGCCAGCTGGGGAGACTAAACCCTTGGAAATATTCAAAACCTGATTAGACATAGTCCTGAGCAACCTGCTATAGGTGACCATGCTTTGAGCAACGTGGTTGAATCAGACAGTCTCCACTGGCTCTTTCCAACATCAACTATTCTGTGACTCCGTGAAAGCTGTCTCCTGCATTTAAGGCTGCTGCTCCTGCCAGCCAGGCAGTTACAACTCCAACAAACATTCTCATGTCCAGTCCCTTACATTCCCTACTGTCAGCTGACACAAGCAGAATCCATATTGTCGACTGCCCCCAGTGGAGTACCGAAAGTATGAGAGGAAAATGGCTTTGCAAGAGAAAACTTTCTGAAGTAGGGTTTTGGTCCACAAGTTTCAGGCTATTTGCCTTATTGTTACAGTACCCCTGGGTCTGAGGATTTACAAATGCCTACAAGTGAGTATATTTTGATTTTCCATGGTTGACATCATATTATTAACTCCACATGGCAGGACAAGACAATACAAACCTGTTGATTAGAAAGAAGGAAATATGTTACTACATATCAAGGACTAACATGTCCATTAAATATACAACAAAACACTTATTATTTCTTTACTTCAAGTTTCTTAACACCACCAAGGGGAAGAAAGTATCAAAAAACTAGAAAATAGTATCATGAGATATAACTAAGCCTTCAAGTTTTGCATTCTTCTGAGCATGGATACAACCTTAACTTTGCAGAAAAAGGAAGAAAGTTGTGGAATTTTTTCAAAGATCCAATCCCAGCTTTCTTTAAGAAGTTCAAAAATGCACTGAGAATAAAGATACATTGCTAATAAAAAGGAAAAAAAAAAAAAAAGGACTGTTGTTTCATTCTTCTCCTCCCTTTAGCGTTGTCCCTGTCTGCAGAAGCATTTGATCACTCAGAAAAGACAGTGATTCTATTCTTTCACAAATATCGTCAGCAACTATCAGGAGATTAAAACAGTAGAAAACTTTGACAATCCTCTTCTATCTATGGGATAAATCAAAGTTCCCAAACTTCTCTGGAGTACTGAACCACTCCTGGAATCTTGTGGATCATCCATGTGGGACTTGTCACATGCTGGAGAGTTAGTGGTCAAGAGAGGTCACACAGCAAGAAACATTTCAGAAGATGCTGATGGTAGACTCAACATCTACCATACAGCACTAGTAAGTTAATAAACATTGTATTTCCATGCAGTTCAGCAGTCTGCTCCAGAAAACTTATCACGGACTTCCAAACTGCCAGGGATCAAGTATTAAACACCACCAAATTTCTACCCATTACACTTCGTAAGTAACATCATAGAGTGGACCTGTAAATGTGCTGTATATAGTACCTAGCAATGGTAGTGACTCATACCTGAGCTTCATTCCAGATTTTGCCACAGATACCTGCATCAGAGATTACTTTAACTTGTCTGTGCATCCTTTTCTTTGGAAAAATGGTCTGGACTGCATGGTGTCTTCATCATTCACCTATTCCTCCCATTGCGAGTAGAGAAGACTTTTTATTTTTCCAGAGCCATTAAGATGTAAGAGGTCCATAAAAGAAAATAAAAAAAAAATAATATCTCACAGAGTTATTCAAAATTGCAACATATAGTGAAGTATATACTCCATGACTAGTTCATTGCTGGTACATACAGATCTGCCAGGCACCATGAGCAGCTGTCACACCAACTAGTCAATTTAGTGATCTGTCAGCTCCACTGTGCCCTCTCCTTCCTTCCTCCTTCACAGGGAGTCATTACTACATGAACCACAGACTGGTCCCATAGGTTTCTGCTATGATTTCTATTTACATCCTTGCAGATCCACCCTCCCTCCCATCCCCACTGAACAGCTACCTGAAAATGCTGGTGGAATTCAGAGCATCTTTTAGGGGTAACACAATTAATCCTTTAGTGCAGCTGCTCCAGCACTTTGCCTAGATGGAACTAAACCCTTACAAGGGGGAAAATGTGAAGCTGAGAGCAAAAATCTTGAAGGCTGAGTTACCTGTACTGGTGTTTCGACTTCAAGTTTTTACTTCAAGTAACTCAACAGTTTTTAGCTGTAAATAAAGATGCCACTAAAATTATAATTTCTACATGTTATGACAGCCATGTCTCTTTTTCATAAGCGTATCTTACAGGTTTGGCCATTTGAAGATAGCTTTGCCATTTTTAAGTGATGCCTGACTTGCTTCAGTGAGTTCAAAGTGCATCAGCCCTATTCTTTCAGCCACACAAGTCACTCAGCACCCATCATGTCAGTTACATTAGAATCGAATGACCCTGCATTTCCTTTCACAGCCCTCCATGGGCTTTAGGTTTTCACTTAAAGGAAAATGATTTGCCACTGAAACTTTCTAAAACAGTGAAATTCACAGCTTCAGTGGTGACCTAAAGTGTGCTGGCAAGCCAAAGAGCAGGTCTAGATTGACTTTTGAAGGGTGCCTTGAGAAGTCTCTATCCCTACAGAGGAAGTGAAAGGGGGACACCAGGCATGCATCCAAGAATGCCCAGGAGCTTAGAGTGGCCTAAGGCAGCCTGCTGGTACACCAGGCACAACCAGAGTGGCCAGCTGTCATTTGTAGATTGCCTGCAAGACTGCATTACGTTCTGAGGCCAAAAGACTGCTGTGCGGCATCCTTACGGCCACCTACCAAAAGCCGTGCAGGACAGTGCTTCTCCAGTGACTTTGTCTTCAGAGGGATTCCTCTAGCAGAAATACCAAATGAGTGTGAGTCCCTGTGGCTTCAAGTTCGAAGGCAAAGCTCCCTGTCTGGCACGCCCTTTGTCATACAAAAGCAAAATATAATTTTTAAAAAACATGAATCTGCTGTACCTGTAACAGAAAACTATCTACGTTGCCTGTAGTACTGAAATAACTCACAAACCTATGGGGTAGACATGTAAAACCAATCTTAATATTTTAGTTATCCCTTGTACTTCACAGTAAATCAGTATAATCTGTCTTTTATTAGGTTACTGGATGCTGTGGCAAGGAAAAAAACCACATTTGGCTTTTAAGCATTTTGAAGTGAGTACTCTGAAGCCTCAGTAAGTGATAATCAAGAAAAATGGCACTAACATCTTATGATAAATCTTCTCTATATATTTAAGTAGGATTACTTGTGAAGCCTCAGAAATTAAAATGATTATATATAGCCTTATTTAAGACTTGAGTTTAATAAAGCGTATGATATTGGTTTTCAAAATCTTCTCTTTTTGAGCTAAGGCAGCTATAGCAATGCCAGTCAAATGAGCTCTTCTGCGAGTAGTGGAACTGATGAAAGATGGTTCCCTTCATCCCATAAACCTACTTGATGCCACCACTTCTCACCATGCCACCCCAACCAGGCAAGAGAGTCAATGCAATGTGTATAGTCCAAAGTTACACTTAGCCTGCTGCTGCCTAGTATAACATAGTGTTTGCTTTCTGCCTACTCTTTGCTCAGCAGCATGTTAATTTGAGTCTCTTTCTTCCATGCAGCCCCTAATTTTTCACATGACTTGAAGGGACATAAAGCAAACTAGCACTCTAACAGGCAACTCCAATTTGGCTGAATTTGACCAAGGAATTCAAAAGATATTAGTGTCAAAGTGGCAGAGGGACAGATAATGCCACAGCATCAGTGTTTTCCAAAAACCTTGAAATCGCGTTAAAAAATAACTTCTTTTAAGCAGTTCATTCAACTAGAATTGCTACCTGAGGTTTCAATGTTATAAAAGTAATTATCGTTTTTACCATTCCAAAATTTCTTATTGGTTATTATAAAAGAAATCTTAAAAAGCTCATGAAATCTCAGTCCTCTTGGCAGACACAAGAATTTTGATATACATTCCAATATCTTATTTTTTTGTAAAATCCCATTATTCAGCAAAAAGAGTATAATTTCTCTATAACATTTTGCCATATTTGGATACAAGAGTCATCTTTTTGATTATCATTACTAGACTGTATAATGCAGGTACTCTTGTAGAAATATTTCCAAAGTGTCAGTTAATCATTTCAGGAAATTTAATATTTCTTGAAATGAAAAAAAAAAAGAAAGAAAAAAATTAGGGAATGGGCATAAGAAAGCAAGGAGACTATGAATTCTAAGTAATATATAATTTAGTTATTTGACATTCGGGGAACTTTAAGTTTACTGAAGTTTCCAAGAAACAATGACATTTGCTGTAACCTCTTCTCCACCAATATCATCTTCCCTATGTAAACAAGTTGCTCAGGACCATCCAAAGGTCTACATAAGTCAATGAGCTGACCTGGGAACAGGCTGGGAACTGCTCTGTTCATAGACCAGAAGTAATCGTTTTGCAAGCATACACCTTTCCAAGTATTGCCCAAGGTTTTTCACACAACATGGGGGACATTTTTAGCTCTTCTCTCTGTCAAGCTTACATGTCATAGACAAGCATTTTCTTTAAAACAACAGTTCTACATCTAAGAAAAACTGTTCTTGAAGATTACATAAATTATGTATATAAAAGAGGTGGAGGATGCTCCATAATCATAGCTAATTGCTTTGGTTTTTAACACCTCTCATTTAAAAATAGCATGTTTCTTTTCCATCTTATAGGACTGCCCCAAAGCCTAGAGTTATGATAAATACCTATCAAAAGCACTGATGAAAAGAAGCCCACATGTAACTTTCCAGACAACTGATGCTTCTATAGAAATATGGTGGGGAAAACTTCTTATAAAATATTTTGAGTAGCATGTAAAAATAACACTTTAAAGTTACCACACTGGAACTAACACAATGTAGGCATGCCTTTGAGGAATATATCAATCCACCTTGTTCGGGAGTTTACCTTGTTTTTTCCAAATCTTTACATTCAAAATGTGGCAATTTAATATTTTTTTGTACTGAGCCCAACTACAAACGTCTGTAATAAATGACTTTTCACTAGAAACTTTTATTTCAGGTATTGCATGACAGAATTTTCACCAAAGAAGCACCTCAGGTCAGCATTCATCAGACAGCTAGGCTTGCTTACAAATAGTTTTTTGATGCAGCAATTTTAATTAGAACAGCAACTATTAAATGCCACACCCCAAGCTCCAAGGTCTCTCTGGATTATCAAATACATTCAAAAACCTCCTTCTGCAAGTAAGGCCAGCCACAACACTTAAGCAAGCAGTCTGAACAGAGCCTGAATACATCTCAGCACTGGGCATTTACTGGAGACTGGTAAGTGGTCAACATGAATTTCTTCTCTAAAAAGTCTCTCTCAGCTCAGGGAGAAAGAGAGGTGACAGCCTGTGAAAGTAACTGTAGATAGGAGAATTCTTTTGAAGATGAACTTTTTCTCAGACTGGCAGCAAGAAAAGCAGTCCCTGCAACATCATCAGCCCACTGACTTTCAGCAGGCTGGAGGAGGG
>JAYRBT010000082.1:91153262-91166371 GCA_036023395.1 Myiotriccus ornatus | reverse complement strand
TTTTCTCAGACTGGCAGCAAGAAAAGCAGTCCCTGCAACATCATCAGCCCACTGACTTTCAGCAGGCTGGAGGAGGGTTGAAAGAAAATAGATTTGCTTAATGCAAGGATTCCTCCACCAGGACAGGATAAAAATGGAAGTGCTTCCATGCAAATATTTTCTGAATATTCATCAACTTGAATTTGAATGGTAGGACAATATTAAACAAGGTATCAATAAAAGAACAAATACACTTTACTGAAAAATCAGACTTTCTGAACACACACATATTGTTTGAAATGTTTGGTTGTCAGAATAGCTGAGTACTGCATTCACTCTGAGCCTTACCAAACATAAAGGAGAAAATATAACAACTATAGAAAATTAAAGGAGGCAGTGAAGAAGGGTTCAGTGTCTGAAATTTAAATAACAACCAGTAGATTTTACTGAAAGAATTTTAGCTTTCATATGGGCTGGGCAAAATTAATTTGAAGTAACTTGCCCTTCTAGGAAGATTCTAACTATTGCACTTTCTACACCTGAAGGCAAGTTCTTGAGCTAAGGAAAAGGTAAGATTTAAGTGGTTCTAACTATATATCAGAAGTGCTTATTTATGATAAAGAATGGCAGTTAAGAATAAAAATACTTAGAACATTTTTTTTGGTGCAAATTCATTTGAACTTATATATTATGTGATTCACATTATCAGTGAAAGTTGTTTATCCATCCCTCCTGCACAGCATGAATGCCTGTAGAGAAACAGATTTTAACTTGTTCATAATTCCTCTTTAGGATTCATCTATAAGAAAGCAGAGGCTGCAATTTTTAAGTGTCAAGTTAAAGGTCATATTAAAGTAGTGTCTTTCATATCACAAACCAGAAAACCAATGTGGGGGTGTGGCACAAATAAATATCTGCATGTGTTGAGAATGACACTTCCAGTTCTTCCCACTTCCCTAATCTATATGGCTGATAGGAGGCTGAGAATGATATCCCAAAATCCAGTAAGAGCAACATTTCACCTGCACTTATGAAATATCTGGATTTGACAGGAGAAAAATGTCATGCTTTCTATGCCAAATCATCACCTAGCCACCTTAGCTAGACATTCTTGTGGAGGCTCAGGAGCAAGGGAAAGAGCAACATTGCTCCATGTTTCTTTTTGCCAAGTAAAATAGAGGGGTTAGGGCAATAGAGGGGTTAGGGTAATTTCAATTGCCATAGTAATTATGGTTGGTAAGTGTTTTACTGGGTGATATGATAGCTTTTTCCTCTACAGTGCAAATCAGAAAGGCCCATTCATTCTGAAAACTTTTTAGTAACAGCTATTTTAATTGATTTTAAATACACTTGGACAGACATAAAAGTTTATTGTATATGTTATCTTAAGCTAACCAATAATTCATAGACTGTGCTTACTTTTACGGCTGGAATGATCCTACTAAAATTGAACTCTTCTTGAATCTGAAACAGACCTGACTTGTGCAGCATATGATACCTAATTTCTGACAAATTGTTTTTCAGATTTTTCAGGAAGTTTCTTTCATGTTCAAGCTGTATATTTATTTTGTGTAACTGCCACTCCACTTCTGAGTTTTAGTGACGTGAAAAGAACCCCACCCAGTCAATTTCTTCTCAGGGTATCATAGAATTCAATGGGAAACAGAAAATTACCCACTGACTTACATCTTGGCAGATTTGGGATTATCCTGTGCGAAATAAAACTTCAAGTATATTTATCCATGGGTTAATGCCACTGAGATTTAATTTATGTACCTATTCCACTATGCTTAATCACTAGGAGCTGGAAGAAAGGATGATGATGTTGACAGTAATAACACCATCACCTACCACCATACTAATGACACTAAAACCATCATCTAGTTGATGCTGATATCATGGATGTTTTCAGTTCTGTGTTGACATCATGAATCTTTCCAGCAAATAATATTTTATGTCATATGCATTCTACCCATAAGTTATAAAACATTGATAATATTACCTGGCTCTTAAATCCTTGTTTCATTTTAGAAATAGTTTACATGTCAATTTTAAGATTTTAAATCCAATCTAACCAGACTAAAACCCTGAGCTAATTATCATTGCTCCTTATCAAATACCTTGAACTGATTCTGTCCTAAACTTTGCTAATTCTTACACATCAATTAACCACTACAGACCTCCTATCAAGATTAATATTACATTACTTCATGGATTTTTTCCTAGATTCTGGCCTCAGTCAGGTAGTATCAACTATTCTTTTCCTAAGCAAATGCATTGTTTTCTTACCCTAACTATTAGACTCACCTGTACTTGCAGGATGCCTATGTTTTGGAATAATCTCTCTTTTCTTCACTTAACAAGGCAAAGATCAAAAATTTATTTTAAAAATTCCTTGTTATATAAAACTCAAGATTGTATGTAACTCCTTCTGTCTCTTCGCAATCACACAGTATACCAGTGGTCTCAAATAGAGGAACACACATCAATTAACCTTTTTTTTTTTTTTTTGATTCCACAGCAGGCTGAATGACTTCAAGGATGCTGTAAAATCCTGTTAAGGACATTACCATGAAACAAAATTAAGATGAAACACAGATCTAAAAAAATAAAGTCTTGCCTAGCCACCCTCTTAGCCTCTTTGGTAAGAATTATTTGGCCTCCTATTCACCCCTTACCTGTTACATATTGATTTTCAGTTGAAACCACATATTATTGAATTACTGTAATTGCTATGTTCCTGCCAGATATGACTGCCTGTTTAGTTTATAATTCCATGCTTGGTTTCATAAACTCACAGTTGTTCCCAGATGCAATCGTGTCAGTGTCAAACACCCTCCTGAAATATACAGTGAAATAATTGCCAAATATTGCTTGACATTATTGGAAAGACATTATTGGTTATTTGGGTTAAGTTTCCATGCTGTGCATGCCAAAACCAAAATGAATAATAAGTATATCAAGTGAAATGATGACAAAATTAGAAGAATTCTGTGGCTAGCATCATTTGGTTACAGGATCAAAGCAAAAATATTAATGGATGCCAAAAGATCAAGTTCTTTTATCATAGCAGAACCGTGACCAATGAAAAATTAAATAATCACCTTAGTGGAACTATTAAGTATGGAAAAAATCTACATTGCTTAAAAAAAAAAATAAAAAAATCTGCAGAAACCCCCAGTGTTCACAAATACTTGTTAATGAAAAGTTCAAAGAATAGAGAAAGGGTCTTGTTTATTTGTTTGTTTTTACAAACATCATTGAATACAAAATTTCCTCCTTTTTCCTGGCATTTTTCTATGGCTACAACCTGGAAGGAATAATCTTTACTACATACTTCCTTAAATTATCTCACTTCATATCCGATCACAGATCATTTATGATAGTCTGCAGTAGTTGAAGGTTTTGTTTCTTTGTCCAACTACTGTGTAAGAGACCAGACCTCAACATCTGATTTTAAATGCTTTCAAATCACTTTCTAATTTTTGCCCCTTCGCCCAGAACCTTTATAATCTTTCATTGACAGTAAAGTTTTAAGGGGCTTGTCTCACATTTGATAAAACTTGGACTATTATACAATAATCCACTGTGAGATGAAGGAAATCCCTACCACTTCAGGGAATCACTCTGTAACTGGAACTGAGCCAGGTTTTATGTACAAGTTTGTCCATTCTGCTATTATGGTGCCTGCTTTTTTGGGAAAAAAATACTGAAGAAAACAACCACGGGATTTACACAGACTAGGTCGTTGATTGTTGCACTGGCTGGTACTCACCTACTGACTGGTTCCACCCTTCCCTGTTCCTTTTGCAGCGCAGCTCCTTCCAGCAGTTTGGACACAGCTCTACAGGCACTCAGGGAAAGCAGGTAAGAGGGCATTCACTTAGCAGGCACTGGTTTATAGGCAAGAGAGAGCAGTGCTGTGAAACTCATGTGTAAGTACATACAAAGACAAGCACAGACTGAGCGTATAAGCACCACAGAATGACAGCAAGAGAAATGAAAGGGGGAAAAGAAAATAACAAAACTTATCTCACGTCATAACGTTGTCCTACTTGCAATAAATGGTCATCTTGATAAGAAACAGAAAGGGGTTTTTTTTATATAAATGGCAGATGTATTAAGCAGGCTGAAAGCATAGCATTACTTAAGTACACTAAGAAAGAAAGAACATAAAGAAAGCAATCACATGCTGCTAGTCCAACATGACAGCTCTACACACTCAGAATGTCAGAGATCTGCACATCATGCATGACACCAGCTGGCCTCACCTCAAGCCTCCTTTGCACGCTCATTGCCAACAGAGACCATCACTGGTTTTGTAGACATCCTCAGGATACCTTTAAAATCAACACAATAAAAATTACTGGGTTTGTATAGTATCTATCACAGGGTCTCAGTGTGTTATGGGTCACATCATCTTCCATTGCTTGGCCTACAAAGAGCAGTAGGGAGAATCTGAAGCAATTAACCTTTGTTTGACTAAAAAAATTTTCATACACCAGTATTAGATTTGTACATGAAAGCAATAAGAAGAAGCCCAACTTCTGTCTTCTAATGAACTGATGCATTTTGCTTGTTTCCTTCCTTCTTTTCCTAAACTAACATTCAAAGAATAAGTTTCAGGATCTAGCACTCAGTTTCAGATGTCCAGAATCAGGACTCTTGCCTAAGCAAGAGTAATGCCCACCATCCACAAGGGGAACAATTTGGTTTAAATTGCACATTCAAATGCTTATTGTTCTGATGTTCCCCTGGTCTGACACAGTTCACAGAAAGAATGGTATCAACCCATAGACCAGGCCAATTAATTGTCCCTGCCTCATTTTCTACATGACTTCACACATTACAGTAGGCTGGCAGAAGGACTTCAAGGTGACAACAGACGTGCAGTTTAGGAATCAGAAATTCAAGTCAGGTAAACTCACTTCCATTCCTGACTCTTCCATCGACTTCACAGGAATGTCCAGATTTCCCTGCCTGCCCTCAAATGAGAAACATTTTGCTGTCCTCAGTTTTGGTGTCTCTTATTTGAAGTGCTATCATTCAGGGGTATGACGTGACCAACTCTCTTCTACAGTATGGTCACTCCAAAGTGTGCATTCCTAGGCAGGCTTCTGGCCAGCTCTGAAGACCAGAGCAGTGCTGGGAGTTTCCACACAGACAGACATTGTCCTAATTGTCAGCAAAAGTCTGTTATGTCGTCTCATAAAAAGTTCTTTCTCACATATTTCCCCTTGTCTTTAAAATAAGGATGATATAGCTAAAGGATAAGGAAGAGATGTGGAGTTTTTTGTGGGTTGGTGTTATCCATTCTTGCATTTAGTGAGACAGAATCCTATGTAAAAGAAAAAAAAGAGTGTAATCATCATACAAGTGAGGGAGTTCTCAAAATAATGCCCAGGCAACTTGAACTCTGTTTTTCCTTTAAGATCTTCACTTTGACACACTATCATTATTTTAACAGATCAACTCTGTGCACATCATAGATGAGGGGCCAGCATTAACAACCGCCAAAGTTATTAGGCAAAGAATTGATAACCAAAAAAATAGAAGTTTAGAGAAAAACAGAGACAGTTCTGTTGCTGAAGAAAGAAAACTATACTGCTCCAGAAACAACCAGTGGAACAAATCTAACTTATTCCCCACACAAAAATAACACAGCAATTAATTTTGGAAGTCAAAATAAATGAACCATAAAGGGGTTACAAAATACAAAATGATCACACTACCTGTGGGAAGGTGGCTAGAAATCAAGTGCTTGGTGGTTTTGCAAACAGAAGAAGCAGGGGTCATTAATAAAAGCTGGTAAGACACAGATTCAAAGGAATAAAAGGAGATGATTCTTCACATAACAGGTGAACACTCTTCTGCTATCAGCACTTAATTACCAGAAAAACATAGACAAATTGGATTAAGTTCAAAGAAAAGCTACAAAAACAATATGGGGAGACTCAACTAAAAGAAATATGAAAAGAGAAATACATGTATAGTGCCAGCTAAATGACATCGAGTTACAATTACAACTACAACAAATATTTAAAATGTAAAAACTCTACACTGGTTCATTAGGAGAATCATCTAGAGAAAAACAAGAGATTATTACAAAAATATCAAGGAAAAATTAAGTTAGGAACGCTGAAATTCAATAGTAGGGAAAATTTTAATTTGCCTCTGAAATTCAACTAATAAGCATAATAGTAGATTTAGGAAACACTAGCATTGACAATAATGATCCTGCACTGCTGTAGGCAAAACCAGGCAACATAGTGAGAAGATGATTCAAGGTTTTTTGATCAGCAATTTCGGAAAAAAAATTCAAATCAAGTTGACCATTTTTCAAGGAAGTTGTCATTTTATTAAAATTTTTCATTTTTATTGATATTTCAGATTGCATTATTCTAAGAATTTGGGGGGTTTTGTAAAGCATAGTGAGGGGTGTATATATAGAAAACTGTATAAATGATTGTTTCAATCCTTCCAAATGTTATCTTGGAAAATATCAAGTACTCCCTCACCTCTACCCTTTCATGTTAAAATTCTGTCACTGTGATTTGCAGTTACAACTTTATTTCTGACTCTCTCCTTCCAGATGTGCTCTTTCCCTGCCCCCTGCCTTTCTCTAGTCACTTACCTTTCTGTTTTTGCCCATTCCCTCCCAGCAGCAGCTGAGGGGCATTCTTTGACCCTTCTACCACAATCCACTGCAGCAGCACTCCCAACAGGCACTCTGCAAAGGAGAAGTATCTACAGTCAGAAAGGTCTCCTTGCCTCTCCCTCCTCAGTATTCTGTCAGCAGGAGGCAATGAAACAGCTCTTCAGAGACAGGACCTCACCCACAATTCTCATTATTTGGCATTTCTCCGTGTTTATCTGTCAAAAACACAGAGACTGTGCCATCTTAGTGTCAGGCCTTAAGTCTTTGCAGCTTAATTATGTTTTTTTGAAGGGCAGATGGGGAAGTGGAGAATTCTCCAAGCCTTCAAAATCCCACCACAATTTGAAAAGGGAGTCTTTCACAAGAGGGTATAAAGAAGGTAAAAAGACCCAATAAAGTAAGTTCCTCTGCCCGTCACACTCCAGGTTCCTCGGGACTTTAAAAACCTTCTTCAATGAAACTTCCAGCAGCTGTATCACTACACACTTTAAGCTAAATAGCATTATCCTTGCCATGCTCCCTCCAGGCTTCTTGTTCACCTCCCTGTTGGCAGAGCATGGGAAACTGAAAAGTCCTTGACTTAGGGTAAACACTTCTTAGCAACAACTAAAGCATCAGCATGTTATCAACATTATTCTCACACTAAATGCAAAACACAGCACTGCACCACCTAGTAGGAAGAAAACTAACCCTATCCCAGCTGAAACCAGGACAGCATCCATCCCTTATTCTGTAGCATTTACATCATGTCTATTCCTTTCTGTATACAGGAGGACAGGTTGGTTTTCTGGTTCAGTTGTAGGACCTATCACAGGCATTGGAGTACCTTGTTGTTTTGTTGTCAGATCCAAAGACCTTTTCCCCTTGTGGGTAATGAATACTGTTGAACAGGGTTTGGAAGGCTTGGGCCAGGCCCCTGCACTAAGCAGTGATTTTTTTCCTCTCTGAAATTGCCGGGGTGACAACACAGCTTTTCCAAATATTTTACTAGTTTTTCTGGATTCTATGCTTGTTCAGGGGTGAAGTTCCAAAACACTGGAAGTGTCCGCTCTCCTATGAACTTGCCTACACACTCTGCCACTCATAATTATCTGGCCTTAAGGCAGATCACTGGTTGGTATTCTTAAATAGTTGTTTAATCTTAAACAAGGCCTGGAACACATTCAGGAGACATAGTAATACAAACATGCTGGTTTCAACATCCCAAGGCTATTCAAAATTCTCAAGACCCATTGCAATTAGCCTGGAGAATAAGGCAAAGATGAAGGGAGGTGTCTCCACCATGGATTGGGTCTCTAAGAAGAGAAAGTAAAACTTATAATTATGATAGTTTCTGATCAATGGCTCACAAATATGGAGAAGATGGCAAGACTGAGGTATCACATAATGCAACTGTAAGAACAAGCACACCAAATTTGAGAGTAAATGAATCAACGCTAGGACCAGTGACTACTAAACTAATGTATTGAATGCTCATAACAAACTTGCTCTAGCGCATCAAGGACTTTTCAGTGTCCCACGCTTTGCCAGTGAGCTGGTGCACAAGAAGCTGGAGGGGAGCAAAGCCAAGACTTCTGACCCAAACTGACCAAAGGGCTATAAACCAGTGGAAGTTGGCTGGGGGGCACCAGTCACTGGCAGAGACAGATAGGGCATCAGTGGGTAGTGAGCAGCTGTATTGTGCATCATCCCTTGCTTCTCTTGGGTTTTATTTCTCTCCCTCTTTTTATTGTCTCCCTTTTCTTCATCCTCATTATTACTATTATTAGTAGTAGTTTTCAATTATTAAACTGTTCTTGCCTCTTCTAACTCTCCTGCACATCCCACTGTGGTATGAGCAAGCAGCTACATGCTACCTAGTTGCTAGCTGAGGTTAAACCACGACAAGCACCCAATATAATCTGAATTTGACAATGCAAAGAACACCAAAAAACATTGAAAGTATTGCTATTCGGTGTCACCACAGGTTTTGGCAATCTAATGAAATAAAAAGAATGCTGAAGAATTATCTGTTGGAAAAAAATTAGTTAATGGAATACAAACACAGAAAATAAAAAACTAAATCAAAATCCCAGGGCAAGAAATCCAGCAGCCTCTTTCCCTTACTGCAGGTGGGAACAGCAAGATCTGGGCCAGAGGTTCAGATCTGCCACTGCACTGTCATGCTGATTGTGTCACCTTTGTCTCCTTCTTCACCTTCTTGATACATCGGGGGAGTGATAGAGCAACTTTGCTGGGCACTTGGCATCTAGCCAGGGCCATACCACTATAAGCAGCAGAAAGAAATACGTTGTAGCAAGACATGCTTAAAAATGGAAGCACTTATTGTAATCCATGGACTAAACATAAACAAATTAAGTAGGCAATGACGCAACTTCCAATATTTAAACCTGAGGAGATTCCACAGGAAACCTTACCCACAGTTTACAAAGAAGCTTTCTCCTGTTGCATATCATAAGAATAATTTTGTCTATGTATTTCTGAAACATGATAAGGAACATTTGCAGACCATATAATCATTTAATGAATATATGAAGTATTCGTGTATTCACTTTTTCCGAAGTACCAAAGTATCAAAGTTGTGTGATATGAGATCATAATGGCAATAGTTCATTCATGGGTCTGGGTTTATAGCAGTATTGTCTGCCTACACTGTCTAATGTGTTTAGCTTCTATGAAGAATTTGATAACAGCAAATTAACATTGTCATTATTTAATAATATGGCTGCATTCTATCCTGCTAGGTGGAAAGAGTCAATTCTGACTTTCAAACATCTTCATTTCAGGGGTCATTTTACTGAATGGGCAGCATTAAATAAAAAACACACAAAGCAGAGCAAACCTAAAAGTCTATCACGATTTTGTTTGGCCGGAGAAATACACAGTGATATGTCTTTTGTCCTGAACACACAGGGTGAGAGAGAGTTGTGTTGTATCATGTTTACCATGGATTACACGGGTTCCTATTACAGGCCTATTACTGAGGCAGAGCCACAGTGTGGAAGGGTGGTGTCCTGAAAGATGAGTAAGAGCTTCCCCACAGAGGCATCCCAGTGGTGCAGGGACAACCGTGGCCAAGGGGCTACAGGGATTAGCCAGCACTACAGGACAGAAGAAAGGCCGCAGCTAGACTGAGGCATGCTCTTTCTTGGGCAGGTGACAACCTCTATCACTGCCGTCTGCCTGGGCCCTAACTCAAGCAAGGGGCACTTCTGAAACACAGCATGCTTAATATTCTGTAATTTGTCCCATTAACACATCAGAAAAAGTGTTAGCCCACAAAAATGCAAAGATTGTTCTGCATCCAAAACACCCTATTTAGGTACTCAAAACAGTGTTAAACAGAAGGCAACAGGAATCTGTAAATACCAGATATTTGGTTGTGCACACAACGACTTTTCAATATCTCACAAGAAAAAGAAGCTGAGAATATACAGATATCCTGTAGATACCTTGGCGTGGCAGCAGGGGCGTTCTTTCCTTTGCCTGCCCTTGACCACAGAAATAAAAGGAGTAGTATGTCTGTACCAAAACCTCCCTAGGAGTAGTCTACGTGTAGCTACTGCTTCACTCATCACTTCTAAGGAAAGGAGCCTGTTGTCACCTCTACCTGCCAAGAAAAGGTGGAGAGGATGCTACCGCTTCAGAGGGGCAATATGGTTTCCTGGAAGATGCTGGAGCACAGATACCTTCAGCATCAATGACAACAGCTCAGAACTCCTCAGCCCAGTCAATCAGGGGCAACTTCTCCCTTTCCATCTCTCAACATTACCAGGCTTAACAGCATTATGCAGCTTTGCTGGATAAGGCTCAGATGCTCTGCCCTTTTCAGGATCAAATCCATAGCGACTTAAAATGGAAATCAGGGTTACCAATAACTAAATGGAAAGAGTGTTGTTTCCCAGACACAGCAGATCTTTCACAATGTACTGGGGTGCATGTTTTTCGTCTCCACTGAGTTATGAACAATAGGCAACTCTCTGCTTTTATTAAAAACTTTGAGGGATTATTATTTTAGTTAAGCCTTTAAGAATTCATACCTATCTGGAAAGGGCAGCTTGTGTAATGTACTTCCTGTTTTCATCATAGCTGGATACTGCTTTTTGCTGTTGCCTGTTATTACCCAGTTAATATGAACTGCTTAAAGTTTATTTTTAGCTCACTTGAGCCTATTGTAAGGTCTGTTCAAGAACCTAACTTTCCAACCAGAAAATGTAACTCCTACATCTAATGCTGAGTTTAGGAATATGTTCTTAAATCCTTTTAAACAGCCAAGACACAAAGTGAAAATAGATAATGAATAGTTGTTGAATATCAGCAATCTGTTCAACTCAAAGATTACATTTTATTTTCAAATTATACCCTTAATTTCTAAAGTAAGTATTTATTTGATAAAGAAGTCATGCTCTGTTCATTTAATTGCCAATTAAAACAGGGGTGATGAATAAATATTTGCCAAAATGAGGAGTATTTTTATTTGAGGAAAAATACGTAATTATCTAAACGTCTTGAGATTATAGAGTCAAAAGCTTTGAAGTCTTCTGTGTCAGACACAATTTGTTTCATCTATATCAAATCACATTTAGCACAAGTGAAAAGTACTTAAGACTGAAATGAGACTGAATGTAAACTGAATGTAAAGGACGTTTTTTACAACAGTCTTTCAACCTCTTACAGAAAATTATAAAAAATAATCATCATCGTCGAATATGCTGAGTTGGAAGGGACCCATCAGGATCATTGAGTCCAACTCCTGGCCCTATGCAGGACACTCCAAGAATCACACCATGTGCCTGAGGGCATTGTCCAAATGCTTCCTGAACTCCGTCAGGCTTGGTGCTGTGACCACTTCCCTGTGGAGCCTGTTCTAGTTCTCAGCCACCCTCTGGGTGAAAAGTATTTTCCTGATATCCAACCTAAGCCTCTCCTGACTCAGCTTCATTCCATGTGCTTAAGTCCTGTCACTGGTCATAAGAGTGAAGAGATCAGTGCCTGCCCCTCCTCTTCCCCTCACAAGGAAGTTGTAACTGCAATGAGGTTTCCCCTCAGTCGCCTCTTCTCCAGGCTGAACAGACCAAGTGACCTCAGCTGCTCCTCATACAGCTTCCCCTCAAGGCCCTTCACCATCTTTGTTGCCCTCCTCTGGATGTTCTTTAATAGCTTCATGTCCTTCTTATACTGTAGCACCCAAAACTGCACACAATATTCAAGGTAAGGCCTCACCAGCGCAGAGCAGAGCAGGAAAATCCCCTCCCTCAACCTGCTGGCGATGCTTTGCCTGATGCTCCCCAGGACATGGTTGGCCCCCCTGGCTGCCAGGGCACTGCTGATTCATATTCAACTTGCCATCAACCAGGACCCCCAGGTCCCTTTCCATGGCTTTCCAGCATCTCATTCACCAGTCTGTATGTACATCCAGGGTTGCCCCATACCAGGTGTAGAATCCCACACTTGCCTTCATTGAACTTCATACAGTTGGTGATTGCCAAACTCTCTAGTTTGTCAAGGTCCTTCTCTGTTACAACAATAATCATCACACAGAATCACAGGATAATTCAAGTTAGGGGGCATCTCAAGTCCAGTGTCCTGTTTAAAGCCAGATGAGCCTTGGGGCTCCATTGAATCTGGCCTCAAAATCCTCTAAGGACAGTGAGCACACAATCTCCTCTGGATAACACGTTCCAGTATCTTGAGTCTCCTTCTGGTGAAAAGGTTTCTCCTTACACATAAAGTGAACCTCTCTTGTTTAAACTTCTGCTTGTTGACTATTGTCCTCCCACATTGTGCCACTGAGAAGTGCCAGGCTCCATCTTCTTAATGGCGTGTCCCAGGTAGGGGAATGCTGCTATTAGGGTCCCCCAACACAGTGTTGTCCTTCTTAGGCTGAACAAACCCTACTGCCTCAGACTCCCCTGGGCAAGTGCTCCAGAAGATTGTGATCCTCTGCCAAACTCCCACCAGTTTACCACTGTCTTTCTTGTTTGCAAGGGCTCAAAACCAAACACAGTATCCAAATGTGGTCTAACAGGTGCCGAGTAAATGGGAACAATCACTTCCCTTCACCTACTACTCACTGCACTCCTGTTGCTACAGTCCAGGATGCTAGTGGCCTCCCTTGCTGCCAGGACATATTGCTGGATCCTGCTCAACCCGATGCCCATGAGCCCTCCAGGTCCCTTCCACACAGCTGCTCACTCTGTCTCCAGCCTGTGGTCCTCCTGGGTTCCTGCCTTACCTGGTGCAGGGTTTGGCATCTGCCCTTGATGAATTTCTGTTAAATTCATTGTGATGGATAATTCCATGAGCAATTCTTAGGCAGGAGCTTAATATTTTCCTCCTTTCTGTTTTACTCCGCTATTGCAGACTCATTTTACTACAATTTAGTTTAAAGAAGACCTGGTCAGGGCCACTCCCCGGGCAGATGGAGCCCGTTAGCCCTGTAAGGCAATCCATCTACGTCCTGAGGACCTCA
>JAYRBT010000082.1:91129032-91153162 GCA_036023395.1 Myiotriccus ornatus | reverse complement strand
CCTAAAAAATCCAATGCGCAGGCTGGAAGGTGTAAAGACCTTCCCCGGTTCTTCGTTCACGAAGACTGGCCATTATACTTATACTAGTTTAAAGAAGAGGATTACATAATTCATAATAAATTTAAAATCTTATTGGATTAAAAAGAGAGACAAAGAAGTCTGTCCTGTTTTTCATGCAGAATTTCTTTTTCACTGTCTTCCACTTGACATGCGTATTTTTACATTTGCTGCTGTAACTACCTTGGCTTTGACAGACCCAGAAGAATTATAGAAGCTCTATACTAAAAAAAAAACCCAACTATTTGTCTCTTGAGCTAGTCTGATAAACCATGAGTCACAGTACTTTCTATGTGTATACATTTTCAAAAATTTCAATATTAAACCTTAGCTGTGATAATCCTTAAATTATTTATTTTAAGATAATTTTATATCAATAGTAATAGGTATTCTGCAGGAAAAGGGAACACTAGTTGGAAATAGATATGTTGAAAAGGATTTACAGGTGAGGAATGCAAGTTTGACAAGTTAATTAATAGTAGTTTCCTTAAGTTTCAATTAATTGCATGTATCAGTGAATCTTACACAATTTTTTGGTTTGTTGTAAAAATATTTTAACTTAACCTTCTAAAGCAGTTTAACCCAGTGAGATCATTTAGGGCAGAGGATAACCTGCCATGAGAGGACATATCACTGAAGTGCTGTATTTACAGGATGAAGAGACAAGAAATCAAGAACTGTGTGGAGGTCGATGAAAGTTCTCTTCCAGCAGTGCAGAGCGAATGCTGGGGCATTAAAAAATAATTTTTCTATGATATTCTGATGTGTAATCTGTTATGCCCAAATATGACAGCACGTTTCATTAACCAAAGAAAATACATCCCACACTGGAATCGAATACAATAATCGAACAGCTTTAGATGTTCAGTACATTGACAACTATGCACCACAATCCGGGTGCGTCAAACCCCAAACTCCATAAAACTGCAATATTTATCTCCAAAACCATAACTGTCTAAACATTTACATCAAGTTTCTTCCATAAAACACACATTGAAAGTTTAGAAATGTAGACTGAATCATTTCCTGTGACTCAGTGATTTGCTATTGCATCTGTGCAGAACACCAGGAGAGCTGTTTTTAGCTTGACAATTTTACAATTCAGTGGAATGTTAATGGCCTCTTAAATTTTATATAAAACAGCTTCTTATCACGCCCTTAATCTCGTATCAGATATTATCTAGAGTAAAGTACCTCAAGGCCAGATTATAACCATGGAGAGAAGAAGCAAGAAAATTCTCCCATGCAGCTGATGTTAGACTAAAGATTAGAAAGACTGTACGCCAGCTATTTCCTGTGATTGATCAGATACCTAGAGAATCTTACTCTGTTCCCCTATTGTATGTTACCCAGCATACATGACATGAAGAGGGGTGGGGGGGATGCTCCTGGAATTAAAAGTTGTAAGCTTGCTCCTAGTAGCAGCCAAAAGTATTTTATCACGGCCTGGAGTCACACTTAGAGCAGTTCATAGGTGTACAATCTGTGGCAACCATCTCTTCAAAGGGACTACATCACATTGAAATCTAACCAATCTAAAGTTGGTTTGGAATGGGCCAAATCCCATATCTTTCCTTAAATCCCTTGGGATATTTTCTGTGGCTTTACAGTGTGAATCCTCTGCTTTTTTAACAGGTTTCACATTCCCCACTAACATAGGCAATAATCACATAAATTAAAAAAAAAAAAATCAGTGCATGTCTGTATAAAACTCTTATGAAAAGAGTGAAACTGAATACCCACATTGTGCTGGCACATGGACAGAGTAAACAAGCTGGAAAGAAAGAAAAAAAAAAGAAAGAGCAAGAGATCCTTTTCCTCACCCTCCCTTTCCAACCCTTCTACTTACTTGAAGTATAAAGTAAGTTTTAAAAGTAGGTTAAAAAATATCAGCAACTTGATTTCATTCACACTTCTTCATTAACACCTTTATAAAGATCCTCAGGTTTTAGAATGCACTGTTTGTTTGTATTACAAGAAGCCCTTGCTGTGCAATTGCTTGAAGCAGATAGGATTGTGTGGACTGCATGGCTTTTGTTGAGCCTGCATTTTAGAGCAAATATCTTTGAAGCACAGCCTACTGAGAAGAACAGCTTTTCACAGGAAACAGAAGAAACTACTGTGTGCTTGAGACAAATGGGATTTTCCCCAGGCAAGAAAGATGTAATAAACATCTCAATACAAAATTAGTTAAGAAATATATGAAAGGTTGTGGGTTGATCTTTGCTTTTACAAAGATACAAAGACGAAGGATGAAAACATCTATGCTAAAGGACCTACAAATTCCTGTAGAGCAGATTTCAGATATAAATAAAAAATTTAAATGAATGCTCTAATATATGCTTGCAAACCAGCCAATATGACAAGAATGTGTAAGGAACGGCAGAAATGTGGATCCCATTCATTCTCTGTCACACCACAGTGACAGATTAAAGCAGTACAACTGCTGTAACACGTTGCATTCCCATTCCCTCCCTTTTTCTCATGCTCCTCATTTTCCATGTGCACCTTTTACCTGCATTTCCCCTTCCTCTCCTGTTACTGTTTTGTGTTACCCCATCTTTGTTCCCCTGCTCCTGACATGAGGGTCTTTGACTCTGCAGGTCACACCTTCACTGACCCCAAGTCACAGTGTTCTATGCCCTTCCCTGACAGTGGGTCTGTCTACCCCTCGCCCCTTCTTGCTGTCAGCTATTTCAATGTACACTGGTAACTACAACTAACAATTTAAAGATAAAAACCCCAGAGTCTAGTCCCATCCAGAGAGCAAACACGGTTTTGAGTTGGCATGTGGGAGGAAAAGGAACCCTGAAATAACTGCATCAAAGTTGGATGCAAAACACACCTAGGGCCACTGGTGAAGGGACACAGGCAAAGGTCTGAGCTGGCTGCAAAGATAAGTTATTCTGAACATTTATTTTTTCAATCTCTCCTTTTTTACTTAGTGTCATGGTAAAGGGATACCCTGACAGATATTCTAAAGTCTAAATATAAGATCCCGCATTAATAATGCTTATACCACTTAAAAGGGTAGTGCTGAAAAAGGGTCTGGTTGTGGTTTTATTTTATTATAATTTGACAAATACAATTTTTAAAAGAATAGGAGCCTAATAGCCCAAAATACAAAACCTAGGTTTTCCCAAGTTTCTATTATAGTGAGAAGGATCTTCAGTGGTGAAGAATCGCCTACAGCCACCAGTGAAAGGGACAGGTTTTTGTTCTGGTCAACAGAATGTTGAAGTTGTCAGTCATTCAAGTAAGTTTGTTCACTGAAAACAAGAACTTAGACTTATGAAATTATATGACTTTTAACTTTGCTTTTCTTAGTGGGCTGTGAACCACATAAACCCCTCTCTGTCCTTAATTATTTTGTCTGAATTTAGGAGAAGCACCTATATTTAGCTGTTTGTGTATAGTCCTCATGAGTCTGAGGCTAAAATTGTTGGTTGATATTTGACCTGCCTTTCCCTATTAGTCATTGCTTCTAAAGAAAATTGTATTTATGGCCCATCTCTTCTTGCTCTAATCTGAACGTCCACAGGAACAAGGCATGCAGAAAAGCAGTGAAGCTTACTCCACATTTTAAATCTGAGTTCCGTATGGCTGACACTCAGCATTTTGTTGCTGTTTGACTTCTAGTTATCTATTTTTCCTTTAGCTGAAGATTTTATTAAATGATTCATGTGAACAAAAAAAATAACAAAAGACATGGAACATACCTCATGAAACAAGAGAAGACCAACATCTAGGTCATGGAATTCAGCAAAGTTCAGAAAAAATCAGGCATGTGAAGAGCTAAAAATGCAGTTTAACTATCAGTTCCTCATGCAAGTAAAAAAAAAAAAAAAAAAAAAAAGGCATTTACAAAAATTAGTAAGGAAAACTTCAATTTTAATTGGAAAAATTGTTTTAAGTGGCATAAAGACATGGCATAAGTTTGATGAGCAGATAAACCCAATAAACTATTCCCTGACGCTGAAAATATGAAGTCTGTCATCCCTTTTGTTCTTCTCCTGCTTTTCTCTGTCAGTCAGCTCCTATCTTCCTCCTTCTCTTCTCAAAGCCACTATCACATTTTATGGCTGAAATTTCAGAAAACTACTCACAACATAAATGGTAAAAAGGTCTGCCATTTAAGTGAACTAAATCAGTTCCTGGAGAAATATAAGTGCCAGAGAAAACACTAAGTATATGATGGGAAAAGAAAGGGAGAGAAGGGTCTGCTCATTCTGTCTCACGAGACTGTTCCATAAAAAGATACCTCTTGAGAGAATGTGTCTTTATCCTATACATTCCACACCTGGTGTAGACCCACAATTGATCCCAGTGATGCAGTAGCTATCCTGGAATTCCATCAAAACTACCTTATTTACTCAGGAATCAGGCATCCTCCTATGGCTTCACTCCATTCTGCTTTCCTAGGTGTTTCAGCTTTTTCTCTGCAATGGAGTAGAGCTGCTTTTAATAACAAGGATGGAAAAGCTTCTGTCTAGGGTTCGGAAGCTCTTTTTCTGGTTCGAAGCTCTTTTCCTGGTTTTAGAGTAACAAGA
This sequence comes from Myiotriccus ornatus, assembly GCA_036023395.1. Taxonomy (NCBI): domain Eukaryota; kingdom Metazoa; phylum Chordata; class Aves; order Passeriformes; family Tyrannidae; genus Myiotriccus; species Myiotriccus ornatus. The sequence goes on along the minus strand of JAYRBT010000082.1, from coordinate 91,148,555 downwards.
ACCACCTGCACTTAGACGGTCACAAAACATCACCTTCCAAAGAAGCTTCTGCCCAATATTCATCCTGGCTTCATGGTAGAACAGATTCACAAAATTCTTCAGCTACCTCTCGGCTTAGAAAGGGTTCTACACTCAGCTCCATGTTTGCAAAAGAGATCTGGAAAAAATGTTCTTTGTCTGAACATTATTGTTCCTTGGGGGTGGCAGAGCATGCTCCTTCTGCAAGACAGAATAGACTCCAAGGCCCCCCATGGCACACAGCAGCTTCCAGGGAATCTGTGATAGGCCAATACCCCCCATAAGCCTCTAAACCATCCGCAATCCCCAACAGCCACCATGTCAAATGACAATAGTGCAGAATCCCCAAAAGAGTTTCAGTCTTCTGAAATGAATTGAGAACTTTATTACAATACGGAGACTAGAATTCCCCTTAAGAAGGCACTCCCAACGTATGGTGCACCAGGCCAGGGTAAATGCTCTGAGGCTGGCCTGCAAAAGTCTATGAAAACACTGCTTTCAACTGTGTCTCTTTTAAAAGGTTTGACGACACAGCCCAGTAGTGGTAACAGAGAAAGAATGAGGCTAACAAGCATCCATCAGTCAGAAACTTTGGCAACTACCACCCTAAACCGCTTTTCCCCCCTATCCTCCTACTGCTGGCAGAGTTTTTCAGACCCCTTCTGCCAGCCATCCCTTGACAGAATTAAAGCTACAGCATGTGTGCACCCTCACAGGGGTTTCCCTACTCCATCAAGGCTCTGGCTCTTCTGAGGATCAGCAGGTTCCAGAGCCACTCAGCTTGATGACAACCCTGCTGACATGGACATCCCTGCCTAGAGAAACTGCCTTCGCAGTTCTTTCGGATATCGAGTGTCACAGAGGTGGACCTCCTTCTAGAGGCCCTTTGCTGGGGTTCCAGCATGACTAACCTTAACCTTGGCAACACACCACAGCTTAGTAAAGTTTACATACTTAGACGAAGGCAGTCACATAGCCTGTCTAGCGATAGTGATGTCAAAAGGTATTGCCCAACATTTTCCCTACTTAGTTTTATTTCCTCTAGATTGCCTGATTTCATCTTGTGTAAGATTTCTGTGGTTAAAAAAGAGAATGATGGATTTTTGACACCTACAAGTCTTCTGTTATTTACAAGAGAGCACTTGAAATGAAAGTGGTGGTGTTCCCCACTGCTGACTATGCAGCATGCCTGACTATGCGATTGTCCTTTAACCAAGAGGAGGTCACACCAAACAATGTTGCCACAGATGTCTGTCCTGCTCTCTCTTACCAGTCTGCTCCCTCATGGAAGGAGTGACCAGGGTGTTCTATGCTTAAAACCATGCTGTGGTTTCAGTAATGCCTGGATCATTACTTAAGAAACTGCTCTTAATCATGGTTATTCCTTCAGAGTACCAAAAAAGAAAAGATGCCTTTCCAAGATACATTCAATGTGGTTTTAAGATAGAAGAAGTGTATCTACAGATTTAGATCAGCTAGTAGTTGCAACAGAGGTAGGTTACAGAAATGAAGTGCCATTCAGCATACAGTGCTCAAATCTGAGGGTACATCTCACAGCTGGTATGATTCTAACCTCTGCTCTCAACCTAGCCTTCACTTACGGACAGCCCAAAAACTACTCCCATAAAGGTCATATTTCTTCCTGACACATGCTGCAGTATTTTTTACCCATTTCTTGTACTGAAACCAATATGGGGACTCTTTACATAGTTGATTCATTCATTAAATTAAAAAGTGTGATTATGGAACTACATATACTATGTGAGTTGTTTGACAGGATATATGTAGGATCTTTCATGTTCATTTTGGGTATTTTTTGAGATGGAGATACTACAGGTTATATTTTTTGTGCAAAAGTTAGCATCAAATTTGGATGCAAGTTTGATGCCTATGTCATGGTTTTACAAATTCCATAATACATGTCATTAACATCTCTAAAAAAAACTAACTTCCTAAAATTCTTACCTGGATGCACATATGGAGAACATACCACCTTCTAATGTCTTCTTGGTCAATACAAAACTTAAATCTGACCTTGGCCATATCTCCAAGTATCTCCTTTTTAGAACCAAAACAAAGCAAAGGTGTTTCTGAAGTTAGTATTAGAATTTGTTTTGCTACTTCACTGAGAATTATCATCATACCCTAGATTAGACTTGCTGTCTACTACACTTCCTCACTCATTAGAAATTTTACCATAGTACTCATAAAATATGATAAGGGATACATTAAAAACCTGCCAATATGGGAAAACCAGAGACAAATCATGTATTGAGAAGCCAAATCACTGAATTTGGTTTGAAACATCAAAAAATACTAGCTTTTCTTAACAAATTCAGTTTCCTATCCTTTTCCTGTCCTTGGCACTACTATATTCACTACTACTACCTTTCTGCCTTTTCCTATACTCACCAGGATGACTGACATTTCTTTGCGGACAGAGGCAGGAAACCTGTCTGCAGGAAGCAAGAACAATGTGAAGTACTTGCCCTATATCCTGTGAATTGGCAATACTTTCAAAGTATGTCACTGTTGAAAACTACTCCATCGCAGGTCCTGAACACCCTTATAACAGCCTCTTTCCCTAGCACAGCATAAGAGTCCCATAAATACTGTTTTAGGGATATTAGTCACATCAGTTGTAAATGGTGTTGTAAAAACTGTGGACAAACGTGTACATAGTTTGTTTTTTCCAGATGGTATGAGCACTGTAACCAAAAGTGCAGGATAATCTCTAGTTGTTGTAAGCAAGCCTAGTACTATTAATATCAGAGAAACTATGCCATGTATGTTTGTTTTTGTTTTGTTTTACTTATCAGATCCATTATTACAAATAAAAACTAGACCTGCTGGTATATTCTCATTGCCTCAAAATCCCCTTCAATTTGCACAGAGTTTCTCCATACTGATGTAAATTGAAGCAGTAGCACTCTAAGTAAGAATTACCTCTTCTACATGCATTGCATGTATCGTCTTTTTGGATCTACTTGTGTAGGATGAAGTTGCTTCTACTCCTGGTTGGTCCTCATAGCCCACTAGTTGCAGGTTACTGCTTGCAGAGCCCTGCTAACCAAAGAGACCCTATGAGCCCTTCCTCATTCACATTAGTCCAGTCTGCAAGGTTATCAGCTGTTTTAATCAAACCTTCTAGATGGGCCTGTAGTGGATTAAGTAAGCACACTTATTTTCACTGTAAGATTTACCAGGGTGATACACTTCAACAGCATGACTAGCAATGAAGAAATTATATTTTAACATTCCAAACCAGCCCAGCTATTTGCAAAGTCAGCCAACACAGCACAAAGCAACTGTGACTCAGAATAAAGCAATGCCTGGCAGGATTCAGTATTTACCCTGCTCAGCCTGCAAGGCATTCCCTCCAGGGTGAACCATTAAGGTCTGAAGATAGTGACTGATAACCTCATACCTACATACTTCCTCAAGGATAGGGGGTATCCCGAACTATAAATATACAGATACATATAAATCACTATTTGCATCACTGATGGTTTCTGGCTCCAACAGGGGCATGCTGTTACTCTGTCTTCTTAGGAGGACTGAAATACACCCTCATGCTCTCTGGTAAAGGCCTAAAAAATAAGAGGGTGTCAGTGAAAGCTTGACTATTCCATTATTCTGCAATCACATTATGGCACCCCAGTAGAAAAGTGAGGTCATATGCAAACAGGTAAGGAATCATTCAGTTACATCAGTGATGAACCTATAGGCAAAACTACCACCATCTTTAGTTTTCAAGGTACCTGTAAACTAGTCAAACTTCCCCAGTCAAATGTACATCCCTGTTGTTTGGTTTGAAACATTAGTCGCTTATATAATGTCATTTAAATTCTCTGCTTGTGTCTACAGAAATACAAAATCACTAACACTAAAGTGTTAGCTTCAGAGGTAGAGAAGTTCATTAAGTGAAACTTATAAAAAATAAGTTGCTCTTAAAAGAGAGCATGCACCTCTGCCATTGTGTTTTTTAAACCAGTGATTCTCCCCCTAGGCACATAATATCATGGCACTCATTACTATTGATGGCCAATCTTAGGCAGAGCTCTTGAGAGTATTTGAGAGTATAATGAGGCACTATACTGCAAGGCCTAATACTTTGACTTAAAAGAGATACATTTTACCAAATCCTGCAATAACAAAGCTAGTGGCTGAAGCAAGGTAAATTTCGACAGGACATTAGGAAGACTTTCTTTTACGATGCGGTTGGTGAGGGACTGGAACAGGTTGCCCACAGAAGTTGTGGATGGCCCATCCTTGGGAGTGTCCAAGGCCAGGTGGGATGGGGCTTTAAGCAACCTGATCCAGTGGAAGATGTCCCTGCCTATGGCAGAAAGGGGTGTGACTAGATAGTTTTTAGAGGTCCCTTCCAGCTCAAACCATTCTATGGGTCTGTGATGCCATGATTCTATGAAAAGTAGAATATCTGTGTTGACATATTCCGGTGACTTTGTCCAGAACATGAATATCTTCTTGCAAAACTCTGCTCAAGAAAAAGTTGGGGGGTTTTTTGTTATTTTAAGTGGTAATCCTTACAGGGAATGAACTACTGTAACCAAAATTTATAGTACTGACATAGATCTTGAGCCACTAATGCAGGTCCATGCTTTGAATATTTGCCTTGAAGTCATTGGGACTCAGTGAACACCAGGTCACTCCTTAGCTCAAAATCATCAGCTGGAAAACTGCAGTTAGGTTGCAGAGAAGATTGAATCTGTTGCTTGAGACCAAGGCCCCAAAGCCTCATCGTCCTCCAAAATTTAGATGTACTCATTGAAACAAGAAAAAGTAATGATTAGACAGCTTAGGTCTACAGTGTCATGAGAATGCACATAATGCCTAATGCACAGAATTAATAAGATTGTCATGTTACAAAAATCTTCAGTTAATAAGTGAATGGAATTACAATTGTAAATAAATACAGAGTCTGCTAAGCTCTAACAATTGTATACATTTTAGGGTCAACAATTTTCCAATGTTATTGGAATAACAAATATATAAAAATAGATTTTTGGTTCACAGTACAATTCTGTATTTATAAAATTAAATTAGCATTGCATTGAAATATCCTTTTTTGCCACAACATCATAAATGTAGTTACCACTTCAGTCAGGCATGTGAAAATGACTTTCTGATGTTTTCTCCAAATTCCTGCCTTCTCCTTCTGGTGTCTCATCCTCTGTTTTATACCAAAATTGTGACAAAATGTGTTAATGTGCCACTACTAGTTATTAAAACATAAGACACTAACTGAAGATGGTTGCTACTCCTCAGAGCATTGTTTTTCAGAAATCAGTCATCAGGCAGTTCAGAGATTGCCTTAATGGGAACTAAAGGGATTCTTCAAACTCCTTAAACTTTTCCCACACAATTGAGGCTGAAATTAGAGTAATTTTGACATTAGACTAATGAATGCATATCCTCAGGGGGAAAAAAAAAAAAAAAAGCACTTGCCATTATTAATGCTACATGATACTGTTTTTCTCCTTTTAGTCGGTTATTTGGTGAATTGAAACAATGATTGCTAGTGGTTCAATATATTTCATACATGATCACACAGAAGTCTACAGTATACTGTCATATTACAGTAGAAACACATATACTTAAGTTTCTGTTGGAGAAATTTGGTTTCAAACAAATGTCTTTGATTACTGGCATAGAGAGTTATTTTTTCACTATTTCATTTTTTTTCCCAAAAAAGCTTTACTTAATTATACTTCAATATGGTCCTTAAAACTTCACAAAAAGTAGTTCTCCAAAAAAAGAAATTAGCTTCTTACTAGCTCTATTTTATTACATTTCAAATCCAGAACCCTAACTTTTTATCCCACCACGTGAATATCACAGAAAACAATAAACAGTTCAGAAGCTGAGCAACACTGACTGACCTCAAGTGTGCTCTTAACAAAATCAGATCCACTATTTTGAACACTGATGAGGATATACATTAGGCTCTTCTCACAGCCTCAACAAAGCAGTCATGTTTTTCCAAAATAAAAATTTGCTCTAAGACAGCAATCTAGATTTGGTATTTCTTCCTAAATTATCAGGAAAATCATGTACTAAGCTTCACTTCATATATTTACTGAAAACAACCAAAGATTAAGTGTGTTCAGCATCACTAAAGGCCTATAGAAAAATGATGGGGTTGCATCAATGCCTAAAACATTCTGCAAATTGTTTACTGTGGAGACAGAATAAAAACGCATGACGAACCTCATCGGATCCTCGCATCTCAAGCTGCTTTGGGAAGTCTCATCTTTGCCACACCTAGGCATAAATCACCTGATTTGGTGCTCTCTAGAGTCTCAGCGAGTATGGAAACAAAGGATGCCAAGCTTAGAGAATCACTATTTGATTGTAGGAGGAAGAGTAATTTTTGCCATGAACAGGTGTTTATTACAGCTAAGTGGTAAATTTATCTTACAGCAATGGGCTACGTTTTAGTAATCAAAAACTATTTTTAAACTTCCATTATCTGGGAAGAAAACTAATTAGAGTTTTACCAACACTTCCAGGATTGCACTGAATAAAACCACCACAAAGAGATACAGACTCAACAACAGCATGGGTCCATAAAATCCTGGATTACTGTGTGCTCATCTCAGCCTGTGGCAAAGTCCACGGAGGAGAGAGCTTCTCCCACATTTTTATTTTAATTTCTTTGTAAACTGGCCATCTTTTAAATGAACTTACAGATTCAGTGATAGTGATTAAGGTTGTACAAAATCAAGACAGGAAGAAATTTAGTGGGGGAGCTCCACCTAGCTGGCAAAATTTCTCTATTTGGCCCAGTTCAGTTTCACACATGGTGATACTACTTCACTGGGCAAGTTGTTTCCATACAAAAGCTCCCTGCAGAAATCACAAAGCCAAATGGGTGTCCTCCAAATGCAGAGGCAGGACATAACACTATTAATGCATGAGGGTCCTGAAGCAGAAGGTTCCTTTTCCTGAGAGCCTGTTTAGGAGAGTATCGAGGAAAACTAATTCTGTTGAACACACTCCTCCCCCACTTTTCTGCCCTCTTGATTCCCACTCAGAATTGAGAAAAAACATAAAGGAGCAATCAGATCAAAGAGAAAAAAAGTGCTAGAAACATGGATGCTAAGTGAAGCTTTGATCCTTTGCCCCTGTAGAAAAAACATGGCAACATCATAGTCCTTTGTGCTTCAGATTAAAAAAAAAAAACAAACAAAAAAAAACCAAAAAACGAGTGGCAGAGTTGCATATGAAAGACAAAGTTTACTAAAGAAATCCATTTTACAGATAAGTTCAAAATGCCATGAGGTTAATAAGCATTCTCCTTCTTCAACAGCTGACTACCAAAATGAGCTCTAGGAAAAGGGGCCTAGGTCTTTTCTCACAAACTCTCTACCTTTGGGAGTTTGGTTTAAGTTGTAGAGTTTTTAGAGCATATTAATTACAATGTAATGCAGCTATTGCCAGCAGTCATTGCTATCAGGGACAAAGCCCTTTCCAAGGCCAGTGGAACTTGAACACTAGGACAGAAACCTGGAGTCATCTGAATCCTGTATTATAACAGGTTAGTACAAAACCAAAGATGTAGATACTATTCCCCAAATCATAAAACTATCATGTCTGTCACCTAAGATATCACTTCAGTCTGTTTCAGCCTCTGAAAATGACAGAACATGAAAGAATTTTTAACGGCTTCAAGAGGAATCCTAGGAGCCAAAGACCAGTATATTTGATCTGCTGACCAAACCAGTAAAAGCCTCTAAGTAGAAGATAACTGACTAAATATGCCAAAGAGGGAAAGGGAAAACCTGCATATAGGGAGAGTTCATCTGTTTTAATAATTAAGAATTCAAGGAATAATATTTGAACAGAACAGCAGCTTTCTTAGCAGCTCATAACTTCCTTTGCACTGCAGAAAGGAAAATGTAAAGAGATTCTACTGGTCCAGAATAATGGTATTTGAAGAAATCTATCGTAGCAGAGTAGTAGAAAGAAGACTTTCAGTCAGGCGCAGGAAATTTGACACTGATTACATGGATAATTATGATTAGATTTACTGCTAATACAGCATCTAAATATTACCAATCCAGTATAGAATATAAGCAGGTCTAAAAGGTTATAATATAAGCAGGTTCAGCTAGAAATATACAGGTTTACAGTCTCTGGCCTTGCAGAACACACAATTAAAAAGTGTCTATGGAGCTTCTTTAGGATTTTGTCTCCATATGTGACCATAACTTTTACTCACCCACCCAAAAACGAATGCATTCCTTATGAGAGCATCCAGAGAGTTTCTCCTGCAATTTCCACCTGGTGTCTTGTCTTAGGACAAATCATATTGCCCATCAGAGACAATCACAAGGGAGAAGGGGTGTGTGCATGTGGGGAGGACTCACATGAAGACCAGACTATCTTTCATCGTCTGTCACACATATGCCAGCAAGTTTCTTGAAATAAAATCTCTAGTCAACGCATGAATAAATGTGCAGAGCAAGCTATTGGCAAAGTCAGCAATGTCCTTGGGATAAATTGTTAGTGTCCATGCAGAGAAGGGGTTTGGGGGTTTTATTTATTTATTTTATAAGCATTATGAGTCTAAATAAGTTGTTTCAAATTCTGGAGACTCTCAAAGCACTGGTGGACTCTAGGACCACAGAACATGAGAGGTTTAAAGTTGATCTTCCTTCCACCATTGCACACTTTCCTGGGCCTTCCAATGGAAAGGTTGAAAATCACTTGTCTAACTATAAAATGAACATGTAAAGGGCTCAGCAAAGAACTGTTTACAGGATGTAAGTGTTCCTTGTATGGACTATTCCCCTAGTTATCTAATTATTGTGCTCGTCTCAAAGTTGGGAGTTGGAACACCAATACTCAGAATTTGGTCATAGGCAGAAGTTTTAACCCTAGAGTCTCTCTTATTGCCTTCGGTCTGATTCAGGAGACACTTTTAATGGAGGTAACTTCTTGATACTTTCTAACAGGTGCTGAGCAGACTGGCACTAGAAAACATGTATTTCAGCATTGTCTCGCTTGCTTCATACAGGGTGTTATTGTAAAAATCAAACTAACAAAAACAAATTAAAAAAAACAACGAAAGCAACCAACCAAAGAGCACATTGGTAAGAGTAGAGTTACTGGCAGTGTGAGTGATTAAATCTTGAATAGGCAATAAACAACAACTTTATAAGGTTCATTTTCTCTTTTTATTATTAGGCCGTGGTCCACCAAATGCATCTGACATACTGTATGTACGTGTACTCATAAGACTGTCTTTGTTGCTACATTTTCCCCTGAGTCCATAAAGTTAACAAATCCAAAAAGTTCAGTAAAAGCAACTTTTTCATTCATGTCTTGCTTTTAAAGGTTTTAAGGATAAAAATTGCATTGGCATTACTAAGATACAGCTGAGACTATGTGGCCTTGGACCATCCCACCAATCATCTTCCACAGCTTACTAAAACCACATAAAGATTTTGACATTATAATCACCCATCAAACAAATGTGTGGCGAGTAACCAACTAAGCCATGGTCTTCTGTATGATTTTACATTGAATTTCAATAATTTCCATCTTTTTATATCCAGGAACAAAGCATTCCTTTTCTCAGCTGTTCCATGCACACACCACATCCTGTGAACAAGATGCTTCCTCCACTCACTACAGGCCGCACTGCAGAGCATCGCACCAGCTACCCCTGATGTCAGGGCTCAGAACATACAGCACATTCCCCTCAACAGGCTGCAGTTTCACTGACTGCCATCCCTGACAGTGGCCAATACTGACTACTTTGGGAAAAGCATAGCACCATCTCCGTTTAGTCAGAGTCAATTCAAGGTCTTTCTGAAACAGAAGTGACATCCCTACCTATGTTTGTGTTTTGTTTTGTTTTCTTCCTGTAGAAGTACCTTTTCTTGCTTGTTTTTAAGCTTGCAGCCTGAAGATTTCCTTTTCCTTTCTGATTTATTACTAAGAAATTAATTATTTGCTCTGTATCCTCCCATTCACTATTTATCTCTTTGCAAAGAGCTATCATATGCAATCCCTCTTCCTTGACATCTATTATTTAAGGGGAAAAACTTCTCTGTCCTTATATGAAAACTATTCCAATGATCCTTGTTCCTTTGCTGAGTTTTTTTCCAAATTCTACTCTACCTTCCTTTCGACAAGGTGATCCAAAATGCATGCAGTTTTCAAGATCTCCATTAATTCATACACCAGTATGATGGGGTTTTCTTTTTTTTTTTTTAACCTTTTGCTCTTTCTACCCCTTTCTAACATTGTTCTGCTTGTCTTTTTGACCCCTGTTGAGTATTGAGCTGACATTTTCACAGGACTATTCACAATGAGCTCAGGATCCTTCCTGAGTGATAACTGGTAATATAGAGCACATCGCCGTGCATGTATGATTAGTGCACGCGCATTATTTCACATTTATCAATTCTGAATCTCCTCTGCCGTTGTCTCACTAAGTCATGCTGAACTGCAAGATCTTCTGCACTGCTTTACAACCAGCTTTAGATTTGATGTCTGCATAAGCTTTGTCATTCCTCTCTCTCTCTCCTCAGACTGCTTTTAAACATAAAAATACAGACAGCTGCACTGTGCCAGGTCAGTGATCCCCCTAACCAAGCATTCTGTGCAATACTGACCAAAAGAAATGCTCAGGCAACAGCATCAGAACACAACCCTGGAACACCTTCCGCTCTCAACCACTCCCGAGTTTGCATGCTCCGTCTTTATAGCTTTGGCTTGCTTTTCTGCCCTGCTGCCTCCTTGGACACAGGCAAATCCCTGCTATTTGTCATGTCCTCGAGTGTGGAATTTCAGAGCTTAGTGACACAATGTGCAAAGAACCACCTCCTCTTGTTCTGAACCTGACACCCACCAGCTTCCTTTGGCACCACAGACACTTGGGCTCTAGTCACCCTCTAACACACCCATGATTTCGTGGACTTCTGTTTTTGAAGACTGAGCCATTTGTTAGCTATTTCAGAACAGATTCACAGTTTCTTTAGGCTCAGGCTCAAAACTGAACTATTGTGCAAAAGGACTAAAACATCAACATTGTCCAATGCTTTTCTGGAAAAAATTGTAGTGGGTACTTTCTCCCTGCAATTTGATCTCCTTACTCTCATTCAAATGCAACTTACAACAGATCAGTGACTTTCTTGTCCCAAGTTCAGTCGCAACACTCCTGCAACAATTAATAAATTTGACTCTTGCATTTCAACAATCAGTAACACATCTGTAAATAAAAAGTATAGTAAGAATAACTGTGCAGAGGAAAGAGGGAAACTTAAAAAATTAAACTAAAATTTTTAGGAACAAGCTTCTGTGTTGCTTTTCCACTTGATTTTCTATTGTCTTCTCTTTGATTGGGATTTTTCCTCACCCAAGAAAACAAGCCTAAGTAACATTTTACTGCTAGCCAGCAAAGTGAAAGTACTGAGAGCAGGAGTCATGAGGTAGACTAGCAAAAACTGCACAGGAAGAGTGGATAAAATTTACACTATTTTTCTATACTTTTGTATACATTGTTATTTGGGCCTTTTAAAAAGAAACCAAGATCATCCTTGTCTACAGCCGAGAGATTATTTTTTTCCTGGTCATTGTGGAAAGTCGTGGTTGAAGCAAGTGAATTTTACACTTAATTCCGAGGACAGGGAGGTTTATAGTCACTCTGATGTGTTCCAGGAATCAATACCTCAGTTGTGGGCTAGCTGCAGAAGCAGTTTGTCTCTCCCATTCATTGCCCATTTCGCCAACAATGCCATTGTTTCAGTGGAATGCAGCTGTCAAGAGCGGCCGTGACTGCAGAAGGTGCTCCCTCAGGCAGCCTGGGCCACCGCCATCAAGCATTGTAAAGTCTAAGACCAAAACCAAAACCTTGAACTTGCCTTGGTACTCAGCAGGGATACAGTGAAATGAGCAGAGCTTCAGGGAGATATGCTTTCAGCAGCCTGTATTAGGGAGGAGATGAATTGCTCCATTTTGCGTCAGCTTTGTAAATCTATACCATATGACTGGCTACTAAAAGTCAGTAGCCAACCAGAGCACAAGGATTTGTAGCTTCAAAAGTTATTGTGAAATTATGGGGGGAGGGAGTGGTTCAGTATTTATACAAGTGAGAGGCGCAATCTGAATTCAGGAAATTGTTTAAATATAAATAAATCTGTACAATTATGTATCCATGACTCTACTGAATCCCACACACTGTTCAGCCAAGAATTTACTTTAGCTTAGCGCTTAACTCCTTTCTCCAGTTTTAAAAAACAATTAGGACAGTTTTCAAAAGGAAAACATCTACTGTTCATGTGAAAGTGTACATCCAAGCACAAATCCTTACATCTATGTAATTATTATACCAGGATGCACAAACTAATTTTACGAGAGAAATTCAAGCATCATTCAGAAGTAATGATAAACCATCAGGTTTTGTAAAATTTCACAAAAAACAAGCTCTAAATCAAACAAAGTCTTTATTCAAGTTGTAGAACTTGAGCATGATGTTTCCCATATTTTTCTCCTAATTCTTAGAAAAAAAAATTATCTCCCAATGCACTTACTCCAGCCTTTACAACCTGAAAGAGATCTTACCCAATATTACCAAGAGATCTTACCCAATATTAACAAGACTTCTTACCTGCTATTCCTCCTGTTTTATCACTCCTACCAACTTCTACCAACGACTTCCAATCATTTCTCTTGTTCATCCACCCTTTCCCTACCACTCATCTCCACCAATAATCAGCAGAATGTCTGAATGATCACAGCCAAGAACAATCACTTAAATCATCAATCCCCAATTTTCTAGCTTTTCCCCCACCACTGATTGAAGAAATTCAAGTGAAATTAAAACATACTGCAGATGGCTGCACTGTTTTTTTCTACCTTCCTTTATTTTTGTAGAACTTCTTCCACAACTAAGAGTAAGTAGCTAATTAAGCACATCATGCACTTTTGACATATCAAATTAACTGTAAGAGACCAACAAACTTACCCAGGAACATTTCTGTAAACAAATTACTGAGAATGCATACAATACCAAATCACTTTGACACACAGAAGTAAAAAGACCAGTGTGATAGTAACCAGTGCCCCTTATACAAAGAAAGACCACACTGCCTCTCCTCACACAGAGGGGATTAGTCTTTCTCCAAATCAGCTTGCGGGAAGGCAAAACGGAACGCAGTCACCAGTCCTCCGTGACTACTTGCTGCTCTATGGCTCTAAAAGCCTTAAGAATATTAAAGAGAAGAAACAAAAAAGAGAAGAAATATTAAAGAGATCACATCTCAGACTTGCATCTTCTTCCCAGTGCTAAAGTCTTTGCTTTGCTGTGGAAGACTGAGCAAGTTGCTGACCAAATAAGTGGAAGAGGAAAGATGTAGTCAGTAAGGAAAGGCCATCATAAGCAAAGGTACATGCAAATCTCACCATATCTGTCTCCTTTACATGCCAGATCCCAGAGCAGAACTCCTTTCTAGTTTTGATTCATGACTGAAGTCAGTTCTCAACAACCAAGTCAGTAGAAGAGTACCTAATGAAAGCCAAATGTAAAAAAATGTTTAGAAAAAGGCTGAATGTAAAGAATAAAAAGCCACACATGCTTTACACATTAACAGGTTTCATTAGCACTGCTCTCACAAAGAGACCAGCTTTGAAAAAAAAAGGTAAATATCATTGTTATTAAACCCCTAGAAAGCTAACATGAAACCACTTCTTAATTTTAATACATAAATGAACAGCATTAGTCAGTTAGGGATATGTGAGCAGGAAAGTCCAGAACTGGCCTCCTGTGGAAGGAAGGAGACCCAAAACAGAGACTGGAAACTCTAGAGGTAGAAGGCAGAAGAGAGATTAGACTGAAAAGAAGAACAGAAAGCAGAGAAACTGAGAAGGGCATTTTAAAGTGTGACCACAGACATAAGCTGAAGGCTGACATTAACAAACCACATTATCTTGTGCTCGTCTGCTTACAACATCCCACTCTATCCCATTTTTGCTTCTCATTAAATGAAAAACAAGAGAACAGGGAAAACAATGCAAATTAAAACTTCTTTAGAACGTGGAACCCTTGCACACAGTATTGTTACAATCATACTCAAGAACCGTACAAAGCCACGCTTTTTAGTAATTCAAATACCAAACTGGGTTTTTTTAACACAATCATGCACATTGTTCTATTACATCCAAACATGTTTTTCTAACTTAATTTTCTTCACTTCATCAAATGAAACATTTCTGGAAAGGAAGCAACGAGAATTTGCTCAAGATAAAAGTCAGCAAATCTGCTCCTAGACATATATCACAGAAGAAATAGAATGTTTTTCTTTTTTGTTTTAAAAAATGTATCTGACACATCGAATTCTGCAAAACAGACTGGAGTGACTTCACTGACAGAAGTATCCCAGTCTACCTGAATTTAGAGAGAGAACCTTCGGAAAGAACAGATATTTAAAAAAAGAAAACAAACCATACTTTTTTTGAAGAACTCAAAGAATGTACAATGTTGTCACACTAACATGCATTTTCTTGTGATCAGGTGTGGCTGCAAATATATTTTTACTCTTTACTATTTGCAATGTCAGAAACACTATCAATTAGCCTGATCACAGACAGCATCACTGTAGAGGACATTTAGTCCCAGTACTGAAAATTAAGAGGAATACAAGCCAGAGGAGACAGCTATGGAGGAGACTAGCTTTTTGCTTCACTTACCATACCCTACAAAGCCATTATGACTTTGTGTCATACTCATCTTTCTCTGCTTTCCCCTAAGCTCTGCCTTTGTTCTGGTTTAATTTCTCTTCTATTCAAACAAGTCACTACACTGTTGGAATTACTGTCTATGAATGTGAACTGAAAGAGTCGCTACTTTTATGGTTCGTGTTGAGCCCCATCAAGATCACCTCTAATTTCCCACCTTTTTCACCCTCCTTAATTCAAGGCCTTGGGACTCAGCGTCAAGAAGTGACACGGTGTTAGAGTCAGCTTCTCTCAGCCCACTTTGGTCAAGTGTTCCAACTCTACACTTTCTGCAGGAAGAGAGTTCACTACACACCAAAGAGCTTTTGCTACCAAGAACTTTAAAAATGGTCAACTAGTAAAACACTTGAACCTCACAGGAGACCTTTAAGCATCAAATGGCCCAAAGCCCATTAACAAAAAGCTTAAGATAAGTTTAATGGAAACTTGCTAACAGTGTTTTTGGTCAAATACATCTAAAAATCTCATTTCACCCACCAGTGGCACTGTATGGTAGTTTTCACCAAGGTTCTCTTTGAAATATCACCGAGCAGAGATAACCAGTCAGCTTCTCTTGGAAAGATGGTGCTGTGACTCAACTCCACCATTTTCAGAAAGGTAGGTTAGTTTGTGGGCTTGTTCGTAACTAGATCCTTTCATCCTTTCACTTGCCTCTAGACAGGTGCCAATGGCTAGGAATTCACACTCTGGGGATGACTAGGTAGAGGCAAAGACACCATCTATCCCACTGATGAAGTCACAGGGAACATCTATTGCAACCAGAGGAAATCTGTGACAGGTAACTGAGCTGTTCCTAGTTCCAGCTCACCTGTGCAGCCATGTGTCCAGCCTAAGAAAATTCTCCTCCTTGCAAATAAAGCTACTGCAGAATCACCAAGTTTCTCTTCATGAATGCAAGTACTGAAGTAAACCATTTTCCTTGAGAACTGAAGCTGACATTACATCAAAAATGATGGTAGAAGGCTGACGTAGTCTCTGCACTATGTTCCAACAGCCCATGTACCTCAGGGAAGGGTATATATCTAAAAAAACATGAGATTTAAAAATGTTCCAACTTCTCCAAAAAAATTACTATGTCCAATAGGCCCTAGAAAGTTGACTAGCAATTAGGAATTACAAGTATCACTATCAACATGCTGCTAGTTGCAAATTTTTCACTTTATCTACAGACAGAAATTAATTTGTTTACTCTACCACGGCTAGAAAACATATACAAAACTCCCCAGGTGAACAGAAGTCAGTGGCTGAAGTGGCTAATCACTGAAGTGGCTAATTCTTCTAGTAGGAGAAGCTGCTTTTCTAAACTCCATTGATGTAAAAGCACAAGACAGGAAAAATGTAACGTCAAGTACTTTGTACTGTATAATTTCAGCAAACCAATCAAGTTTTAGACATCAACCTACGAAATGAAGAACAAAAAGACTACGCACTAGAAAACTATTAAAATAGCTTGATTTCCTGAAATCCCAAGCATTAGAGGAGTTCTATTAAGCAAATCTGCTATTTACGTTTTCTTAGCACTTTGCAAAGACACTCTGGAAGAAACACACACTATGGTGCAAGCAATAAGGGGCATGAGAAAATCACTGTGATGCTCCTGTAACCAGAAAACTTACAGTCAAAACTAGGTAATGATTTAATTATCATGCTATTTAGTAATAGTTTGAGTATTAGAATTGGATTTTTTTTCCAGAATTGTTTTTCAATAGGTTGCTCAGCCATGCCTGTCTTTGAACCTAGTCCTACACACTTAAGATGCAAGTGAGATGTCCAGACAGGAAAGCCAAACACGCTGCCCACGCCCACACTCACCCAGAGAGGTTCCCTGGCATCTAGCCCTGCTACAAACACAGAGGTGCTACCACCTGACTGACCTCAGGATTTGTCTGCCCACCCTGAATCCCAGGCATCCCACGTACTCACAGGTAAGTTGTCACAATACCTAAAGCAACGGGCAGGTATCTTCTTTCAAATATCACTGCAGTAGGTGACTGTATCATTGCCATATAATGCTGCCATCACAGGCAGCCATAGACAACCAAATCCAAACCTTTGTCAGCAAGAGAGAGTGGAGAAATCCTCCCTAGAGCGCCTCAGGCAATATTAGTACAGTTCATCCAGCTGCTTGCTTATCCAACATCAGCTCAAGAGCTGTGGGGGCGGTAACTCTGGCAGAGGAAAGGCAGCAAATCGCTGAGGAAAAGTTGCATCTTCAGCCAGCACAGCTGCTTGCAAAATGAGCTATCTTGCTACACTCCTAGCCCCCAAGGGCCCAGTGCACACTGACACACAGAGACCAGCCACCACAGCCACTTCTACACAGCAGACCACCGGCTAGAGCACTTGCCTAGGCTGTGAGAAGGCAACATCCAGTTCCCTCCCGGACCTAAAGGGATCTAGAAAAACCATTGCCTACCTCCCAGGAGACGGCTGGAGCTAAGCCTATGAGACATCCTTTGCATGTCAGGGAATACATTACCTACTTTTATAACAATTAGCTAAAATATACATGGATTTCTTGTAACCCTACCTGGGATCTGAGACTAGAGGGAGTGCAGCAACATCACCAAAGTTACCACTTCTGCTACGCAATCCCACCTCCACTGCACGTGGACTTGGGCCGACTGCAGAGCAACTGCTAAATTCCTAATTCACAGCCAACACACTTGAACACACAATGATTTGTGTGTCTACAAAGATAGACTGAGAAAGTTGGGACTGTTCAACCTGGAGAAGAAAATACTGAGTGGAGACCTCATAGCAGCCTTCCAGTATCCAAAGGGGGCCTACAGAGAAGCTGAACGTTCCCCAAAGCTGGGAAGCATGAACTCATCAAGAGCCATAGCAATAGGACAAGGAGTAATGGGTACAAACTGGAAGAGCGGAAATCTAGGTCAGGTATTAAAAAGAAATTCTTTACTGTGAGGGTGGTGACACACTGGAGCAGGTTGCCCAGAGAAGCTGTGGATGCACCATCCCTGGCAGTGTTCAAAGCCAGGCTGGATGGGGCTTTGAGCATCCTGGTCTGATGGGAGGTGTCCCTGCCCAAGGCAGGGGTTTTGGGCCTAGATGATCTTTAAGGTCCCTTCCAACCCGTTAACATTTCATGATTCAGAACACAAGGCTGCAAGCTGCCGCCGCTCGGGACCCGCTGTGCCGCCAGGCGAAGCCAGGGACAGCATCACCTGCCGCCCGAGCGCAGCTCGCCCCCACTAAGAGGGATGAACTGCCGGGGGATGGCGGGGGGGGGGGGGGGGGGGGAAGCACCTCTGCACCCAGCCCGGAGCGCCCCGAGGGAGCGGGGTCGCCAGCGCCGGTTGTTCCCGGGGGAGTCGGCCCCGTGACCGGGAGCGTCCGCGCGCGCCCGCCGCTGGCACAGGCCTCCGGAAGGTTATTTATAGCTTGGCCCGGATACGCGCTGACGTCACGGAGCGCACCGCCCCCGTGCGTCAGCGTAAGGCGAACGTAATGGGAACGTGACACACGCACGGCGCGCGGGAGCTATTTATAGCCGGGAGAGGGCGGAGAGGGGAAAGGGAAAAAAACTTAAAAAAAAAAAAAAAAAACTTAACAAAGAAAAAAAAAAAAAGGAAAAGGAAAGGGCCGGTTGTTCTCTGTCCGCACGCGCTGAGGGAGGCAGGAGGGCACGGGGGGAGCCGCGCGTGACGGGGGCGGGAGGCGGCGGTGGCTGGCTGGCGGCGCGCGCGGGGGGATTCCCCCTCCTCCTCCCTTTATCCCGATCCCCCCCGGGAAACCCCCACCCTCCCCACCGCCCGCGGAAAATAAACGGCGTAAAAGAGTCGGTTCCCGGGTTTCCGGGAAGCGGAGCTGCTCCCGCTCGGCTCCGGGGGGCCCGCTCCGCCGCCAGAGCCGCCGCAGCTCCCGCCGCCTGCGTGGGACGAGCGGCGGGGCCCGGCAGCCCCGCGGCAGCTCCAGAACGCCTCCCACCGCCACATCCCGGCGTGGGGGGGAGCGGGACTCCGCCGCGGGGCCAGTGAGGCCCCCGTGGGAAGGGTGCCGAGGAGGTGCCGTGCTGGCGGCGCGCCGTGCCCCGGAGCGGCGGCTTCTCCAGCCCCGTCTCCTTCCCAGCTTCCCAGAGTTGCCGAGAGGCTTCTCGGAGTTTTCCCCCGCTCCGAGAACAGACACGAGGGCTCTGGAGCATCTCTCTTACGAGGAGAAACTGAGGGAGCTGGGCCTTTTTAGTCTGGAGGAAACTTAGAGGGGGTCTCATCAACGCATTTAAGTATCTCCGAGGCAGGTGCCAAGAGGATGATGCCAGGCTCTTCCCGGTGGTGCCCTCCGACAGGACGAGGAGCAGTGGCCATAAACTAAAACACAGAAAATTCCACCTCAACATGAGAAAGAACTTCTTTATGCTGAGGGTGGCAGAGCACTCGAGCAGGCTGCCCAAGGAGGTCATGGAGTCTCCGAGCCCTCTGGAGATACCGCAAGCCCACCCGGCCGCTTCCTTGCGCGACCTCCCCTAGGTGACCCTGCCTTGGCAGGGATCTCCAGCGGCGCCTTCCAAGCCGGGAGCGCCCCGGTGTGTCCCGGGAAGCGGCGCGGGGACACCTGTTGGCGCCGCCGCCGCCGTCACGCGGCGCTCAGCCGGGCGCGCGCGTCACGGGACCGGGCGCGCGTGCCGCCGCCGCCGTCACCTGCCCGCGCGCCCCGCGGGGGACACGGGGCGGAGGCCGGGGCGGGGGGGGGGGGGGCGGCCCCCCCGACGCGGGCAA
>JAYRBT010000082.1:91089061-91119871 GCA_036023395.1 Myiotriccus ornatus | reverse complement strand
CGCGCCCCGCCCCGCCGCGCGGGGCCCGCCGCGTCCTGTGCGTGGATTGGCCGCGGCGGCGGCACGAGGGCGGTGACGTGGGCGCGCGGGCCGGGCCCCGCCGGGGGCCGGCGGCGGCCGCAGGGGGAGCGCGTCCGCGCGGGGAGCCCGGCGGGATCCCCCGCGGGGGGAGCGGGCCTGGCAGCGCCGCCGGCCCCGCCGCCAGGCGGGGAGGGAGGGAGGGAGGGGGGGACGCCCCGGCGCCCGCGGGGGGACGGCGCGCACCGCCTCGGGAAGGGGATCCCGGGCGTGGACGAGGCCGCGGCGTCCGCCGAGTGCTGTGCCAGCCCCGGCTTCGGCTCCCGGGCTCCGCGGCGGTGCCGCGCTGGTGCATCGAGAGGCAAAGCGAAAGTGCCGCCGCCGGTCGCTCCTCCTCGGGGCGGCGGGTGCGTCGCCCGCCCCCGGACCCCGTCCGTCGAGACGGCTCGCCTGGCGGAGCCCCTCCGTGCGAGGCACGGCCGCGGTGACAGCCGCGGACATCCCGGCTGCCGGCAGCGGATGTAAACACGGCACCGGGCAAGGCGGCGGAGAGCCCATGCGCCCCAAGCCCGGTGCCCCGGACAGACACACGGACACAGGCGGACACGCACAGACACAGACAGACACACGGGCACAGACTGACAGACACAGGCACGCACGGGCGGGGAGCCCGGACGCTCTCGCACGAGTGACCGCTCTGTGAGCGGCACTTCCCCGCAACCTGCTCCTTGCTCCTGCGCGCTGGAAAGTTTCGAAAGAGAAGAAAAAGAGGGGGGAAGAAAGGAAAAAAAAAATGGTAGAAGAGGGAAAAATAGGGGAAAAGAAAGTTTAAAAAAAAAAAAAAAAGAAAAAAGCAAAAAGATAAAAAGTGAAAAAAAAAGTGAAAGAAGACTTTAATAATTCATACTGAAACTACAACTAAGTAACTAAGCAAAGCTCTTCTCATTTGAGCCACTCCAGTAAAGATATATTAACGTTGTTATTGTCATTATCATAATAACAACAATAATAATTATTATTATTAATATTATCTGACTTGGGAGCGACTCGCCAGGCTGTGGCGGGCTACCGGCCCCGAGCCGGCCGGCCGCCCGGCCAGCCAACCCCGTCCCGCTGCCGGCAGCTGCGCCGGCGGCTCCGCACGGCTCCGCACCTCTCGGCGCGGCTGTGCAGGGCTCGGCGCGGCGCGGTGCGGCGGGAGCGCGGCGCACACACTGGGGCGGGGGGGGGGGGTCAGTAGCGTCAGGCTCCCATGGCGTCACTATTGACGTTTCGCATTCCAGCCGCTCTATGGAGAGGCCGCTAGGGCTCCTCTCACATAAATGACGTTCAGAGAGAGGGAGCGGGAGAGCAGCGCAGAGAGGCGCCTCCGTCCCCTCTCTCCGGCGCAGGCACACGCGCACCCCGGGGCACTCGCACCGGGACACGGGCACAGGTCCCGGCCCGGCTCTCGCCGCACACACACACAAAGGCACATCGCGGCGGCAGCGGCGGCCGCTCGGCATCCCTCGCCCGCCCGCCTGTTCACTCCCTCCCTCCGCCCGGGGACGGGCTCCTGGCTCCTCAGGCTTTTGCAATCCTTTTCCATGCCTCGGGATAACGCACCCTCCGGACCTGCAGCTACCGGGAGTCTGAGGGATTTTGTGTCTCGGATCCTGCCGCTGGACAGCGCCTACACGCGCCTTTAAGGAAGCGGGCACCTACAAACTAGATGTAAAGACGGAACCTCCACAGCAACCGAGTACGTATGCGAGTGAGCGGGAGCGGCTGCGGGAGAGGGACAACGCGGCGTGTCCCCACTCCGTGAAAGTTGTGCCGCCGGGGTAGATAGATGCTGGGGAGGTGCCGGCGGCGGGCGATGCGGCTCAAGCCGACGGGCTGCCGTGCCGGGCTCTCGCTGAAACTTTTCCCTCACCTTCCCCCCCGCCTCCCCCATCCTCCCCGTGGATGCTCATTTGTCGCTCGACTTCCGAGACTCCCCGCCGGCTCGGCAACTCCCGCCGTGCCCGGGGCACCGCTGCCCCTCGCAAACGGGAGGGCTGTGGTTGAGAGGAGCGGGAGCCGGAGCGGTGGTACTAAGGTATTTCTTCTGCTAGTTGTTGTCATGGAAATGATGCTGCCGGCGGCGGCGGGGAGTTTACAGCGCCGGTGATGAATGGCAGCAATTTGTCTCCTTCCTTTAGCCGCGCTTGGGAAATAGGTGGTTCTGTTTGCACAAGTTCAGCTGTCTAATGGGGACGGCGGAGCAGGTTGAGCTCATCTCACTTTGGGAGTCAGCAGCCCCCCTCGGCAGCCCAAAGACCTCGCCCAAGAGGTAATTGCTGGAATGTGACATATTCTATTGAAATGAGTTGGGATGTTTGCTCGGCACGTCTGCCGGGCATCTGCTCCTAGGAAATGTACACTTTTCCCTACGGAGGTCAGGAGCGGTAACGAGGGGCCGCGGTGCACCGGCACGGGCGGTACCGTGCGGGGACGCTGGGCTCCGCCACCGCTGCCCCGCTCCCTGCCCCCGCGGCGCCTCTCGCCTTTGCCTTCTCGCCTTAATAGCTGCGAAAGAAGTTTCAGTCTTGGAAAGAGGCGACAAAGCGCGGGCGCTCGGTTGTGATATTATATCGGGGGACGGTTATTAGGGCAGCATTATCGCGATACTCTGCCCCGGGCGGAGATGCGGCTCACCTTAGCGCGGCTAGTTAAAAACGCTCTTACTTAACTCTTAATTTTTGGATACGATGGATTCCGTGCGAGGATATTTCCCAGGGAAAGGGCGGAAAACGTTGTTTTATGTAGGGGAGTTGGTGTGTTGGGATAGGATTTTTTTCTCCAGGAAAAAAAAGTTTGGGAATGAATCGCTAACTTTTATCCAAGCCGCTTCACTCGATTACATTCTTCGCCCTATTTTTCTCTCCTCCGTGGAGACCTTTGTATAAAAGAGAGACCGATAAAAAACAATGGATTAAACCAGACCAGACGGTTTCTTCGGAGGTGAATCTCACCCGATCTCATGGATATTTGCTGGAGTGACTGTGCGGCTCGGGGCGATCCATCCCCTCTCCAAAAAAAAAAAAAAAAATATCACCAGCTAACCGGCGGTGGAAATCTAGCTCGAAACTTTTTAATTGAATGGAGCTTCCCCCTCCGCAGTCCCTCCCGGGTAAATGAAGGTTTCGAAACTCGCCTGAAGAAGTCACAATCACAATGGAGTATTTCACGGTTTCCTCCTCGTATTACAGGGTGGGGAGGGGTGTCACTCGGGGCTGAATGTAAAGTGCACGGAGGAAGAAAAGAGCTTTGACAAGGGTAGTTATTTCCTCCTAATTTACAGCCCTTACGGCCCTGCGCTCCTGGCTCGGGCGGCGGCAGCCCGGAGGGGTGCTGCGTGGTTAAAAGCGCAGCGAGTGTCTCTAGGTAACCGGTGGCTCGGGGGGGCAGAGGAGCCCTAGGGCGCTCCGCACCGAGCGGGAAGCCGCCTCGTAGGAGCTCGTGAGGGAATAAAACCCTCGGGAGAGAAAGGGATGAGCTGACAGGCACTTAACATCCCGGGAGCTGGCGAGGGTTCAAAGGCAAGGGGCGCGGGGAAGGAAAGAGAAAGACAAGGAGAGGGAGAAAGAGTCGCCGGGGAGCGGCTCCCGTAGGCAGGGGCCGGCGCGGCCGCGCATCCCCCGCGCTGCCGCGGAGCCCCGGCCGAGCTCGCAGGGTCCAGAGGGTCGTGGGGAGTCGGGGGGCTGCACTCCCGCGCCCGCAATGGAGGAGCGGCGTCCGTAGACACCGCGGGCTAGCCGGGATGGCAGGATACCCACGTCTGGCCAGTACCTTGAGTAGAAACTTCCAGCCTGCTTCCACACCCGGTCCCTGCCCCCCAACAAGAGAAAGTTCTCACGGGGAAGTGGACGCTCGGGGATGATGCCCCGCTTGTTTTAGTCACCCCGCCCCGGGTTGTCCTCTTGCCTTCCCCAGGCTCCCCGCTCGGAGAACAAACCGTCGACTCCCTTGTCCCAGCCCGGTGCTCTCTGCCTTTTGTGTGATGAGGGAGCGGGAGCCGGCAGGAATGCGCTCCCCGTCCGGCTTCCCCTTCCCACCCGCGGGGCGAGGGGCGGGGGGTTGTCGTGCGAGCGCGGGCGAAGGTGCCCCCGTGTCCCCCCGGGGCACATCGCCGTGGGGGGAAGCGGGGGGACGCCTCTCTAACCCGCTGGGCTCCGCCACCCCCTGACTGTGCCTTGTCTCCCCGCCGGCGGCGGACAGAGCCCGGGTCGGAAGAGCGCCCCCCGCCCAGGCCAGGCCCCGGGCCCGCCCCCGCAGAGAGGTCCCAGCCGGCACCCACCCCGCCGCCGCCCGCCGCCGCCTCCGTCCGCACCTCCAGCCCCACCATTCAGCGCGCAAGATACCCGCCAGGTAAGCTGCCGCCCCGGGGAAGGAGAAGGAAGATGGGGAGCAGGGAGGGGGCACGAGAGCTCCTGCCGCGGCCCCTACCCTTCGCAAGTCCCTTTGGCATCTTAGGACCCTGACGTCGCGGGGCGTTTAAATCCCAAAAGGATGAAGGAAGAGCCTGCCTTTTGGCACAGCGCTTTTGGCGATGCCGTGCCTGGGCACACGGAGGTTGCCAGCCCCCCGCCAAAGACGTTCCAGATTTAAGGGGAAGATGGGTGGGAGTGCTTGTGTCCCTTTGAGTAGCCCAGCTTGCCTGGCGTTAAGCTCGGTACCCCTTACCTCAAGTTCTTGCAAAGATAGCAAAATAGTATGTTAATAGCTCTCACTGTCCCTACTCTGATTCTTTTACCCATTCATTTGGGCTTTGATGACAGGTTGCTGTTCAGTGCACCTCCCGTGGGGCTTTTTTTCTCTTTTTTTTAATAGTGTTGGATAAAGAAGAAAAAAATCCCAGGTTATTTGCTTTGCAGGGGAATTAATACTGCTACCCTAAGTGGAAAAGTAGGGGTTAGAATTAGTCAAGTGCGCTGGCAAAGAGCAAGGTAGGAGGAGTCCCACAGAGCCAGGAGAGACCAGACCTTTAGGTTAGTGATATTTTTTCAGTCCTCAGATCAGAGTTATTTTAGACTTCTGGTTTTTTTTTTTATTCCACTTTGCACAGAATTCAGTGACATAACCCTGTTATGCTCAGAAAAATGCAGGAAAAAAAAGGCATAATGATCTTTTTCCCTGAACTCCTGCTCATTTTGTGAGCTAGCAAAAAAGTCTTATTCCTTCATAAAGCTGTGTATCCACATGTCCACTTCGCACATTTTCTGTCCACTCACTCAGTTGAGTTCCTCAGTCAGTTTTTAGTGGAGGGGTGTGGTAAGAATTTCTTTCCCTTTTAATCTGATTAAGCACCGATCATTGTATTTTAACAGACGGTCCTTAAACTAACAAATGATAGTGATAGGACTTGCCAGGAAATGTGTGTGCATGGAATGGCATGGATAGAAACTGACAGGGCAAAAAAAGAGAACAGTAGAATAATATATAAATAACATTGGGATGCAAGGCTTGGGAAAGGATTGTCCTGCTTTTTACTTCAAGCTTTTGGATTTATGAGCAGGAAGGTCTTAATTCAGGAAACAGCAACATTTTTTTTCTCAGTTTTTAATGTTTTCTCGAGAAGAAGAAAAATCTGAATGGTTTGTGACAGCATGATAATTGAAATCTGGTGCTTAGTTTAAATATGTTTATCTGCAAAGCGGGCAGGAAAGAATTAAAAGTTGATTTAACACAAATTATTTGGATTCCTGCGTGCCAGACTCAAGTGAATATTTTAAAATTGCAAGTGAAAGGAGTTTGTAAAATAATGAGGAAAACCTCATTATTTTCAAGGCAGGTTTGTGGGGTTTTTTTTAGCATTAATTACTTCTTAAGTGCTTTTGGAATATAAATTACCGTCATTAAACAGAGATGAACTGCACTTAATTTTTATATACATTTTATCCATATTTACTTTTCTCTTTGTGAAAAAATTTATACTAATTGATGCATTTTATTTCTCTGCTTTGGAACAAAAATCCACCATGCACTTTTAGTTTGGCTTGAAAATATTGGGCTAGAATCTCAACATTGTTTAGTCAAACCTCAATTAATTGCAGAACTGGGTCCATTATTTCCTGTGACTAGCAAATGAAATAGCAGACCAGTAGGAAATGTAAAAGAAAAAAAAAATCAGATCTTTATAGCCAGGCACTGTGTTGCTTCAGCCATCCCAGCTATCAGTGAACCGCATTAACTTTTATGACTAATGGATAAAAACAACTCTATTAGTGGCCTCAACCTTGCTTTCCCATAAAAACAGAAATACCACATACTTTTTATCTCACTTTTTTGCAAATTTAAGGATAGGCTGTACCTCCTGCTTTTTTAAGGAGAATATTCTACTAAAGATAAGCCTTAAAACTACTAATTAGGCAGCAACCTTCAATTATTAGCTGATCAGAAATACTCTCCAAAGGCCCAGAGTTGAGTAAGCAAAATTGATCCTTGCAGGTCCTGAGAAGCAAACCCTGTGATTTGAGTAATTCCTCTGACATGTGCTACAGATGCTTCTTCTTTTAGAGTAAATATAATTTTTAGTATTATACATTTGATAATCTCGTTTACCCTTCACGAAAATTTTACAGCATGATTGCACACATACTGAGATAGATTTAGAGTCATAAACTCTTCTCATTCTGCTTGTCTAATTCTCATTGACACCTATGTATATTAAGCAGCAGATGTAGGGCAGCTTGAGATGGATTCTTCTCCCACTGACACTGGTATAAATTTGAGTTTCTCCTGTGACTGGTTGAGAGCAGGCTCCCTAATACCTAATGCTTAGTCGACCCCTGATGCATATTTCTTGTTGAAACGCAAAGGCTAGAGACTAATTTAAATGTCCTCTGTCCAGGTGAGAATGGGAGCTGGATATCTTAACTGAGCTCTGAACTGTGAGAGAGCTTCTAGGAAAGAAGTTTGTGAGGGTCCGGGCCGTGGCCTTGGTGTACTGGGCTTGTTGTTAACGTCCCCCTTTGCCCTTGCAGATATGCCCTGTGTGCAAGCGCAGTATAGTCCTTCACCACCTGGTTCAAATTATGCATCTCAGACCTACGCGTATGGCTCAGAGTACAGCTCAGACATCATGAACCCTGACTATGCCAAGCTGACCATGGACCTGAGCAGTACCGAAATCACTGCCACTGCCACCACCTCCCTTCCCAGCTTCAGCACCTTTATGGAGGGTTATTCTGGCAGCTATGAGCTCAAGCCTTCCTGCCTCTACCAAATGCAATCTGCCTCCTCTGGCCAGAGGCCCCTCATAAAGATGGAAGACACCCGGCTGTCCCCACATCAGCCCTCACTGCCCCCATCCACAGATGAGGGGATGCCCAGCACTTCCATGTACTTCAAGCAATCTCCACCCTCCACGCCCACCACGCCCGGCTTCCCCGCTCACCAGAGCCTGTGGGACGAGCCTCCGCTGCAGCCCACGCAGACCTGCCTGCCTCCCGGCCACCTGATGGATGCCACCCCCATGAAGACCGTGCCTCCACGCTTCCCTCTCTTCCACTTCAAGCACTCGCCTCCACACACTCCATCCGCAGCCGCCCACATGTGCTATGACCCTGCCTCCCTGAGCCTGCCCCTGGGCTCCGACAGACCCACCGCCAGCCAGGCCCCCATGGAGGGCCATTCCTATGGGCTCCACCTGGCCAAAAGACCAGCCTCCTTAGCCTTCTCACCACTTGGCCTCAACGCAGCCACCTCCAGCCTGATGGGTGAGAGCAGCGGAAGTGGCAGCAGTGGCCTCCCATCTCCGCCCAGCAGGAGCTCTTCATCTGGGGAAGGCACCTGCGCTGTCTGTGGAGATAACGCTGCCTGCCAGCACTACGGGGTGCGGACATGCGAGGGCTGCAAGGGCTTTTTCAAGGTGAGAGCTCTGCGGTTTGCTCCTCTCCCCTTTTCCCCCCAGCTCCCTTCCCTCCCCGCCTGCCTCTGCATGCTCCTGGTCCTGACCTGGGGGTTCGTGGGCGTTGTGTGTTAAAATTCAGGCCCCCCAGCAGGGTGGAATGGTCACCCACCCAAAGTTTTTGAAAAAGGCCAAAGCAAGCCCTCTGTAGGATAAAAGGATCAGCCAGTTTTGGGCGAGAAAAGGCCATGGCAATGAGCTGGGAAAACCACATCTTTGGTCTGCCAGCACCCCTCAACAGAGCACAGGTCACCCCTGTCTGAGCTATAAACTGCATTTATTCTGTAATGAAACTATGTGGAATACATTCAACCTGGGTTTTACTCACTTACCCAGTCCAATTAAGTGTTGTTTTTCACTGAGAAAGAAAACCCTGAAAGGGTAGAGTCCACTGGATGTTTTAGGTGATGGCAGCGGTGCCGTTCGTTGCCCTGGGCGGTTGAGGTGTGGGGTGCTGCAGGGTGTTCAGCACCAGGAAGAAACTGGTTTCACACATGGGACAAACCCAAGCACTTCTAGTTGCGTTTGGTTCCTGCCTCGTTGTTACCCTTCAGTTCAGGAGCTCAGTGAGCCCTCACCAGTGGAAAGCTGATTGCAGAGCAGTGACTAAGCACCACACTGAGTCCTGCTGCCTGCTCTGCAATGAAGGCAGCTTTGCAGCTGAATAACAACACAAATAACTTACACACAGCAGTTTCTCAGTGGAAACTTTGTGCTTACATTTTTAAGAGCTGAATACACTCTTTTACTCCTAGATTTGGGTGCTTTGTAATTTCCATTCAGCAGGCTGAGTTCAGATTCCACTATTATTTTCAAAAATAGCTTAAGTAAAGAGCTTGGGATAGACTTTTGGTAGAATGGTTCTGGGCAGCAGGTTTAAGATTTGATACATTTGGGTTTGATTTGGTATATTCCTTCCTGCTAAGATAGCAGTCATGCCCCTGTTGTGGTAAAAGATACAACAGGAACAAAAACAGTCACAAAATATTTGTGGGGAGGGCTTACAACATTTTTTTTCTTATTATAGGTGGAGCTGGCAATGTTACTTAATAATAATCCTTTAACAACATGGTAACATACATATCTCCTATAAAACTAATTTGTTATTTAAATATAAATAGAAGAGGGAACACAAATAACCTGGAAATGGCAGCTCTTACGAGCCCAAACCTGCCCCTGTGGAAATTAATAGCATATCCTTGATTTGTAACAGTATCTAGAGCTTATTCTGCAAAATTAAGCTGTTTTCAGCTCCAAATCACAATGAACAATATTTGCTGGGTCTGTTATATTTAGTACATTGGGGCTGTTATTTGGTAACGAACACAAATTATGAAATAGTATTTATGCATTAATTTAATTGGAGTGAAAATTTATTATTGAGTGTTGAGTTGATAAATTTGTTCCTGGTGTCTTTCCTGTTAATGTCTTTTTTGATGTTATTTTTTGATATATCTTTGATTTTAAGTATGGAAACACAGTACATTTTTGCATCAACATTTGTTATATTCTTCCAAAGCTTACCAGGTTTTTATAAATTCTAAATTTATTCTATGTTTTTCAAGATAATTTTAGAGTTAATTAAATGTACATAACTACACTATAATTCTGTCTGGTTTTTTTCCCCCCAGGTCAGGTTAGCTTTTCCATAATATTTCTCTAAACATATTTTGTAGGGGTTTCTGATATTTTTCTTTTTCTCCCTGATGATTTTAATGGCTAACCAAACCAGTTATTGTGGTATTTGACTAACAATAGTGATAGCAAGAGAAGTACATTGCAGATCATTTTGATTTTATTTTAATAAGGTCAGCAATAATCAAGGGAATGAACCAAGTAGAAAATTGTTCCCAAAGGGATATTAAAAGCGGAGATAATCTAATCCCCAAAGGTAGATGTGATGACCTGGTAATTTCAGATATGATTTTATCATTCAAAGTTGCTTGTCTCCAGAGACTTGCTTCAGAACAATCCTAGATGATTTTCATTGTCAGCAGCTAACACTAATAAAATTGTTTTTCCTGCAGGCTAGTGTGTTAGGAAATTAATTTTATCTAATTATATGAATTGCACTGTCACTTTTCATGTTGTAATTAAAACGCATTTTGTCAGGTTCTAAGTTGCTCAAGAAACAATCAGTTTACTATATTTGTGTTGCATTTTCACAGAGAACAGTTCAGAAAAATGCAAAATATGTTTGTCTGGCAAATAAAAACTGTCCAGTGGACAAGAGACGTCGTAACAGATGCCAATATTGCCGGTTTCAGAAGTGTCTCAGTGTCGGCATGGTTAAAGAAGGTAAGGACGATGGCTAGTATCATCCCAGAAACTGAAATATTATATGTAATGAATCTGTGTGTGTGTGCATATCAACACAGATGTCTTTACAATGAATTCAACAGTGCTCGGATTCATAACTTACCCCAAATATGCATATATGTAATAAGGTATTGATTTTCTGCTTTTCACCCTTATTATCGTATTTAGACTATAGGCCCCAGAGTTCAAGAATAGCAAGGTCACAAGAGGATAATTTGACACTGGCCAAAATGTCTCCTTTATTAACTTTGAATGTTGCTCGATAATGCTGTTGGCTTCCCCCTGTATCTCACTGGGGGCTGCACTGGACTGTGTGCATTTTGACACAGGATCTTGTTTCATTCCCATAAGCTGATTGTAAATTTGCAATTAATTTAAATGGAAACAGGATCAACTCATTATTCCCAATTGTGCAAATACTTAAGTGTGTGAGTAATATTGTGTGAGCAGTCCCATTGCAAATACTGACATGGATAATATAAGCTGTATAGCGTGACAGTATTCAGATGCTTCAAGGAAACTAAAATTACTTTGGAAGAACGACTCTGCCATTTAAAAGGGACACTGGTAGTAGGAACACTAAAATTTATGTTTCACATTCAGGTTTCTTTCCACAGTGGAATGTCACGGGCATACATACACGGGCACACAGACGTGCTGCAAGCAAAGCACGGACACCAGGAACACAGTTGGGCTTTCATTGAGCAGCTACATTGCTACTTACGGTCATAGGTCTGACACAGTTTTGGTGTCATTTGTGTTCCTTTGCAATCAAAGGCATCAAGAGCATGTGCTGAAACTGGAGAACCACCCTTACTTTTGCTGTGCTGGCTACCATAAAAAAAGCAGGGTGTTCATTCTGATCCATTGTTTGCTGGTATCTTCACAACTGATTCCCTTGGGTTTTTCTCCCCCTAGTTGTCCGTACTGACAGCCTGAAAGGGAGAAGAGGTCGGCTGCCTTCCAAACCAAAGAGCCCCTTACAGCAAGAACCCTCCCAGCCCTCCCCGCCTTCTCCTCCCATCAGCATGATGAATGCCCTCGTACGAGCTTTAACCGACTCCACGCCCAGGGAGCTTGACTATTCAAGAGTATGTCTCACTTTTTCTTTACTGTTTGCTTTCTGCTTAGAAATGATTTGTGAACTGCATTTCTACTTGCCGGCTGGTTTTGCTAAAATTAAATTAAGTGTGAAATTTGGATGAGGGTAGAAATAGGTCCAGCCAGTCATTGTCTTTTTGTGACAGGTGGACAGGAAAGGAGGGGAAAGGAAGTGCAGTAGAGATTAGTGTTAGTAACTGTTCACTGTGAGGATCTCAATCACAAAATCATCTGCAGTATATTCCATGGGTGAGCGAAAGCAAAAATGCGTGGATAAATAGAGCATTCTTGCTGCAAAAAGGCTGTGCCAAAACACTAACGATGAGATTGATTAATCTACCAAACTCGGGGCAGTACTCATATGTCCAGTGTCCTAACATCCAGGTTCTGAAGGCTGAAATTTAGTAGTACTTCCCTAATATTCAAATATAAGGGCTGCACAATGGATGGGACCTGGATGGATACGACCATTTCTACTGACATCAATATGAATTTTGCCATTATTTAAATGGGACTAGGATTGGCTTTGGATATCCCAGCATGAGTATTTCTTCAGTTAAATTCACATTTTTTAAAAAAACCTTTTAAAATGAAAATTCTGAAAAAATGTCTCAACAAAGCTTTACCGGAGTCTATATATTTATGTACCCTGTTCTTTAATGTATCATAGTCACCATTTAAATATTCATGGAATATTTTGAAAGCTGAAAAAAGTATTCTATGATTTTTAAAATACAGGACATTGAAATGGCTTGTTAAATATATTTTTTAGGTACATTGATATAAGAAAGGAAAAAACAGAGCTAAGGAAAAACATGATCAAATTCTTTCCCCTTAATGAAATATGATTACATATGAGACTGTAAAAAATAGCAGCTATACTCAGACAATATATACACTGGCCATTTATCAATTGTTGCTAAGTAATATTTAATCCCAAAACATATTTGATTGCAATGATATAAAAATTACATTATTCTACTTTAGACTATACTTAAATATATAATTTCGTAATTTTAAGCATGCTGTAATGTATTTCCTTCAAGCTAATATGTAAGTATTAACTCATATAGTTTTCCAAGTTATTATTAAGAATCTAGCTGTTCAACATCTGACAGCCTTCTAGGGGTAGAATGCATTAGCCAAATTTCCATGTACCTGAACTGACCCAGAATGTCTCGGGGGTCATTCTGCTAATATTAAGGTGTGTGACAAGCTGTGCTCTTTGACAGAAATCTGCCGGGTTCCACAGAATTGTAGACATATATAAGCCCAGGCCAAGAAAGCAGTATCTAACCTTAGGGGGTTTTTCAGTTATTGATATAAAGTTCTTTTGCATTTACAAAAAATGAATGAAAACTATGTATTTCTATGTGACCTTTTTCTTTGTCCTGAAGTAATTATTTGTCTTTTAATGAAAACAGCCCATAGATTTAATTGTCAAACAATTCTGTTGGACATTACAGGAAGCATATGATTGACAGGATATTAATTTAGTCTTGGTAGCTAAAATATTAAGTGTGGTTGTCTGTTAGAAAATATTAATATCTAAGTTCTTCTTTACGGCAAAATATATAATAGTCTGTTATGCCCAGAGGTACTGAAAACACCAAAATATTCTACAAGAAATTAATAGATTCTTATGTTTTTCATAAACCCTTATACTTATTTTGAAAAGTTAGTAGAGATCATAAACAAATGCTGCCTAAAAAACAAGATTAACTAAATAAGACACGCCATAAACATACCCAATGCTAAAAAATTCCTTTGAATAGTAATCGTGTACCTGTAAAGACTAACTTACGGCATGTTCAGTTAGGCTGTGACCCTGCTGAGCACCGCAAATGGGTAGATCTGGAAACCTGACTTTGGAATCAGTCCTGACACTTCTGCAGATATGACCTTAATGTTTAGCATGGTCTTCATGTTTACACGCTGTAGTGTCTTGACTGTCTTAATAATATTGATAAAAGTTTCAGAGAGAAATGTGTATCCCTTTCATCCCAAAAAACCCACATGCACAGACACACGTGAAAAACCAAAAAAAAAACCCCAAACCAAAAAATAAATAACATAAGCTACAAAATTTCACCAAAACATATTGGAAACAATTCTGTGCAGAACATGGCTGCTTTTCATCTCAGGACTGGTTTTAACTTACCAGTCCAGAGCAGTGGTATATTTAGGTACTTGGTTTCAAAAGGCAGTTGCCAAGGGCTGTAGTCCGGTCTCACGCCTGTTTACTAGTACAGTTCCCTGAGTTTACACTTTTAAGTAAGTGAGATGAGAAATAGACCCTGCACCTTGCCACTCTTATTCATGCAGAATAGACACCAGCTTAAATAGAAATGTTGCCTTTTCAGAGGAGGAGTGCAGCATTTAGGAAAGATGTAAAAATCCCTCTTTCCCCAGTCACAAAATTAAGCACGTATCTTGGCTTTTGGAAAAACGAGCATAGCTTTTCCTCTTAGCAGAGAAATTATTGTTAGGCTTTTGCAGCTGTAGCCGTCGATGAAGGACTGATGAAAGCAGGTAAAGGGTACAGCTAGGTTTTGCTACTGGGCTTTCCAAAATCGGGCTTTTCAGATTTCTTTAGATATAACATACAGGTTAATGTTGCCTGCTGCACATGCAACCCCCTCCTTAAGAAACAGTCGGATTTCATTTAATTCCCAAAGGAGCTCTGAGGAAGTGAGTGAGGCAGAGCTTTGTCTTCTGGCTTTCTCCCGATTTGCCTCCAATTTGCACAGGGCAGGTTTAGAAATGCAGATAGTAGCCCTTCTGTACTGTGGCCTCCTGACCAAGGGCAGGCTTACCAGCTGTCTTGGTCACAAATTAGGTCAAATATCACCTCTTCTCAGTGAAATAATCATGGAAAAAACCCCACAGATTTTGGTGCATAAAACTGAACCATATGTATTGTCCATTGTTACTTATATCCTCATAAGTCTGTAACAAATAAATAATATTTTAACTATTCTTTGTAAGTGCCAACTCTTTGTAGTGAGTGGTGATGTATTGCAGCAGCTAAAAATTATACAATTCCATGTCATTTTTTACCTTTCTTCTAAAATTGCTCTCATAGGCTAGACTATAATAACAAATATAGGTTATAATTTTATTAGATGAATTTCATTTAATTCAGTGTCCTACATGGGGCATACCATACCGTAGCATTCATAGTTAAGCAATATAACGCAGCATTCAGCTTCATTAGAAAATGTTAAAACTTTGCCTTACTTTTGCTAAAGGAATGTTTTATAAACATTGGGAACAAATTAACAATTACGCTGAGTTGTGATGAGTTATATTTAGAATGAACCCATTCAGAATGGATGGTATCTTCTTTCTTTTCCTTTTTTTTTCCTTCCTTGTTACTGCTCAAAGGATCAAGAGTGTGTCTTGCCTTAGCAGTACCTATGGTGAGGCAGGAGTTTCCATCAGCCTGTTTGGTTTCCCTGTGTAGAAAGAAGGAGCCATAGGTCAGTCAGGCACAGCAAAGCATATCTCCCAGAGTCAAAATGAACACCATTGAGGCTTGCTCTGCAGCTTCACTTTAAGAGGGTCCAGAACATGCATAGTCTCTGAAAAATCAAATTATCTTTTTCTACCCACTAATTATCTCAGTGCATCTTGCTGCAGTTCAGTGCCAGGAGTAGTTGGTTCATGCTGCTTGAGCACCCTCAACTGCTCCAGTTAGGTGGGGCACTGAACACATAAAATATGCAGCATACAGATTTTCTACCCCTGCTCCCCATATTCTCTGTATTGTGCCCTCTACCTGCCTCACTGTCACAGGATCCTTTGGAGTAGCTGGGGCAGAATTTGTGTCCACATGTACTTTAGAAGAAGGATTGTACGTGTTTCACTAGCTGACAAGGCATGTGAGCTGGAGCTTAGCATGAGAAACTCGTGCTGTTAGTGCTGGATAAGCAAAACAGTCACTAAGGACTTGTACTGGTGCCCCAGACACAGTGAGAGGTCTCTAGGGTTGCTGTGCTTCTCCCATCAGTCAGCAACTCTGACGCTGTGTCATTCATCCCTCACCTGCCAACAGCAACCAGATCCAGCTTGGAGAGGCAGAGAACAGGACAGCTACGCAAGACATTCTGCTTGCTGCACCCCACCCTCTGTCCTGCACAGAGGCGACTCTTGGGTTGCAGTTAGCAACTTGGGTGATATCTGCAGCCCAAGTGGCATGGCTGTAATAAGGTCCTCCCAGGCTGCCAGCCCATTGTTACTGATTGGGAAAGGGTTGTGCATCTTTCTGCTTCCACTCTGGCTTGGGGAGTTGCTAGAGTGACCTTAAGGCTGGTGGATTCAAGCCCTAACTGCACCCCTTGTTTCCAAAGGGTGTGCACACTTTTAGCCATAGAGACTACCCTAACCTTTCCTTGGCTGAGTCCCTGTGAGAGAGTAGGTATGAAGTCTCTCCCAGAAATAACCCACTGGATGTCTGATGGTGAGGATGTTGTTAGAATAAATGCCACACTATTCAGCACCTGCTCAGAAAACCAGCAGAGCTTTCCAAGCACAGAATCCGACTAAGCCACGGAAGCTCTCATTGTATTTTCTGCCAAGAAAGAGGAGAGCAGTGTCACAGGAGTGACAGGGATCCACTGGTGACGAAGTAGGAGATAGTGGGGAGGGAACTGTCAGAGGGTCACAGGGAAGTTGAACAAGCTGAGACTGTCAGATGGTAGCCAGGAAGAGTTATGGCCACATAACCAAGATAATAGGTTCTGCTGAGCCTCAAATGCTTCAGTTCGAAGGAAAAGAGGTGATATGGGGCAGCTGGTTTACTTTGAACCAATTCTGTATTCAAATGAAGCAATGCTGCATGTGTCAGATAAAACATGATTTATCCTATGTGTCTCTATCACTGTCAGATAAAATGCACTTTGAGAGGTTTTGGAAGAAATCTGCATTTTTGACATACTGGGAAAAATTCATCAATAGGAAAAGTGTTTAATTGTAGTAAGCCAAATAGTGTTCCTCTTCTACTGTGATGCAAATTATCCTACCCACCAGGTTTTTATTTCTGTTTACAAATAGCAGGTAGGTATTCCTAAAACATGATACTATATTTTAGTTATAAATTTGAAAATCTTCTATACACATGGAAATATTTTTGCAATATATATCTGAATAGCAAAATGCCCCAAGGTAGCCAAATAAGTAGATAGATGTAGACCTACTTTTTATGTCTTTGTTAATAATACCAGCTTTGCCACTGAAGGAAATGTTGTTGGGCAAATAATGCTGTATGTTTCACAGAATGCCCTTAAATGCATATAACGTTGCTTTCTGTGGCTTTCATTTTAGTACTGTTCCACTGATCAGGCTGCTGCAGGCACAGATGCAGAACATGTACAACAATTCTATAATCTTCTGACTGCCTCCATTGACATAACTAGAGGCTGGGCAGAAAAAATCCCAGGATTTACTGACCTCCCAAAAGAAGATCAGACATTACTCATAGAATCAGCTTTTTTGGAGCTGTTTGTACTAAGACTCTCCATCAGGTAACTATTTATTTTGTTTCCTCTTAAGGTGATGTGAAAAATCATCCATTTAAATATTTTTAAGGAATAAATATGGCACTATCTTCGAACATTGTTAATTGTACCAAAAAAGCACAAAAAACCCAGCAATGTTGCCTCCAAAGTGTGTGCCATTTGTTTTATGCTGCAGAAAAAAACAAGAAGGTGATTTAGAAAGAGGGCATAGGTCTCACTAATGTGCTTCTTTTTATTTGATCTCCCCCATATTCTTCTTACATAGTAATTAAAATGGATTACTCTCTGAGCAAGTCTGCTTCATACTCATAAGCATGAACTATTGAAAAGCACCTTCCGTGTGAAAGCTTTTTCTTTTCTCCATTCTTTTACACATGCATATCTTTGTCCCTTTTGAAAGGGTTGAAGATGATTTAAAATCTTGTTCAGATTGTTTTAATTCTTAATGCCAAGTCATTTAGTAGAGCGAGAAGCTATTTGTCAGTCTAGCACTAGTTAAGACACTTTGCCCAAAAACACTCTCAGGGACTGGCAAAATTGCAGACTGGTGATTTTAATTAAGCCTTTGTTTCTTTAGGTTGAAAATGACCTTTGCATGTGTTCTTTAACGGGGATATTCGCCATGGGGAGGGGAAGGAGAGGAGACCTTGGCTGTAATTTCTCCCTTACACACAGCTTTTCATATAAAAGAGTTTAAGCTGTTATGTGTATTGTGGTGCATTATTGCATGCATTTTCCATTGTTTTTTCCTTATCAAGTTTTACAATCTGAAAAATGCAGGTGATGCTAAGTAAATGCTGAGAGTTGCGGAGTCTCTCTTTTTATTAATTTTGTATTTCAAAATGCACTCACTTAGTATTCCTTTGGTTCAAACATACAGTATTTAATGTAAAATGTCTTCTCTGTTTATGCCTTTGGGCAGGACCAAAATCTTAACTAATTAGACAGTCTACACCACATGCTACAGCTAACCTCAGGCTTATAACTCTACGAAGTAAGCAATCATAGAAGCTTGTTTGTTGTACTTTGGCCCCAAGGGAGAAGCACATTGTCAAACGTGAATGCCCACATATGTCTCAGGATAATATGCCTTGGATTTTAAATGACAGACACTTCAATACTGGTTATGCACTTTGCTGTAAAGTAGAAGACGCATTTATAATTTTTTCAATTGTTTTTATTTGAGGTCTGATACTGCTGAGGACAAGTTTGTATTCTGCAATGGACTCGTGCTTCATAGACTTCAGTGCCTTCGTGGATTTGGGGAGTGGCTCGACTCTATTAAAGACTTTTCCTTAAACTTAAAGAGCCTTAACCTTGATATCCCAGCCTTAGCAAGTCTATCAGCTCTAACTATGATTACAGGTAAGCGTTCTTTTGTTAATAGAAAGCTTCAGAGTCTAGTGCTTTGCTTTAATGGACATTCAAGCAATTTCAGTTAATTTAGCTATATTCAGGGTAAAGTGAGTATGATTTTTAAGTATTGGAATGACCACACTGAAATTGTGGATTAACATTAGGCTATCAGACATCCCTGTTAAAATGCAATCTAACTATTTCTTTGCAGTTTCATTGTTTTCTTGGAGTAGCCTCTAAAAAACAAACTGCTTCTAAGCAAATTTTGTAGCTCATACAAAAATATTAAAAATACTTGCTGAATTCCCAGAAAAGCCTAATGAAATGCCCAGAGCTAGGTCTTCTGTGTAGGAATACTTATATCAAGGCAGCTCGGGAGCTAGAAGCCATACAACTAGTATAGCTCATCCCTCAGCAAGCTAGCTAGACCAGAAAAAGTGCTTCATGTTGCAGGCAGGTTCCTTTTGGTAGCCGGGCTACCCTAGGTATTCCACACACTGCTTTTCTGAGAGACAAAAATCAGAGAATAGTGAGAAAAAAGTCATATTCTGCAGCTGTACTAAAGCTTTTGGGTGTGCGTGTGACCGTATCACCCCTTCTGCCTCCTGGGGTGAACAGCAGGACGCTAATGTCAGAATCTGCCAAATCTGGCCAGTGAGTACAAAACACAGGAGCATAACCTTTTAAAGTGTAATTTTCTCACTCCTGAAACAACAAAGCCTCTTGAAGGTACACACTGCATACCTTGGGCTTCTTGCAGTTGAAGAGGCATAGCTGGTGGCAGCAGGAGTAGCTGGGACTAAGGGTGTCTGACAAGCACACAGGGAAAGTTGGAGCAGCAGTTGTCTCTACACAGAGCCTCATACTCATTTCAGAAAAGCTGGTAGTATAACGGTGCAACTGTGTCATCACTGTGAGACAGAGCTTCAGTGTGCCCTGAGCTGGACCTTCCCAGGGATACTGTAAGCTCCACTGGAATAGATATTGATTTCCTTCTGCATTTCAGGCATCCACCACTTTTCAGGCAGTGGCTCAACAATACCAAACACAGTCTTCATTTTATGCAGGACGAGATAATGTTGGGGAAACACTGAGATAAAATGTTCAGTGACAAATATAAAACCTAAAATTGACCAATTCCTGGTGACATTTGTGGGGCCAAGATTTTGGCTTCAGAGTTTGCATGGTATGCTTCCTTCCTGCATTTTGATGAAGGGTAGTGTATGTGTGTAACTCTTTGTTTCTTAAGAAAAGCATTTTCAATTTTTTGATTAATTTCTGTTCATTCCTTCTGCAGTTGGAAAGGGTACTTTAAGGTCCAGATTCTACTCTCTTTGATAACACATATAAGATCAGAATAACTCACTGGAATTGGCTTTACTCTGTATAAAAAATTTCTGAAATGAGTAGTACGTTAAAGTGAGAAAGAACATTCCCAATTAATATTTGTACTCCTATATATAAATGTCCACTGACATATGTTCACACCTATTTACATGTATGTATTATAAATACATACATGTATGTGTATACACACTTATATACATATATAATGTATTTATGTATGTGTATGCATTTAAGTATCTCTAAATCAAGGACAGGTTCTGTCTCTCTCCATATATATTTACATACATGCATATGCTCATGCGGGCAAATATGCTCGTATATATATAGCACATATCAATGATTTAGATAATTTACTATATATTAGGTACGTCTTTTTTAGATAGACACAGGTAGCGTGTTCTTGGTTATCTTCCTGGAGACCACGAAAATGCAGGTTGATGAACAGAATTCCCAGCAAGCCAAGTAAATGTAGAAAAAAATGAATGTGTAGGACAAAAACTTACTCTCCTTACAAAACCATGCACCGTTTTAACATGGCAATTTGTTCAGTTAGACACTGCTTGCTTCCCAAAAGCTTTTCAGTGGTTGGCTCAGGTCACCCTAAGATAATTAGAAATAGGTTTTAATTGGTAACAGCCCACATTTCTTCCTTTCCTTGATCATAAGCCTTCCAGGAGTTTGCTATATTGTGCTGGTCTTCCCAAAGTTTCTAAACAAATGGAAGCAACTGTTGCCTTTAAAAGGAGACTCTTTCTGTACATAAAGTTTTAGAATTTTCTGTATTTGTCAATCTTCTCTTGATTTTATCACCTGTATAAGATGGTGTTTAAAATGAATGTACTTTTCTGCTTATTCTTTTATTTCATGAGGCTGGTATATCTCTACTGATTTGCTCTTAAGGACAGCGTATACTTTCATGTGATCTAAATTAGACCAAAGCTCTAGTGACATATTCAGAGGTTTCAGATGTCCAAGGACATTTAGCTAACTTAGGGACTCAGCCAGAAATTTGGTCACCTGAAAACGGATGGTACTGTATAATGATGAACGATATTAAAAAAAACCAAACTGTAAGAGGCAATCAGGTGATTATGGCTAAGAGAACACTACACCACAAAGTG
Source organism: Myiotriccus ornatus (assembly GCA_036023395.1). Taxonomy (NCBI): domain Eukaryota; kingdom Metazoa; phylum Chordata; class Aves; order Passeriformes; family Tyrannidae; genus Myiotriccus; species Myiotriccus ornatus. The sequence goes on along the minus strand of JAYRBT010000082.1, from coordinate 91,099,157 downwards.
CTGCTGGGCAGGGTTCTTTTGAGACTTTCTCATTAATAGTGTATAGAAATTTCCTGTTCAGGAAAGCCTTGAGGTTTGCCCCTGGTGTGGCATCCCAGAATGAGAAATGGCTTCTTGCCTCCTCCCTGCAGTTTGAGTATGACAAGCCATGTACTGGTTTTCAGCTAGTCCCACCAAAAGAGAAAAAATAATAAAGAGAAAATTTGGAAATCTGTAAACAGAAAAAATCTAAAATGTTGAACATTTTTAAGCATCATATTGAGGTTTGGCTTAGATTTACATGGGTGTTTCAGGTGCCAGTCTTTAGCTCTGGGGAGGGTACTCTTTTCTCCTGTAGTGAACTGTTGGAGGCAACAGGTAGTTAGTAGAACCTAGTTCGAGTCCTTTTTGTGAGTCAGACCGAGGGAGTGATCTTTTTGAGGAACATGGGATATCTGACTATTGAGTATCACTGTCTTTTGTCTTGAGAAAACTTGATATGTCTCACAGGCTGCAGAATGGCCAATGTGCCTGATGATTTGGGGACAAGCTGGTGCTCAGAGGGACATTCAAGGCCCAGTCTCTGATCTGATTCCAATAGGAAGGGAATCTGACCATGGATCTCCCATGTTCTATATGGATATCCATGTAATTAGGCTGTGAGATAGGAAGGAGCAGGAAAGCTCTGTTTTGTGAATCTAGTTGTTTGCCTTTAGTAACAACATGGCAAAACAAAAATCCTGGCTTGAGCAAAATTTTCTTGATTATTACACAGATTGCTCCAGTTCTTATTTTGCATTAGGAAACTGTTCATGACTTGATGGTTTAACCAAAAATAGGAACAGACAATAACCCTGTGATCTATAATAATCATAGCCTATTTTAATACTGTACAGTATCTTAGATAGCATCAAATTCAAGAATTGTCTCTCCAGATAAAGAGAAATTGCTTCTGAGAATAATGATCTGTTTGTTCTTCTTGATTTCATGGGTGCTGTCCATAGTCCAAACAAAGAAAAGAAACCCTCTTGTATACAAGACATTGGCACTTTTCGCTGAGGGAGAAAAGTGAGAGGAGTCACCACTCTCTTTGGCATATTCTCTCTATTCTGCAAGAATGACAGGGAGAACTAACATCTGTTTCCCAGTGAAGGAAGAGGGAATAAATGTGAAATTCAATTTTGGAGACTAAAAGACATTCCACTGTTCCCAGTATCCCAAGATATACTGAAGGCTGTTCTCTCATTTGGGGATGTCAAATCGTCTCCCCAGTAACAGCCTCAGTAGTTCCAGGAACCTTTAATTAACCCCGCTGACTTGTTTGGAGCTGCAAAGCTCCACTTCCTATCTCAACCACAGCTGCAGATGACAGCATAGGATGCATGGTTATAGGCATATATGGTAATTTGTTCTGTTTAGTTATTTTGAAGAGAACGACAAGAGGCTTAGTGAGTATCACAGGACTCACTAGTTCATCACACTGTTTGCTTTGAGTAAAACTAAAGGAATGCATATTATTTTGCATTATATAAATCATTAGAGACTCCGTATATTTGTGCTTTTTCTATTTATTTTATATTTTGTGGAAATTTGTAGTGTGTTGCCTAAAAGGAAAAGCATTATGTCAGATTGCTGCTGAATTTTTGAGTCCTTTCAGATAAGACTCCAGCTTGAAAGAGCACCCAGAATGAAAGTAGTGACATCTGGTTTATTGTGTCTTGTAAACAGTTAACTTAAAACTCTGTAGTGCCAAAACTCATCTTTTTACTTTAAGGTACTCCTCTAGTACCTTCCTCTCTCTGTCTCTCTTCTCTTTTCTTACTTCCTTCAGCTGGTTAAGAAAGGCTGGACACAACTTCCTCCAGAGCACATCGGTGTCACTCTAAGTATCACCCAGAGGAATGTAGTTAGGACACATGCTCACCCCCACATCCCCATGAAAGCAAGAAAATTAGTTCTGTCATGTTCTTTTTCTTTAGATCACTTATTCTGTTGGTATGTAGGATCTAGTGAGCTGAAGAAGAGTGCCAACATAAAAAGGAAGTGCTGGTCATCTTGGGACAAGTTCTGTCATTAGTTCCACATGGACAATTTCTATCAGTTTAGTGTGTTTATGGATCACAAGTGTTCCTGCACAACCACTCCATGCTGGACTGGTTAGTGTTGAAGATGACCAGATAATAGCTTAGACTGTGCTTGAAAATGCTTCCTTAACTTTCCAAATCACCATTTATAATGCTCTGGTTTACAGGTTTTTTCTAATGGTGTGAAAATATAGACTGAGAGTCCAGTGCAGATCATCTCAAGGGCACACTCTAATTTCTGCCTGCTCTAGAACTGCTAGTGTTGGGTTTTTTCCTCAGTCTCTCTCTCTCGTCAATTCGCTTTTCCTCTCTGCCCCTTCCTTTCTCTATCCACATCAAACTATTATTGTTTTGCCCACTTGACACTCTCAGTGGGATGCTGCCGAGTATAGAGCATTCTAGCCCTCATTCAGCCAAGCTCTTTCAGCATATGTTTTATTTTAAGTGTGTTACAGTCCAGCCCAGAACCACTGTATATATTGGGCTTATTCACACTCTTATTGCTTTGTCACACTGGCACGAGACCATTGAAGAATATTGTGAGGTTTCAATTAATTATGAGTTTGTGTTTGTCTTCCTGCTGTTGAGCTTTCCGTTGCAGTTTACAAACACAATTTTTAGCACCATCAGTCATACCAAGAAATAGTAATGAGTCCAGTCTGGCTAAAAATGAGTCTGACTGCTGCAGTTCCTTCTGAACATGAATTTCTCCAGCCTCCCTCTGGTAGAGGGGCTTACCTACTCTTCAGCAGCAAATATCCTTCAGTCCTCTTGCCAGGATATCCTCTGCTGTGGGTGCTTTGTGTGCTGGGTCTACGTAGCAGGTGGCAGACTGGAGGAGTGTAGGAGAGCTAGTTATAAAAAAACCCCTCCAGATTGCATTGTCTGCCTTCCCCCCGCCACTTAGCTGAGGGAAATACTGTCAGCATCAAAGTAAAGTACTCACTCCTCCTTTTTCACTCCCACCTTTTGCTGAGGCAAGAACTCTTTCTTTCTACAGCAACCAGCAGTCTCTGTGTTACACTGTGGTTTTCTCAAAGGAGGGAGCGAACTACGGTGTTCTGTGTGGTCACCCAGCTCGTCTGACTTTAGGTATCTCACAGAGCTGATGGAGAATACAGGGCACCTCCAGAAGATGATTCATCCACCTAAAACTGTAACAATCTAAAAATGCCTATCTTTCCAGTGATGGTAGGGGGAACTGTGCGTCTAGGTTGGGGATCCTTGCGAAGTGCCTGAGAGTTAGGCAGGATAAATATGGGCCAGATTGCTACAGGAAAGGAGACTCTTGGATGTGCCGAGTTGCAATCCTCCTGTGTAACAGTGTGTGCACGAGACAACCAGAAAGCTGTAGGCAACCGAGCCTTGTGTTTATTTGAGTTGTAGAAGGGGAAGAGGATTGTGAAGGAGGAAGAGAAAATCATGTAACTACATTGAAACCGAGACAATCAAGAGGCCTATTTTAAGTCTGCAGAGTTAATCAGTTGCGTTTCTGGTCAGACTGACACCTCGGAATAAATTAGGGCTAAAAGTGACCTACCCTGAGACAAAGCACAAAGCCCAGGGGTCTTTGAGGTACTCAAGGTCTTTGAGGTACTTGCACTCTTTGAGAGGCATTTCCCACAAACATAGTGCTCAGTCTGCCTAACCCTGCCACAATCTACCTCTTCTCAGAAATTAGGGAAAGAGAAATTAGCCCAACTGGTGATAAATTTTCCTGCTTTTTTGCTTTCTTCCTATTGAGTTTTTGCTGATCAGCATAATGACAGCACAGAATCACATTGAGCTTCCCGGGAAAAGGAGGAATGTGTAAAAAACTTGCTGTGTTCAGTTTGCTGAGCTAAGTTTGATGAGCTAAGTTTGCAGAGCTTTATAGAGGGAAAACTTCTGATGAGTCATCTTTGCCGTAAATCACCATTTTTCTTGCAAAAATCAATGATACCCTAAAACACAAGGCTGAGAAATCCTATGTTCACTTTACATGTGCCTTTTTAATTGTCATTATAAGAAAGTCTGAATACAATAATATTTACACACCTCCTCAGTCAGTTAGAGAAAATCTATCTGTTTTGACCAGCTGTCCTTCTGAGGATAAATCTTGCTCTTATCATTCCCATGTGGATAAGAATATCCTGTGGATGACAGCAAATGAAAAAAAAAAAAGAAAAAAACCCCAAAAATGTCAGCTTCAGTGCCACTGCACACATTTAAAATAGGTGCCTGGTGCTGCTCCCTCTAGATTGTGTAAGAAAGACTGTGGGTCTTTCTTTGTGCAAACAGGACTGGGCATGTGGAAAAGGCAAGCGTGTTGTTTGAACCCTATCGAATTTAAATCTTAGAGTAAATCAGGACCAAAACTCCTCAAGTCTACCAAGGAGAGGAGGTATTTCTTAGATAAGTATGTTCTTCAGAAACTGGTTGGATACTAACACCAGAGACTGCAATGGCAGTGGAAAGGCTTTCACATAGATGGCTTTGGCCATCCCTGAGGCAGTTCCAGTCATGAGAAATCAACCTTTGTATAGATTTGCACATAGCAAAAGGCATCGTATGGCAACTCACACAGGAGAGAGGACAGTTTGATTTGTTGGTGGCTGCTTTAACATTATGGCAGTGGAGAGCAGCTTAAGGACAGAGTATCTGTTAATTCTGAATTTCCATGCTTAAGGACAAAGTATCTGTTAATTCTGAATTTCCATGATTTTGTTACATAAGGTAAGACTACTAACACAATAATCTTTGCATACATAATGTTTTGCATCAGTCTGTTTCATGGCTATTCACCAAAGACTATTTGTTCATGAAACCTTCCGAACTTGTCAGTGGAAGACAGGCTGTTTAGTTCTGGTTGTAAAAGTTAATAAAGTTGCTGCATGCTCCAGAGCTAGAGCTAATTTTCCATACTCAGCAGCAAGGTATACACCTAGTGAGGCAGTGGTTTAAAAACGTGCTCTGCTAATTTGTAGTCAGGTTCGGGATCAATTCCAGTATTTCTGCTCCCTAGATCTACAAAAATATCTTTACTTACACAGCTAGGACACAAAACAGATTAAAAGATGGGAACTCTTCAAAGACTGCAAGATTAATTTAATGTCCTGCAGATTCTCTCAGTAGGCTAGTGGTAAAAAAAAAAAAAAAAGCCCAACATCTTTTCCAACCTGTATAAAATATTTATCTGCCAAGATTTTTAATGGCAGAATCTGCCTAAGTATTTACTCTCAGTGACCTGTGTAGTCAAGGCTTACATAATTACACCATACACCATTTACTGGAAAGGCTTTAAATATTCATTGACTTCTCATGTTTTAATGTAAACAAGGCACTTAGAATACCTAGGGTTTTTAATTCCTACAAGGTGAAAAAGATGTCTGAAGCAGATGCCACTGTTTGGATGAGTGTTGCTGTAAAACAACAGGGCAGATTGATGGGACTTAAATGATAGAGCGCAGTAGCTTCTGGGCAGAGATGTACATGTCTGCACATCTCTGACTCTGATCCCAGACCAGTATTATTCAGAAGCTAAATCTGCCTAAGTAAGTACAGTTGAAAAAAAAAGTGTAAAATGGATGAGTATCAGTGGAAAACTAGACCTTTACATATTATGACTGCCTTCATTGAATCCTCTCTGTTTTATTGGTTTGTAAAGAGCACCTAGCCAAAACAGGTGGTGAAGGGAGGCGGCAAGGAGTTTACATGCACAGGCCTGGGCAAGGCACCACGTCTGGTGCAGGCATTACTCCTGCTTCTAGAAGTAAAGAAAACTGTACTTTTTTCACTGTTCATTAGGGGACAGGCAGAGAACATTCCTATTGCTTGGTCCTCCGGGCATAGAGGAACAAGACTTGAGAACAATGGGCACAGTATGGCTGGTGACTGCCAGGGATGGGAGAGAGGGCCAGGGAAGGAGACGACTTCAAATGCATCAAACATGAGAACTGCCACAATTACTCCTCATCCACTGCTGCCATTGTTTTATATGTCTAATTGATTTAAATTAATATAACATGCATTTTCTTAGATTACCCTATCTGGCACAGTTCTATTTCATATGTGAATTCTTATGACTTTGCTGTGAAGCCAGTTCTTACCTGTGAATTTCAAAGTCAAAGGCAAATGAACACATCGCAAATTTGAGATTTTTGTTCTGAATTTTTTTTGTTCCGTTATTTCAATATGTCCACTAAACCTTGATAGAAAACAACACGGAATTCTTTCCCAAGTAAAGAGCCTGCTTTTAACGAACCACAAATCTGATTCATTATACTTGTGCTTAAAGAACTGGAAATGCATTTAACATCATTGAAGTGTTTTAAAAAGGTATTTGAAGGGGAACAAACCCCAGCTCCCCTTCATTTTAGGAGTGCTGAGTTTTTTTGCAGTGGATAACACAGCAGCCATTCACTTTTGCTCACTCAAAGCAAAATAGTTAACTTCCAGGCTTCTTTTATCTTAGAGCTTTTAAAGATGAATAAACTAAAAAGCAGCAGCTGATCAAAATAACAAAGGGTAGTAAGGTGCCTTTAGTTTCTTACAAGAGTGTCTGCAAATTCCTGGTGGAATTCTAGGCTGGGCACTGATGGAGCTGGCTAAGGATATTGATCGCCACTTGAATTCACTGAATAAATAATGGTTGCCATAGTTATTGAGCATTCACAACTGGTGGGGAAGCACGGAAATCTCCAAAACACCTCCTGTGATAGTTTTGCTGGAAAATCACACAATTAATTCTGTCTCATATCATAAAAATTATGTCAGATATGCAGGATGCTTGGATTCCTTGTACTAAAATTACAATCATAAATGAGTATCTCAGTTGCCTATTTTAGCAGCTAAAGAGAAGAAGAACTTGCTGTCTCTTATTTTGCATGGCAGAAAGGTTCACTGACATTGTATAACTCCAGCTGTTCTGAAAAATCTTACACCTTCAAAGCACTTTTTGCTTTGAGTTTCAGAGGATGGCTCTGGCTTACACCGAAGAAAGTGGGTTGCCTCCACTTGTGCTAGAGATGCTGATGTGTTTTTTCCTCTCACTTTGCAGAACGACATGGATTAAAAGAACCAAAGAAAGTGGAAGAGCTATGCAACAAGATCACAAGCAGTTTGAAAGATCACTTAACTTTCAGTTGCCAAAACAAAGGACAACCGCTTGAGTCTGCAGAGAAGGTACTGGGTGTTCTGGCTGACTTGCGTTCTCTCTGCACACTGGGACTGCAGCGCATCTTTTACCTGAAACTGGAAGATTTGGTGCCAGCCCCTTCCATTGTCGACAGGCTGTTTCTGGACACCTTACCCTTCTGAGTCAAACCACCCTCCTGAAAGGCAAACGCCCACCAGAGCAGGCAAATGGATCGTGACTTACAGCTAACATTTCTGCCCTCACTTAACAGAAAAGCAGCTCCGAGTCTAAAATGAGGTCTTTTCTGGCGCTTTGTCCTTACAACCGGAGGCCTGAGACTTACTGGCTTACTGGTTTGGGGTTGTGTTTTTTCGTTTTCTTTTGTGTGATTTGGGTTTTTTAAATGGCTAATAAGGCACTTTTGGACAATGCTATCCCAGCAGCAGTAAAAGGTTAACATGACTGTTTTAAATCTGTTGTTTAACACCTCATGGTCTATGAGGAATAAAATTGTAGACGCTGTGTTTGAAAACAAGAACAGCAAATAGTTGTTTGCCAGGGTAGTATGTGTTTTGTGAGGATACCTTTAGCATACTTCCTGCATCAAGGGCACATACATCAGCACAATCTAAACAAAAATTCACTTTTTTTAGCAAAGTACATTCAATTAAACATTTCATACAAATCAAATATAGCAAAATGACAATGGCTGTTAGCTCCCATGTTCAAGTGCAATTTTTTAAAGTGCTGTCTTACTAAGTCTCGTTTATTAACTAATTTATTTTACTAGGAAAACAAATGGAAGAAATCAAGTGAGAAAATTACATGCACTAACTTACCTGACAGAGTTTTCCAAACTTGATTCCATGTAGCGTGACTTATTGACAAATGTATGTGGAAGACACGGGAGCAATTGTGGCTCAGTTGTTCCTTAGCTAAGGAAACCCGAGTAAGTAGTGATTGGAGCATACAGGGTCAGCATCAGGGATAGTTCCATTTTAGACTTCTAACATAAGCGACTAGTTAGTAAACAGACAGAAGATCGTTTTCAAGAACAAGCAAGTCTTGTAAAATAGTATGAATGTAAGTGCTAGGAAGGATATAGTGGGCTGCATTTAAACATTCCGTGTTCGTACTCCTTTTTGTATGTTTATACTGTTGATGCCATATTAATATGAGATAATTTGTTGCATAGTGTCTTTATTTGTATAAATGTTTGTATGCATGGTATATTGTAATGGCTTTGTCTGTATTTATTGCAATGACTGCCAGCTCATGGGAGCCCTGTTACACATGATAACTAAATGGGGTGTTCACACTGACTCAGATACACCAGTTGGAGAACTATATACATATATATAATGTGTATATATATATATGTATATAACTATATTTGTGTGCGTGTGTGTGCGCGTGTCTTTTTATTAACCATTTGTATATAAAATATCTGTCAAATCACAAGCAGAGTTATTTTACAGTTTATTTGCAGTGACTTCTAAGGCAGTACTGTTTAGCACTTTGATATTAAAATCTTGCTCATGTTTTGCTAAATTCAAATAATATTTAAAAATTTAGTTCTAAAAAACTTTATATGCACTGTATTAAGTCAAAATTTTGTTGGTCATTTTGCTAAGGAAATTTTTGAATGTCAACCTGATGTCACTGTATCTTTTGTTAGCTTTAAACATTCTAGCTTTTGTCTTTTTTTAAACTATGCTGTTTATATGGAAATTAAATTATACAATCAAACAGATGCCAAATGAATTGCCTAATTGCTGCAAAGGATAACCCAGATATCGAGTCACTGTATGGTTTTCAAATAGTAATCTGGTATTTTATCACTTACTATGTTTGGATGTGCTTTTATGAAAAAATTATTCTTATATCAAGATTTATAGTAGTGTCAATAGGGAAACAGACTTCTAATCACTATAGTTAATATTTCTGGTTTACCTGCAGATAATATTTGGAAAAGTATTGCTTTTTGTATTGACTTTTAAGCTTATGTGCAAACATAATAGCATAATTAAATATCAGAGAAGCTAATGTTTCTTGTAGGTTGCTGTAACAAGCCTGACCAGCAAGATAAATATATTTTGACTGAATTTGCTTTTGTATATACTTTATATATATATATACATATATATATATATATACACTCACACACTTGTGCGCATACAAAAACATACAGACACAAAATCCGAAGAAAGTATGTTTGCTTTCGTCTCCTTGTGTAAGACACAAGGTCCCTTGAGAAACTACTTTTACCTAGGGACAAATCCTGCCAGGTGCTGAGCACCAGCCAGATGAGGGCTTGCAGGAGTTTTTTTGCGAGTAGGCCCTTACCAAGGATTTTCAGGCAAATCAGCATAGTACAGTAAAATTGCTTTTTTGTTGAGCAAGGTTTATTTATTAAGTGGAATGTGAGTGGGAGGTAGCAGGTTCAGAGCCCCATGTGAGATTTCACGTAGTCTGTGTCCTCCAGTCTTCCATAGATAGTCTTAGCTGTGATACTCTCCCAAATCCCATCATCTGTGGAATTGTCCTTCATGTCAACGTCAATACACTGATTCATCCTAGAGTGCAACCAGTGACAGGTCGCAGTGGTAAAAGAAAGAGTTAATGCAGAATAAATCTACTACTATTCTTAGAGCTCTCTCAGTGTGAACATGCCTTTGTCTAGGCAGAATTCAGGAATATATCAGGTGTTAAGGGAGAGTGCCTTGCTTTTATTTCAGACAACAGTGTCTCAAGAGTTTCTTCACTCCGCTAACCAGAGTACTTTTTCTTTCTTTCTTTTTTCTTTTTTTTTTTTTTTTTTTGGTGTTAAACTGTGGGTTGAAAGAAATGCTCATGTACATATAAAATGTAAAATAAAATTATTAAATTTAATAAAATTTTTTGAGATGCCCCAGTT
>JAYRBT010000082.1:90997464-91080176 GCA_036023395.1 Myiotriccus ornatus | reverse complement strand
AGGGACAACAGGTCCAGGGAGTGACTTCCCCTCTGTTCAGCACCTGTGAGTCTAGCAAGGTGCTTAATGGGCTGGAGCACATGATATTTCAGGAGAAATGGAGGTGGATTTGCTCAGCCTTAAGGTGAAGAAAGGGTAGATCTTACTCTTGTCAGTGGAAGCTGTAGAGCCAGGTTGCTCTTGGAGGTGCGTAACAGTGGGATAAGAGGCAACGGACATAAGCTACAAGGAAGGTCTTTTTGGGCCTGGTTTTGTTGTGTTTGTTTGTTTTTAACCTGGAGAATAGTCAGACGCTGAAGGAAGGGTCTGAGTGAGTGTGTGGAGCATCCATCCATGGAGGTGTTAGAACTTGACTGGACAAGGGCCTGTGCTATCACATCTAATTCTGCTTGTACTGGATGGCTTGTGAAAATCCCTCCCAGTCTAAACTGTCCTGCTGTGATTTCTCAAAGAACAGGCATTATTACTTTAGAAATGAATTGTTAAAGTTATGCTTAGGAAAACACAAGCCAAATAAAGTACGCAAGGTTTCCTTGAAATTGCATCAGCAAAAAAGAAAAGTTGTAACGTTAATTTTATTTACCATATTATATGAACTAAATAAAAAAGTAAGACATTGCATATTTTCTTACTGGTAATTTATGGCTAAGAATTTTTGCTAGAAAGCTACTATACTGTTTGAGACAACATTAAGCAGGAGACCTGATGAGAATGTAAGGAGTTGTTATATTTCTTTCTTAGCTTCTCAAACCTGCTTTGCAGCAGATTTTAGGCAGCAGTGCCTTTAAGAGATTTGTAGACACTGTCATGGAAGGTAGTTCACTGTCTGGGAATTTCTAAGGAGAAGAAAATGACTGTCCTGCATGCAGCCAAATCTTTGAATTTACAGCTGTTGCACATTCAGATCATCAACTCAAGGCTCATGGCCACTGGTTACATTAACTCTGCTTTCATAGTGGTCCAGTTTGTAAGTCATCTAAACTGTCAGTTTTGAGCCTTAACAATCTCTAGATGTCATTAAAGGTTAAGGACAAAATTATGATGGATTTAGCTTAGTCTGTCCTATATTTTTTTCTAAGACAGGATGGGATGTGGGTTTCTGTGAGTTCACATTGTGCCATGAGTTTGAAGAATTTGTGTCATCGCTTCTTCAGGATGATTCAGTATTGAAGAAATGCATTACATGGCTCCTAAATATCTTTGAGGAACCAAATTTTAATTAATTCTAGCTCATAAACTCATGGATTAGTATATAAGCTGTCAAGAAATTAAACGTGTTCAAAATGGAAGTACTGCAGTTTGGAGTATGATGCTTTTTATCTTTTGCACATAAAAAAAAATCAGTTCTAGGCTCAAAATTGTGATTTATGAGTATGTGTATGTGTATGAGTACAAACATGTTGTGTGTATGAGTGGCTCTTTCAAAGGTTAGGGACTGTAGTGACCAAGGTATAGTAGAAGAACTAATTTATTTGTTAGGATCTTGCATTTAAACCACTGGTTTTAGAATGGTGAAAAGAGTAAATCAACACGAAAGGATTAAAGTTCTTTTTGCGACCTGAAAAAATGTGAGGTCACCCACCCACTGCATGTTTATTTGAAGGTTTGTACAAAGGCCTATTAATATTAAATGCCTTGGGTTAGGAGGGGATTTGTAACACTGATAGGGGGTCTGTAATTTGAAGTGGGGATGATTTAGCAGTGACTGCAAAGTCAGTTGATAAAATAATTTCCTTCAGAGGTTCTGAAAAAGGAAAAGGTGTGTCAGTGAAACCTTAAGGATTGACTTCCCCTAACTTCTTCTACAGTTAGTAAACACTGAGTTTTCCACAGTTTTGAGTTGCTTTGTTGGGTGGGATAGCTAAAGGAGGAGAGCCTTGTATCAGCATTCTGTTCTTCTGAAAAAACACATTATTTCATTTGCTACTGTGTTGAAAAAGGTGGGAACTATTTTCCTCCCTATACCAGAATTGCTTTCCCTTTCTTACTGGCCTGAGGGAAGATGCTTATGCTTACCACTTGTCTCCTTTGAAGCTGGGGGAGGTTTGTTGGTATTCTCCCTGCAGCCTACAGGTGATGGCTGGGACTGAACACTGAGAGGTTCAGTCAAAGATCTAGTGCCATCAGCTGGTGTTTGGCTTCAAGTTCTTTCTGCTTGCAGGAATCACAGGACTTAGGAAAACCTCAACACCCTCCCTCTGCATTTTCACACCATAGGTATATGTGAGAAAAATGGTGTCTAATTTCACTGTTAATAATACAGTTGACTGTGAAAAATGGGACGATTTTTTTACCTATTATACTTTGCTGTGCCTCATCTGTACCAGAAGGATTATGCTAGGTTGATTGTTTTATATTAGTTTACTACTGAAAGAGGAAAATCAGGGAAAGCCTTCTGATGCAGTTGCTGATGAAGCACAGGCGCTTTCACATAACCCAGGTAGCATGTTTCTTTTTACTTGTGACAAAACTTTTCATATGTGTTTGCAAATCAATTACTTCTCCATGTGTGTGGTGTTTTTTTTTAAAGAAACGTACAAAAAGAAAATCTCATTTAAATAACTTCTGTTTACACAGTATTGAAACAAAAAAGTTGTCTCGCACTGTTTTTAATTTCCCCTTGTGTGCATTCAGCATAATTGAGTTCCTTTATATTACTCATGTGCTCTATAGGTAAGTGCTGTCATATACAGTACTACATATCTTTCTCTCAGAGAAGTGAAACTCAAAAGTTATGTTTTATGCATATGCAGGGAACAGAATTCAGACTGCTTATGTACCTACTGGTCCTGTGAATATTTCAGTAGCCTGTTTATGCTCCTTGCTAGGTGATGCCTTAGTCGTTTTCAGTAGGGGACATTTGCAATTTCACAGAATCAAAGAATCAACCAGGTTGGAAAAGACCTCTGAGATTATCGAGTTCAACCCATGCCCCAACAGCACCCTGTCAACTAGACCATGGCACTCAGTGCCACATCCAGTCTCTTCTTAAATACCTCCAGGGACAGTGACTCCACCACCTCCCTGGGCAGCCCATTCCAATGTCTGATCACTCTCTTAGAATTCTTAAATTAGAATTTCTTTCTAATGTCTAACCTAAACCTCCCGTGGCACAGCTTAAGGCTGTGCCTTCTTGTCCTACTGCTGATTGCCTGGGAGAAGAGACCAACCCCCAGCTCGCTCCAACCTCCTTTCAGGTAGTTGTAGAAAGTCATGAGGTCTCCCCTGAGACCTCCAGGCTAAAAAACCCCAGTTCATAGAATCATAGAATCATAGAATTAACTGGGTTGGAAGAGACCTCCGAGATCATCAAGTCCAACCCTTGATCCAACCCCACTGTGATTACCAGATCATGGCAATCAGTGCCACATCCAGCCTCATCTTCCTCAGCCGCTCCTCACAGGGCCTGTCTCTTCAGCAGCCTTGTCATCAGCAAATCTTCATTCAGATGCTCATAATCTTTCCAGGAAATGGAATTCCAAAATTACTGTCTTCTCAGGACATGTTTTACAATTTGTAAATGACTCAATGTGAATTGGCAAAACTTGAACTCTGATCAATCAAAGCGTCTAATTGGAAGTTTTTTTCAAACCTTTTCATGCATTGTTATGCTGCTGCAAAGCATGTTTGCCTCTGCCTTAGTTATTTAGCTGTTTTTTTCTTTTTAGTGTTATCTATGAAAAATGATCCCCAAAGCCTGCAAATAAGTGGAAATAATACATTTAAATGCAAATACAGAATCCATATTTGAACTATTAATACTGCTCAAATGTGGTTTTGAAACATATGTGAAAGACTAATTTAGCTTATTTTGCTTTCTTTTAAAAAGTCATTCAATGATTGCATTTTTGAAGGCTTGTAATTGTATGTTTTTTAGGGGTTTCTACCTTGGTGAAGGTATATTGCACAAGGGCTGCTTTTAGGATGTCTGAAGATGAAGAAAAAGTTAAACTCCGTCGAATTGAACCTGCAATTCAGAAATTCATTAAAGTGGCAATTCCAACAGATTTGGAAAGGTTAAGAAAACACCAAATAAATATTGAGAAGGTTAGTGTTTATTTTTTGCTAATGTAACTCTCTTTACAGTATAGAATTAGTCACACTGGAAGATTATATAGAGATTTTAATGAAAAGTTGATTATGAAATGCTTTAGTAGAAATTTGGGTAAAGATGAAACTTCTGTATTGTCTGGTAATTCAGTGTGCACAAAGATCTTTACATTTGTAATAAACATCAGGCTACAGAGTGAGAAAGTAAGAGTCTTGTGTACAAGAGAAAATTCTTCCTGGGTCATGTAAATAAAGGATAAAGAATTGTGTGAAGTACATCAGATGGGAGGTGAATGTGCAGAAATGGTGTCTGACCATGGGATGAGAGAAAAACTGGGGTAGAGAAAGACCTGGGTTGCTGGGACTAAGGATGGTAGATAATCATTTGACTCCTTCCTGTTAAGGGTGTAATAAGGATACAATAAGGATATGAACTGCAATAACCACAAATGGAGAAGTGCATTAGTATAATATTTGCCTGAAGCAATAACTCCTACATGAGATGACCTATATTTCAGTCACAGTGTGTTGTTTACTCTGTGTTGTTCCGTATTTGTATAATTTGTTCCATTACCTAGATACCAGCTGAATTAGCTTGTTTTCTTTTTTTGCCTCGGAATCAGCCGGTTTGCAGCAGCTCTGTTTTGTAGTGTCCAGGAGTAGCTCCAGGGGGAGCAAGGAGCCTTGACTGTGTGCATGACCTGTACAAAACAGTGGCCACAGAGCTAGCTAGCTAAGGGAACTAGTGAAGAGTGATGGGGAACTGGACAGGATTCAGAGGTGCAGTAATAGCTTTGCCTTGCAAGCTGTTTCATGCAAATAGAGATACTCTTGATAGGTAGGTTGTTTCCTTCTCTAACCAGAAATTGCATGGCTGCTCAGGAAAGAAACATATTTGCCGCAATGCACGAGAGGGATTCCTTGGTTGCACAGAGGTAGTTTTTGGTCTACGGTTCATTTATGTTAAAATTACATTAAAAATGATATCTTCAGGGCAGCACTTCTGTTTACACCAACAGCATCAATGAGTGTGGAGTAGTGAAGCTTAGTATTCTTCAGAGTCTTGAGGAAGTCATCCAGAAATGAGGGGATGCAGTTAATAAATACCTGAAAAAGGATGGCATGAAAGCCACCTGAGAGGAGGCTTTTCCTGAGGAGAAGCAAATGGGTGGTCCCTGGAAAAAGTCTGTTGATGAGAGAGGAGAGCTGACCTGCCGTTACAGAGTGGGAAGTGACTAGCAGGACACATTAGAGTACACGAATGGTTTTCCTGCACTTTGAAGGTAAAGATAAGCTTTTGATGTGTGTAAGGTCATAATAGGAGAGATATGATGTAGGGGATAGGCATAACTGTTGCATTGCTTGATTTTTTTTTTTTGGAAGTTTATTACTTTGTAAAGTAATTTGCTAAGTATTGTCATAATGTGTAAAACCTCCCTCATCTAGGATATATAAACACCTTATCAAGAATCTTCAAAAGACGTTGGGTGCTGCAGTGAGAAACAGAGACATGATCAGTTATTACCTTGTGTGGGAGATGATCTTGGGAATTGCCATGCTTTATAGAACGTGGTCAGTGAGGAGGGGTATGTAGTTATTGGTTGATCCTGATGAGAATCTTTTCATATTTAGGCAAGGAGCAGTTATGCTTTACCTAGCCAGATAGTTTTACCATGCTGTCAGGGAAGGGATGAAATAGGTTCCACTTAATTCAGCCATGAGTTGGTCATCTGAAGTCTTTATTTGCTTAGGAACTCATTTGCATCAAGCATTCCTGTTTTGCAGGCAGAAGGGGTGATTGTTGCAAGAGTAGTTTTCTGTGTGTAGGAGAAAATACAGAAAACATTTTAGCGCTTGGGATAAAATGAGTCTTTAGGTTAGTTCTGATCTAACACTGTGCTCCAAGCATTGTCAGAGAAACTCCTGCTCAGCCAGGGTTTTATTATAGGCAATACTCTCTGCAGCTTTCCTGTAATGGCATTCAGGGACCCCACTGAGGTACCAAGATGCTTTTGAGGAGCTGAATTTTATACTTTGAACGTAAAAATCTGGCGTAATCTAAAAGTATCTAGTTTAGACATTTCATGAGATTTTCAGGGTGTTCATAGTATCAGTGTGAATGATCTGTTCAGTCAACATAATAAAACTTGCATATAAGAAAAATCCTTTAGTTGTAAACATAGTTCTTAAAATGTTAATGGCACTTCCTCTAGGACAACACTTTTATGAAGCAAGAAGTGGTAGCAATGTTTAGTACAGATTTGTGTTTCTGATTTCAAAATATTGTTAAAAATTTCTGCGTCCCTAGACAGTATAAATCCTGCCAGATTTTGTTTTTGAACGAATAATTCATAGAATTATTAGAAACAAACAATGGATAAAACCTTTAAATAAGCAATTGGTAACTATTCCAGAAGTTAGTTAGCAATACTGAAGATTACGGAACCTGTGTATTAAAAAAAGATAAGACACAGATATATATGAGAAGTAACACATCTGAGTATAAAAAACCAGTCCCTTAATGCTAGATTCTTTAAGAAGTTCACACTCACTGTAATGTTCTTAAAATCTGAAAGTTTCTCTCTTTTTTTACTTTTAATGTTTTTCTGGCTGTAAGAATTATAAATATTACGAAGTTTACTCTATTGCTAGATTTACGAGAAAGTGAGAAGAAAAATATGCCAAAACATATCTTGAAAACTGTCACTAGATACTTCCAGGTTAGCCGAATATTAGGAATTGTTTGGTTGAAATACTTGGTGATAATTTGCACTTTGTATCTTTTACATGCATTTTAGCCATAATGAATGTGTTTCAGTACTTTTGTGAGTTGTCAGCATCAGCAGCTTAAATAGTTTTCTTTAAAATACTTTTTGTAAAATTAACTTTCAGCCATGTAAACCAACATCCCTAGGGGTAAAAGGATAATTTTATAGAATCTGATCCTGTTTATCTTACAGGCTACTTTTAAGCAAAAATCACTAATTATGTCAAATTGCTTAGAGCAGCAACATTATTTACTTATGATGAAGCCAATATCTCTAACCTCATTTCATGAATATTGATTTAAACCTTAGGTTCCAGAGATAGTCCAAACAATTAATCTACTAAATCACTGTTTGAAGAAACTATAAAATCAATATATAATGAAATTTGACCTTGAGTACACCTTTTCAGAGGAAGTGGCCACCATAAATCCATCATCATTACTTGTCAGCTATTTTGAGAGTCCAGCTTTCCATATGACAGTTTCTGAAGACTTAAAACCTACCTCCTTAACAAATCAGTTCTCTGTACTTTTTCTTTTCCTTCCATGTTTTCCCCATGAAAATTCTTGTTTTTAAAGTACATTCCATAGATTGGATGGCCTTTCCCTCCAAGAGGGAAAAAAATGCATTTGTATCCAAAAGAGTTACAGCCTTCTGTTGGATGAAAGCAATTGTCACAGTAGTACAGGAAGGTGGAGATTTTGTTTGGCACACTACCCTAGATTTTGTTGATGTGCAACAATCTTTAAAAAAAAAAAAAAGGTCCTATATGACACTATTGCTTTTGGTTTTAATTTCATTTCCTGTCAATGTGCCAAAGCTAAAGGATATTGTGTTAAACACTTTTTACCTTTGGCTGGGGTTGATTGCTGTGGTGGCAAGATACGTAAAGGCAACACAAAAGGAGAAATTAAGATATCTGAGTCTTACTACAATCTTCATATGAGTGTATACATTTGTGTAAGACATTATTGAAGAGCTTTCAGCAGGAAATGTTATGAGAAGCTTTTGAGTTCTCTCCATGTCTACTGGATACTTGCAAGGAGAAATGGAAGCGATCTAAAGCATAAACATGAAGGTTTCTTTGTAAAGAGAGCTCTCAGAAGGGAATAGGACAAAGAGGAAAAGAGATCGAGTGTTTAAGAGTAGCCTAATGTTTTATATTTCTGATATCAAATATGAACTATTCGAGTATAGCACAATTATGATTAAATATCACAGAACCACAGAGTGATTGAGGTTGGAAGAGAACTTTAAAGATCATCTAGTCTAACCCTGTGGGCAAGCACACCTTCCCTTACATATGGTTGCTCAAAGCCCCATCCAACCTAGTCTTGAACACTTCCAGGGATGGGGCATCCACAACTTTTCTGGACAGCCTGTTCTAGTGCCTCACCACCCTCATTATAGCGAAACTTTTTACGTCCAGTCTAAACCTCTAAATGTTCAAAAGCGTTGAGCCTTATCTGGTCACTAAGGCCTTCGTAAAAAGTCTCTGTCTTTCTTCTAAGCCCTCTTTATTTATGGAAAGGCTGCAATAGGATATCTCTTCTTTTCTCCAAGCTGAACAGTCCCAGCTCTTTCAGCCTGTCTTCGCAGGAGAGGTGTTCCAGCCCTTGGACCATTTTTGTGGCCCTATTCTGGACCTGCTGTAACAGGTTAGGATTCCATGGATGTTTTTACTTCCTGGACCTCTCTCAATCTTACATGTATTTGTTCATGATAGAATCATAGAATGTTAAGGGGTGGGAATGAACCTTAAAGATTATCTAGTCCGAAGTCCCCCAGTCATGGGCAGACATCTCCCACTAGGTTCAAGGCCTTATCCAACCTGGCTTTGAACACATCCACAACCTCCCTGGGCAACCTGTTCCAGTGTCCCTCGCAGTAAAGAATTGCTTCCTAATATCTAGCCTAGATTTCCCCTCTTTCAAGTTGTAGCCATTACTCCTTGTCCTGTCACTACAGTTCCTGATGAAGAGTCTCTCTCTGGCTGCCTGGTAGGCACTGGAAGGCTGCTATGAGGTCTCCATGCAAAATTCTCCAGGCTGAACAGTCCCAGCTTTCATGATGAATAACATCAATACTATCTCTTCTCAAGCTTTACTGTCCTTGAGGCCTCCAGAGTGAACACTGTCCAGGAGCATGGCCTATTTTGGGTTGGGTAACAAACAGCGGTCATCGAGGAGGAATTCACTGACCATATGAATGTCGTTGCTCTGGCTGTATTAAGTCATTGGATTCTTTGAGCTCATCACTAGCTACCAGGCATTTTGAAACAAAGTAGAAATACCTCTAAATATATAAAGCAGCTAAATGTGCTGAGCATTTCTAGTGGAAAGTATAGAGATCAGTAAAGGTTTCCTGAGAAATTCTTGTTCTTCTTAAGTGGAAGGCAGGATTTTTTGTTACTAGTTATTTGGACAATGTATTACAGTCAGCTGAATAGGTAATTTTTCTCTAAACCCCTTCTGTTACAACCTCAGAAATTCCTGTTTCAGTATTCTTTCAGGGATGACTAAATTGTAAGATCTACTGTTGATATAGGTTTTTTTTGTCCATTTTATTTTAAAGAACAATGGCAGTAATTTTAGTGGCATAGTAATTTATGCAGAAGTTGCTAGTTTACTAGAAAAATGACATAAATCTAACTTAGTTGAACACTAAACCTTTTGTCTTCCATAGCACCAAAAAATCCTAACATGAAAGAACTTTTTCTCTGAAAATAAGTAGTAACTTTAGAATTTTAGCAGGCTGAGTGACTTGTGATCCGTATTGCCTTGGCCTGTGAAATTATGAAAATAATTATGGAAATATGTAGACTGTAGATAAAAGGTTTTTTATTGGTAACAAAGCATATTAAGAAATTGAGGAATTAAACTTTACCTAAAAATACCTCACAAATCATGGTAAATATTCTAATGTTGTCTAGTATTGTAGATGCATTCTTTGATAGTTTCAGTACATGTTCTGGGAATCACAGCTTCTACTTCTGTTATTTTACTCCTCTTTTTCAGGATAAAATCTCTGTATTATTAATGTCAACTGCCTATAGCAGGAATTGATTTATTTTAATGATGAAAAGGTTTGTATGTGATAATATGCAGTTCTTTTGCGAAACTTGCTCTCTGCTAATGGAATAATTACTCTGGTCTCTGTCCCGTGGGAAGTGCTGTATGAATAGTTGCACACTGAAGTTAGTGGAGCATCCTGCAGGTGCCAGATGTGCCCTGATGGTTCTTGTAGCTGTGTTTGTAACTATATAGAAATGGTAAGTGTAAATGTAGACAGTAGCACTGTGTAATGAATGCCATTTTCCTTGTGAATAGTTCCAGATACCTCACTGTCCTGTATGACCAGTACTGCTTATCCACTGTTCCATTCCTTTTTCCTTCTTCTGCCATTTGTTTTACTGCCCACCAAGTGATTTATGCCCACAGTGATATCAGGGTGCAGTATCTCTTTGCTGTTAAAAACTGTCGCTAAACCCCGGTTATCTGCCATTCAGTAAAATCCATTGTACAAAATTTTTCACAGAATTTGTGAAAAATTGCTATTTACCTCTCCGATTTTGGAGCAGAATTGTTTATGACTCAGCTTCTTTACTGTCAATTTTGGAAAATTAAAGTGATTATTTACCAAAAGTGCCTTTTTTTTCTGCATAGCCAGTTGGTAAAAATAGCAATTATATGGAATATTTTTCCTCTGTTTTAGTATCAGAGATGCAGGCTCTGGGACAGGTTGCACGAAGAGCACATCAATGCAGGACGAACAGTTCAGGTAAGGATATTAAAATGACTGTAGTATTAATGGAATTAAATTACCTACACAGTTCCAGTTATCTCAGGGATGGATGTTGAGAGAGATATGTATTTGACAGGTGGATTTAACAAGTACTCCGTTTTGCTTTACTTCATTTAAAAGGTAGGAATTCCCTAATTATGTCCTGTGAGGCAAATGCAATCAGAAATGTTTCTGCATTCTTGAACAAACAAAAGTTTGGAGTCTTTGGTCTTCCGCAAACTGTCCTCTTACATTATTAAAATAGAAGACAGGTATTGCAGTAAGGGATACCGATAATTTTAAAGCATGATTTTGGACAAACAGAACATCTGGACTACTATTTTGGTGTGCAGATCTATTGTTAGATGCATAATGTCATCAAAGGAGGAAATACCAGACACCTTTGTCATCACGGGCATCATCTCAGTGACTTCATGCATAGTCACCCGTAAGTCAGCACAGCTGTTTCTAAAAATATGCATGTCTTGATGAAAATGGTGCAGAAGCTCATGCCAAACATCAGCCTTCACACTGCTAAATAGCACACAGCCAAAGGAGATTATCAATACAGAAAAACACAAAGACCAGCTCTGCACTGCAAAGTTTGCTGAGACAGATGCAGCAGGTAGTGGTTATGACATGCTGTACTGCCAGTTTTGGGGACAGATGTGGGTTAGCCAGCAGGAGAGGCATCTTGTGTTGGTTTCATAGATGTTCAGAGAAGGAACCCGTCTTTGCTACTAGAACAAACCTTCTGTGACCTTCACTGCAACTACACAAGCATGCTTTGCCAGCACAGGTAGCACAGTCCTAAACTACTCTATTTCACAATTCTAATACTGTAAATTCCTATGTTTGTTTCAGTGCATTACTGACTCCTATGGGAAATTAGACCAGACTGAAAATGGAAAAAAAAAAACCAAAACAACTCACCTCAGAAAGAACTTAATCCTGGTTAAACAACCAGATAGTAGGCAGAGCTGGAGTTACATGTGTTTTTTTGAGGAATGGAGGGCATTAATGAGCTTTTTTTAGATGTACATGATAAGAAGTTACACATGAAATCCACTTGATTTTTCTGTAAATTGGAAGCTTGAATGTTTATTTTGATTTTTCACCAAAAATATTTGAGATTTGAATATAACTTTATTCTTAATATTCAAAGAGTCTTCCAAACGTGGATATTCTGTTAAAACAGTGGCATTTTAACAGCTGTGGTGTAGTAAGCATGTGTTTGCTTGTGTCTGTTCTCTGATCTGTTTTCACATCTGAGATGTGGGAAAGGCTTCTCTTGGAACTTTTAGACATCAGTATCATTTGTTTAGCAAGACAAAATCTATCAATATTTAGAGAAAAAATAATGGTGTTGAAGATATTTTTAGATATGTTAATAAGAAAACTGCTTGTCTCTAGGAACATTTATATTTGTCTTGAATCCAAAGTTTCCCATTTTCACTTTCAGCCAAAATAAGTTTTCTTGTATTTTATTTAATGCTTGTTGCTTTTAGATCTAGATACAAGTTATGCATTAAAGTGGTTCACATTCTGATACCCAGAGAGCAGAATAAGAATCTGGGTTCATGCAAGAAGAGTAGACTAGCTCTTTGTTTTAATTAAATAGTTAGGAGTCTGGAGTACTTGATAATAAATTATATGACATGTAGAATGTGTTTGCTGTAAGCTGTTTAAATGTTTACCAATGGACTTGTGATCTGTTTGTTTGCAAAGAAATCAGATTAATTATTGTGATACCAAATGTTCTCTGCAGCACACACTTTGCTCTCAGAATTAGATGTTGTAAAAATACATTAGGAATCCCTAAGTCAATATTGACCCAAGGCATCCGCCACAGGTTTTAGACAAATATATGCACAGCCATTCTACATTTAATCCATGTGCACATAATTAGCCATTTTTCTGAATTTTCAGTTTACCCAGAATAATTACTTCTGTTGTACTTTTGATGATGGTCAAAATTATAATAGAAGTATAGATGAGTGTAAATCTATACCTCCTCTTTCTGGTGACTGGATGCCACATTAAAAACTTCCATGAAGGAAAGTGAAGAAAACAGAGAAATCTATGCATAGGGCACGATGACACCCTTTCAAAAGTACACATTTCCTGTTTCCTCAGTGTCATATATTAGTTTTCACAAATATATATAATTTTCAGGGACAGTCCGTGGACTTTGTAAAATGTTAGGGCATGAATCAGTGCGTAGTTTTGCTAGGCTTTGCCCACATACATGCTGGCTGTACCATACAATTAGCTAATTACTGCAAAGTTTAAGCTAGTTTCAATGAAATGGCAGTGTTTTATTGCAAAGCCTAAGGACTGTCTTGATCACAGTGAGAGGGAGGAAAATGTTGCAGTTACAAGAGAGGATGTTGATACAAAAAAAAATGATATTGAACAAAAAAAAAAAGAAAAAATACTGTGGATGAACAGTCTGGTCTTAGTCTATATCCATCCCAGAAAAGGAGATTCTGTTCTGCAAAACATACCTAGGCAGACTTAGCCATTCCACTGTGTTGCTCTGACCCAGAAAGCTGCTTGAAAATGTTAATCTATTTATTTTTTTCTTTTTTTTTTTTTTGCTTTTATGATTTTTATTTCAACTGAAAATGGTTTACAAGTGAAAGATGGCTTCCTGTCAGCTCTCTTTTGCATGAATATTCAAAGCTCAGTTTTATGTCTGAAGTCTTCTGTACCACCTTTAAAATAATGCAGCCTTCAAATTATAGGTACCCTTCTGGTGTGCTACATAGATACACTGGGAGGGCATGAGAAGCAGTGTGAAAAAGTTGTAAATAGTTTATATCTTCTCAAAACTCTTGTAACTAAAGAAATACTTCTATATTTTATTATATTTGATATTCCAATCAAACAAATATATTTGCCCTTATCTGACAAAAATATAAATATTTAAAAAAAAAGTAATCCTTATCCTTTGTCCTTGAAGTTGTCTTTACAAAACGAAAGTGATAGTTTTGGGGTAGTTGGGGATTGCGAATGACTGTATCCTGAAGTCCTGTGATCACCACAGTCACTTATTATTACCAAAAAAAGCAAATTTTGAGAAGCAATCACTTTCTTTATTTGGATATTATTGCAACTTGTTGCAGCTTGTATAAATATTTTGGCAAAGGCCTAAATTGATCACAGAAACAGAAATAACTTCAGCAATTACACAGTGAGTTAATTAGTTAAATACTTTAATTGAAACCCAAAATAAAACAAACTGACTTGGGGAAGCAGATAAAGTACAAAGTCTGACAGCCAGAAAATTGAAATACTGATTCAAAAATATTTCTCCCTCGTTTTGTGGTTGGATGATAGTATGGATAAATTAGTTCATTAGATAACAGGTACCATCTCTTCCTTGATCTTTGGTTCTTCTTTTCCTGTGGCAGATGGCTTGTTTTCCCTTATGGAAAGCAGGCTACATCCAAAAAGACTCAGCAGTAGCTCTCAGCGATGCCTCACTGCACTGTTGAGGGATGGCTGTGTTGGGAGCTGCAACTTTTTTTTTTTTTTTTTTTTTTTAAATAGATGGAGAACTGAGTGAACTCACAAGCAGAAGCAAATACTAAAAATACAACAGATTTAGCGAGCTGGTTATGGCACAGTGGCACCTCCAAATAAGAAGTGCTTGCAAGCACAGATGTCTTCCTTGAAGAGTCACTAATAACAGCCTGGGAGAGGCAGGATGGGTGCAAGGGGAGGATCCACTGTGTTATCTTAGGCAGGGGCTTTTGCAGCAACTGGAGGCATCTTTGACAGACAAACCAGCTGCAGTCAGGAAACACAATGCAGTCTGGAAAAGAAGATGGGTGTAGAGGAGAGATGACCTGGAACACAGGGATTGCTTGAAATCTGGGAGTTCTGAGGGATTTTTGGTCTTAGTTTGTTAAAACGTAGAAATGGCACTTCTAAAGATCATTTAAATATCCTAACGATGATAGTTACTTCCCAGGCACTGAAGATGCCTGGTACACGAAATAGTTGGCTACAGAATAACTCTTAATACTGTTTACAGCAACTCCGTGCCAGTATAAGAGAGATGGAGAAACTCTGCTTGCGAGTCCGACAGGAAGACATCCCAGGTCTGCAGAGAATGATAAATCCTATTAAAGAGGAAGCTTCATTTGCCATTAGAGACTTCCTGCAGCTGCATTCTGAATCTGCAGAAGAACTTAAAAGGCAACTTGAAGGACCCGAGGATGCCTCTTTAACCAGATCTGCAACTGTAGGAGGAGGTAGTAGAATTTAATCTCTGTATTTATTGTATCTCTATCATTGTATCCAGTACAGAATTTTGCTGACCAGATATAAACGAAGTAAACAAATGAGATTTCAGCTGAATAACAGCTGTTAATCAAGAAGTAGATTTCTTTCTGTATATCCCACTTTTGTCATGACCTGTGACTAAATTTTGGTAAGTGGAAAATGCTTAAGTATCTTAAGAAATGAAATAGTGGTGGCCTTCCATGAGAAAGATACTGTAGCCTTGGATCTTGAAAATAAGGCCTGTTCATAGGAAGCAGAATACTGACATTCATATTTCATGGTAGCTTGACTTCTTTTTTCCCCCTATGCAAATCATTTGATCACGTGCAAGTTATCATTTAGGCCATGTTCATTGAATTAGTGCTTAAAGAAACGTCACAAAGAAAACAATTTTTAAATGACAGGCAGTATAATATGCCACTGCTGAAATATATGGAAAAGAGGAGCAAGTCTCTAGGTAAGGCGAACATCTCTTCCTGGAGCATTTTAACTTGGTAACTGACAAGAAAGAAATAAAGAGTATAAATCCATTCAAATAAAAGATTTTGAAAACACACTATAACATGCTAAAAGTCAGACATGTTTGCTGTTCTTCCCACCTTTCTGTATGAAATGTCCTTCTTTCCTTTTTCTACATTCTGTCTTCAGGAGAAGCCTTTATTTTGCCCTGGTACTGGCCAGTGTTCTCTCCTAATGATCTGTGAGAAAGTTAGTTACATCAGGATTAAATCCTTCCACATACCAGTAATTAATTTGATTGCTGCAGTAGCAGTACTGTTCAGAATTGTTTGACTGAGAATGCTCTTTCGATTTTTAAGACACATGCAATGTTCAGTGGCATTGTAGAAGAATGTGCCATCAGATTTGATTTTGTGACCCTTCTTGTTGCTGCATACAGAACTGCAAGAACTCTTTCAAGCGTGATTAACAAGTTAGCCATCTCGTGGTTGAGCAGGGAGAAAAGTAGATCTGAGGACTGGGTTGATTTCAAGAATTTCATGTGCAGTAGTATCAAAAAAACCTTGTGAACATCAAGATATATCAAATAGAGAATCATGGAATGGTTTGGGTTAGAAGGGAACTTTAAAGATCGTCTAGTTCCAGGCCCCCTGCCATGGCAGAGACACCTTCCACCAGACCAAGTTGCTCAAATCTCCATTCAGTGTGGCCTTGAACATTTCCAGGGATGGGGCATCCACAGCTTCTGTGGGCAGCCTGTGCCAGTGCCTCACCACCCTCATTGTAAAATGAAAAGACTGTTAGGCTTCTAACATATGAATCTTGACCTCTTCAGCATCTTCAGCATCTTCTAGTTGGTTGTTCAGTAGTTTGTCCTAGTATCTTTGTGGATCTCGAAGTCTGACCATTTGCAGCATCCTGCTGATTCCGATTATTGAATCGCTTCTCTTGCAGCCCTCTGGGACCATCTTATTCAAGTTCTCAAAAATATGCTTGAACTTTCAGAGGCAGTTTCTTAAATGTTTTGGAGTGAATTTTGTCAGACTTTCAGGCCCTAAATAGGCCTAGCTCGTCTAAATATTTTTAATCTGTTCTCATTATGTTTCAGCCTATCTCTTTTTTTCTTTCTTGTTTCAATTAATTGCATCAAATACCTGATTACATCTACCTGTTTGTATAAAGACTGACTGAATCTTTCTTTGGCTGTGTTGAGTCATCTGTAATTTTCTTTCTTTGCCTGGCAATGCACTTACACTTCATTGTTCTTCCTCTAACTTCAAAAGCATTCATAGAAACTTCCTTGGTACCATTTATGTCCCAGTCTTTCTGATATTAACCTTCTGTGCTTATATTATTCCTTGTACTCATACTGTGTGTCAAATTCTTGACATCCAGGGCATTGGAGAGCTCTTGCTGAAGCCATAAACAATTTCCTCTGCATCAGGACAATTTGTTAGTGTCTCCCAGCAATTCTGAAGTCCTTTATCCTTAAGGAACTTCTTCCACATAGTTTCTGTTAATAATTTTGCTCAATTTGTTGACATCTCTTTTGGGGGGAGCACTTTGTCTTCAGTATTCAGTGATTCCTTTCATGCATATTAGCCATTACTTTCAGTCTGTTTGTGAGCTCTTCTCGGTTACGATCAGGAGTAAATTTAAGATACCTCTTCTTTTGGGATCTTTCTGCAGTTGTTCTCAGTACATTCTGGTATTTAATTGGAAAGACCTTGTCCTGGCTTACATTGCTTTTCTAACAGTTACACAGGTGGCAAATGGGAACCAGAGTTTAATTTCAAAGAACAGGGTGGCTTTTGAAATCTTTGAAGTATGGAGGACATTGAGCATAACAGCACTTCAGAAAGACAAGACATTGATCAGAAAGATTGGGATGGGAACAGAAATGAATATGGAAATAATTCACCCCATTTAAAGTGAAAGAGACAGACAGGCAGACAACTAAATACAATTAAACAGATATTTTTTTTCAAGTTTGCCTGCCTGTGAAAGCAGCTCTGTTGAATTGCTAACACGGACACAATATATTGCCTATTCTTTTGTGCTTAGAGCCTGCAGTCCTGAAAGCAAATCTTGGCTGTTGATCTTAATCAAAGGAGCTTCAGTACACCCATTCTTTGTAGCATGTTGCTTCCCATCTGGTAGAGAAGGAAGGAGTTTACAAATTCAAATCTCTCATTTAGAAGACATGTCAGTGATACGATACAGTCCCTTCCCCCATTCACTACCCTGCGCTGAGGGCCAATAGAAATGGAATTTAATTGCATATTAAACAAATATTAACAAAAGGTGAGACTCCACTCTTAAAATTACTAAAATCTTTTAAGCAACATATTGAATCTTCCAGAGCATTAGATTTTTATCTCAAGTGTAATGAGGTGCAAAGCTGCTCTGTGAAATCTGCAAAGGTGTTTTGTATTATTGCATTTCTGTGGAGATGCTGTAAGTGAACTGGTGGAGCCACTTCCATTCTCAGTTCTATTAAAATTGATTAGACTTGATAGAAAGTGAACTAGTGAATATAAATTTCTTACTCATACTTTCAGTCCAAATGTGACCACCTCTTACCCTTCTTGTTCTTTACCTTAGTTTTTTAAAGTGAGTAAAGAATTTTCTTGAGGAATTTTTTCCCTCAGATTTTGTTATTAGAAAATGATAACATGTAAACCTACTTAAAATTTTAATGTCTCTTGAATGAGTGTAATGCAAAACTTCAGTATCATTTATACACTTTCAAGGATGTGCTTTTCTGCAATAGGTCAGCATAGATTGTTAGGGACAGACCAGAGCAGAGTCTCGTGAGGAGGCAGTTTTGCTTAGTGAGCTTTTTATTTTACTTTTGAATTATGAATTTTTTAATTTCAACCAACTTGGCATGCATGTGGCTAATTAGGGAAGAGTACACTTTTCTTGGGAGAAGAAACTTGATTTTGAAGTAGGATTGTAATAGGATTGAAATGGAATAAAATACTCAAAACCAATGATAAATGTCAGAGTATGTAGCAGAACTGTTTTCTCAAAAAATGCACCAATTTGGATATATGATTAATTATACTGACAAGGGGAAACCAATATTTTAGAACTGAGTATAAACCATTAATTGATCTTAGGTTATAAATCAAAAATATGTTCTGGAAGAACAGGTGATGATTATAGAATGTGAAGTGTCCGTGTCTGGATTCTAGAAGGAAAAGGAGTAGACATAATTAGGAAGAAAACCAAGCCCAAATTAAAACCCCAAATTGCTTACTGCATGGTTGTTACTCTGCTTAGCAATTATCAACTGAATATCAACTTCACTGATGTTAGACTTTATTGATCTGAGGGGGGAAGATTAGGTCCTTAATGTGTTTTGAGATACTGGGATAAAAATGTTGAGAAATGGACAAATGTTATGAAAATGTATAATTTTTATTTTATCTTAGAATAATTCCATGAATACGCATGCACTGTTACTGACTTTGTAATGAATATATTTTTTTTGTTTTCCGTTCTTCATATCTGTTGTTGTAACAGTTGTATAATATTACTGTTGTACCTCGGCACATTCATTGATTCTAAATTAATACAGTATTTACATTTTAGTATTGTCAGACACATCTAACCAGCCTTCCCCATAATAAACTTTCTCTTGAGACCACCTTCCCAAGGAAGGAAACACGTGTCCTACTGAAGTAGTGATCTCCCTTCAGAAATTGAAGTTGTCTGAATTAACACGATCTTTGCACTGTGTTTACATACATTCTTCAGTCTGCCTTTCAGATTTTCAAGCTCTCTTCCTTAATCCTTGTTACAAAAAGCCAAACTTGTTTGTTATTATTCTTTATTACCACTTAATTACTTGTCCACAGTTATACACACGTCCATTACATGTGTAATGGCTCTTTGACTGCAGGAGGAACGTGTGTCTCTGTTCATTGCATCTGCTCTCCCCTGTGCCACCTCACTGTCTGTCATTCCCCCTTTTAACCACTGTACTTTGTCCTAATGTCTTCTGCATTCAGTCCAGGTAATTTAGAAAGGAAGATACTTGAGAACATCTCCTGTACAGCTCTGAGCTGCAGCCAGATCTGACACTGAATGCTGGGCACCGTGTTAACTTGGTTTTCACTGCTTTTACTTTGGAAGTCTTTTCCTCCAGATTCTTTTAGTCCCGAATGGCTGAAAATCAAACCAGTGGCATGATAATCTGTTGCAAATTGAATACCTGTCTGTTCAGTTTTGGAAGCGCAGTGTTTTTATGTGCCATATGTAAATGAAAAGTTTTTGTCCCAGGCTTTTCTTAGCCTGGTTGATACAAAATTATTTAAATGATCTTGAATTCAGGAGTATAACTTATTGTAATTCTCAGGACTGGTTGTGAAATTGTGCTAATAGAAATGAATCTATTTCTTTGTTAATAACATCCTTTTAGGAAACTGTCCAGTGCTGTAAGACTTCTCCCTATATGATCAATTTCAGGGCTGTTCCTTGGCTTGAATTAGGTCAAGTATCAGCTTACTCTTGAGAACCTTTAAGAGTGAGAAGGTTTGCACATCACCTGCATTCTGATTCAGTGCATTTATTTATAAACATCCTGTTTCTGATTCAGAAACTTTATGTAACATGGAAGTGAACGACGGCTCCCAAAGTTTAATCCAGGTCTACTCCCGCCTTCCGGAAATACCTCAAGAAGAAAATGCAGCTGAATCCTGGGAAAGTTTAGAAGGGGTATGTTGGAACTCCCTTACTGCACATTGGTGCTCTTGTTTTTAGCAACGATCACAAAATAACATTTGCTTTTCATTTGTAGGACTTGATTGAGCTCAGCCAGTTGGTGACTGATTTTTCTCTCTTAGTCAGTGTAAGTATTAATTCTGTGTTCTATCCTATGCAGAAGCTTGTGCAAAAAGAGGGTGAATGGGTAATGCCTAGATGGGGACAAAAAAAGATGAGCAATACTTCTGCCCATAGTCTGCTCAGACTGAGCTAGTATCACTTTATCAATATGGCAGAACAGCAAAATAACATTTATTCAGTCCAGTATTCAAGACTACAAAATCCTAGTCACTGTTAGGAACTTCAAGAAGATGCCACTAGAGGCAGAGCGGTTTCCCCACAGTGAGCTGAGGTGCCTGCACAAAGGTGCTGTCTTTTTGCTACTTGGTACCTATGGTAAATACAGCTACAGTTTCCAAGATGGGACATTAGACACTTTCCAAAGTCATAAGTGATGCATATTATACTTACAAGAAGAATGTCCAAAACCATTAGTTTAACTACTTTGCTGCTCTGTCTGGTTAGGAAACTAACACCTCTTCCTTCCCTACATCAGTGACTCAGTGCTACAGGTGTCTTTGTGGCTCTCCTGTGGATTCAGGCTCTGCCAAGGTAACTTTCTGAGGAGGCAGTAGTCTGCTGCTTCAGCACTAATGCTGGTAGTTGCTCCTGAGTTTTGTGACCAGAACAACTACAGTGTTCTAGCCAGTGCACGTGGCCACAAGCTGAACCTCAGTAGAAGCTCTAGTGTTGTCTGCAGACTTCTACCCATTCATCTGTACAATTTCTAACTGTAATGGTGGCAACAGCCTTCGCTGCACAGGGTGGGTGTTTCTCAGGTACTTTTTCTCACTTAATCAGGAGTACTAGAAAAATCCCTCACCTTTATCGTGCTCTTTCTCTGCTCTCACAATACTGCCAAAATGTCTTCAGCATCCACACTCAGTTCCCAATGTTTGTTCTTCCTGTGCCACAGGGAATTTAAATGTACAGTTCCCATCTCCTAGGAGAGTTCTTTAATCTCCTTGCTGTTGGGTTAGTAGGGATAAATAAGCTAGCTTTTATCCTTTCTGCTGAGTATGTGCCGCTTCACCTATACGAAAAAAATAACTAAGAACCATTAGACTGGAGAGGGACTGCAAAAATTTTCATTCAGTGTCCTAAAGGTTAAAGCAACAGGTCCTGTTGCCAGGACTTTCTGGATTTTACACATAAATATCATTAGGTATAATACCAAGTATCTAAAGCGTGTGGCCTGCATAAGAGATGAAGATACCAGAGCTGGTGGACTCAGCAGTTTCTGAATTAGAAAGAGGCAAAACAGAATGCCTTTTATTTTAAGCTGAAAATCAGCCGTCTCATTATTTTGTGACATAAAACAGGCTGGGTACTGCTGAGATTAAAATAAGAACAAAGAAACCCAGAGACCCCTTTATCTTCTGTTCCAGTGTTCCCTGAGAGACACTGCAGGGGAATCTGACTGCATTTGGAGAAGGGATGGAGTGTTTTTGTAAAATCAAACAGTAAAATACAGAACAAGTATATTTTCAGTGCTTTCACTATTTGTAAAGTTAAGTCGCTGTTTTTTAATGTCATAATTAAACACTTCTGCTTAGATTTCTTGATGCAGCTTTATATGTTGGAGTTGGTACTGATCTTATAAATGCTTTTTATAGAATATTTTTTTAACATGAAACTCAGCAGGAAACGAAAAGGGTAGTTTGGATTATTCTTCCCTTCGGAATGCAGAAAAGATTTAGAAATCATATGTTTTGGGTTGTTTTCTCGAAGTGCAGCAAGACATTGTCTAATACCCCCACCATATTATTACTTAATAGTTCACATTTTTGTAAAGTAAGTGTGTAGTTTCAGCAGAGGTTATCAGATGCTAATCATGAAGCACCATTAAGGCTGCTGGGTGCAGTGTGTAGCAGATGAAAGTGGCTGTGGGGCCCTGATTACAGGCATTAAAATGGTGTGTATTGGCTCACTGCTGCTTCCCAGCAGGTTACCTCACTCATAATTCCTTTGCATCTAGTCTCAGCAGGAGAAGATTGACAGGATTGAAGACCATGTCAACAGTGCTGCTGTGAATGTTGAAGAGGGAACCAAAAACTTGGGGAAGGTAGGGATCTGCTCCTGCTGGTGAATCAATGGTACTCTGCCTCCCAGCAATCCTCTGTATTAACCCGATTGATCTGCCGTCTTTAATGCTGAGGGAACCAGCAATTAAGGAAATAAGGAAGAAATGACCCACAGGTAGCAGGGGGAAAAGAAAAAAAAATCGATCTCTCTTGTAATTTTCTGTCACATCCAGGCTCCTAGGAAATACAATTATTTAATTTTTGGGGGGCTTTTTTTAGTGCTGTTCTGAGGCTACTTTGGTTTACTTGCAAAGACGAGCGCATTCGGTGACTGGCTCGCTAGAATCACATAAAAATAAAAGAAGAGGTTGATGACAACATGTAATTTCCATACCATTCCCTGTAGGTGTCTGTTGCTAACTAAGTCCCAAGCCTTGAGTGAGACACGCTACGAGAAGTCTGAGCATTTTCTCAGTTTCTTGTTTGATTTAATGATGGTGACCAGGTAATACCCAGTGTACAAAGTCAGCCAGAACCACGTGAAAGGACCTGGTTCACAATTGCATACATGAGACAGCTCAATTTTGAATTGTTTTTAGTACATTCTGTCATACACGTGGGATAGGCGAGCATCTTTTTTTAAATACTAATTTGTAAAGTTTATTTATCACTGAGCATTCAAGTAATTGCCAAGAGCAGTGAGGGAAAAATGCACATCGCCACAGGCAAGTATTCTAACTGTATTTTTTTTTCCTTTACAGGCTGCAAAATACAAGCTGGCAGCTCTGCCTGTGGCAGGTGCAGTCATTGGTGGAGTGGTGGGGGGTCCCATTGGTCTCCTTGCAGGCTTCAAAGTGGCAGGAATTGCAGCTGCACTTGGCGGTGGGATTTTGGGCTTCACAGGTGGAAAATTGATACAAAGAAAAAAACAAAAAATGATTGAGCAGGTCTCTTCCAGCTGTCCAGAGCTTTCTCACCAAAGTGCCAAAAAATCCAGCTGAAGTATCAATTCATTATGGCCAGGAACAAGTGTAGCAGCCATGCTAATGACAGACTTGGAGCCTTACGCTTTAAATACAAGGCTGAGTTGTGTGAATTTTGATGACATTACTGTTCCTTGGGGGGGCTGAAACAGTCATGTCAGAATTTCTCTTTTCAGACATGGTGACATCAGTCCTTTGAAAATTATATGGATAACTTTTAATTATAAAATTCTTAAGTAAGCTATATGCACAGCTGTAATGACGGGTGACAGGTGCTTCATGCCAAATTTGCACAAACTGTCTTGCAGACGATATAAAGAGAGATACTTGGAAAACCCTAGTGCTTTCCCATGAATGCCATGAGAAGCAGGAGCTTTTATGGTAGTGCTCCAAAAAAACAAAAAAAGGAAACAAATGCCATCAATCTTTCATGGTCATAATATTTTAAATTTACTTTCACTTATGTGGATGCCCAGACTCTTCCTGTGTACATCCCCAGGATATGACTGACTGTGTGTGTTTAGTAATGCACAGGGAAGTGTCAGCTGTCATAAGAGAAGGTGAAAATCTTGGGTGAGCAATGTGGAAAAAAAGTCATGTATATATCATGTATCACATATATCACATCTGCCTCCATCAGCCATATCAGATCAGCATCAGAATCAGGTTTTCCTCTTTTTTAGGTACCTTTTTTTAAAAAATTTGTAAACTCCTCACCTTGCTCAAAGTGTAGGTATGAATTTAACAGTCTAAGCAACAACCCTGCAGGACTGCTACTGGAGGATGATAATTTTCCATAGTTGTTCAACTCCTTGGCTGGTCCTGAGTACACCGTACAGGGTGAAGAGCCAAGCTCTGGCATTCTGAACCTGAAGCCTCATCTTGCTTAAGCAGCACTTACTGCAAGATGCTGCCCTCTCGTCTCGTCTCCTGGCACCAACATCACTCTGCTGGGAGAGCTGAGCAGCTTCTGTGGAAGGCAGTGCTGCAGCCAGGCCTGCTCCCTCAGCAGTCTGTTATTCCCTCAAGGGTGGCATTAGGCACCAGGTCAGCAGCGGACAAGGCAGCGAGGCCCCTTGCGTGGTGGCAGTGCCAACGGCATCCCCAGAGGATGGGACTGTGTCGAAAACGACAACCTGATACCGTTTACAATGTAAACCACCTCTTGCATACAGTGCCAAAACATCTGCTTCTACCCACACTGTAGGGTAGCTGCTGAGCCTTTTCAAGGTTTTGGGACATGCTGTGGAGCCTGTATGGGGTGAGATGCTGCTCCTGCTTTTGCTGGCTTTTTATAGTGGTTACTTATTATCTTAAACCCTTAAGAAGCCTGTTGCTTCTGAAGCTTCCATTGTTAAACACAGAAGTGTTAACGTGTTTTTATTGTCACATAATTGTACTATTGTCACATAATCTACTGTTTGGCACTTTCAGGACTGTTCCCAGACTATTGCTGCTGCTGTTTAGGGGGAACGGAAATTGAGGTTTGGAAGCCACTTTTTAAAGTTCTTAGATTGGTCAATTCATCCTGAGCTCTGTTTGAGTCCAGTTTTATTAGGGGTACACTGAAGTCAGTGTTTAGATAAGGCTCCCTAGCAGGGAACACTGTCCAAGGAAGCGTCCTATAGAAAGAGCTCCTTGTCGCTAACCACTACTTTGATATCATCACTGGAAATCACTGTCTGCTAATGCCAGATGATGGGTTTTTGTGCCTAGAGACATTGTTAGCAACTGTTAGTTACAGCACAAATAACTTCTTCTGAGCAGTTCTTCCTTATTGCTTTTAAAGTACTGAAATTGCTATCAGCCAGAACATTACGTCTATTTTAAGTAGGTCTGAGGCTCAGGGAAGCAATGTGTGCAAGAACAGTTTTCACCAGTAATTGCAGACATTGTCAAAACTGCATTTGTTAAAGCCACGGTGCCTGCATCGGTAAAATCAGCTGGAGTGCAAAACATGACCCAAGTAATTCAGCTCATTTGCTCCTGACCGGCACAAAGCACTTTTCTTTAAATGCATCTACTTCGGCTGTAAACAGAGTTAATGAGATTGTAACAACTTCATAGGCTGTTCGTTCCTTGATATTTATATTGTACATTTAAAGAAGACTCTAAGAAAAAAAAATAGTGTTTTTAATCAAAAACTGTGGTTGATTCTTTGTATGACTTTAAACTGCTGTATCTGCTTTCCTACTGTATGCTGTGAAACCTCCTGCATTTAAAAGACAGGAGCCCCATCAGTGATCTTGCAAACTCCATCCTCTCCCCCCAAGCTGGATTAATGCCAGGACAATCTAAATTCCTAAGACTGAATTCCTACCCCAGCTTATACAAATTCAGCTTAATATGCACTCAGTTTATGAAATGTCTAGCATGAGAACTGTTCTTCCCCCTTGCGTTTTTAAGGAAGCAATTTCAAAGCATTGTGTACACACTAGATGTGGGAGTCTATTATTTAAGCTACAGTCTTTTAAAATAGGTGGGTTATTTACATATGTGAAGAAACATCAGCATCTGAGTAACCAAACTAGCATTTAAATTGCTAGGCATGTTAGTCAGAAGAATTGTAAGATATAAATAACTCTTTCAGACCAAATAAAAGATTTTTCCTATGAGACTGGTTGTAACATTTACTGAGAACTTTGGTGCTTATTTCCTTTCGGCGTCTAAAAAATTAATCCCTCCCAAATTTTATATTATTAAAATAATTGCACTACCAAGATTTAAGAATCCTGTACTGAGTTACCAAACACATGCTTCAGCTATTAAAATATTTACACTGACTGAAATTAATACAAGTTCCTAAAATGCCACCTGCATCTAGCAACTCATATGCACATGCTAGCTTAGAAATGGACTTGGCAAGTTCAATTAAAGAGTTTGGAATAGTTTTATTCCATATAGGGATAATACTAATATTTTTGACAACCTCCCCTATAAGCATTGAGAAGTGTTAAAGGGAGTGGTAAGCTGAGCACCAAATGGTTTTAAAATACAGATGCAGATGATCAAATGGCTTAATTTGAAACACAACTCGGATTTTGTCCAGCACTTGCTCTCTCCAGGCAAATTCTTTGTATCACCAGACACATAAAAGCTCAAGTGATACTCAGCAGCATGTTAGGCAAGCACAGCTTGGCTTTAGCTGTTCAACCTTCTGCTTGCAAATAGAAAAGTCACTTGAACGCTGTCACAGTCAGGTCGCTGGTCATCCCTAACCCAGGAGAGTCAGGTCCAACTCCAGTGAGTACACACTGAAATTACTGCAGTGTGTAACTCTCATGAAACTACAAGTTACAGCTAATTGTCCACCTAGTGCTAGGACACCAAAGCTCTGGGAACAAGTCCTTACTCTAAAAAGCAAACTTGGATTAAGGAATGGCAGAGGGGGTTCATTTCTTTATACCTGAAAGTACCTGACCCTGGACTGCTAAGTCGATTATGAGAAAGCATCTTCCTCTAAAAAGAGAAGTTTTGACATCTCCCACCAAACAGCACTTATAAATAAGAAGCCCAAGGAAAAATAGGAACCTCAGAGGAGTAAGATGAGTACTTGCAGGCACCATGCAGGAATTGACTAAAATTTCAGATGCCAGAATTGTATAGCACCACCTGTAAAAAACAAGTGGCAGTCTTAAAACCACAGCCAACTTACATCTTTGGATTCCAACTGGAAGGCAGTAGACTCAGCTGCCAAAAATGCTTGATTTGGCACGAGATGGAGAACAGAACAGGAGAAGGCCAAAAATGCAAATTCACAAAACCAACAAAAAATTATACCTGTACACAAAACCCTGCAGTACTTTTCTCAGCTCTCAAATATGCAGCTGCTCAGTTTGCTGTACCTTAGTGTAGGTGGGTACACTATTGCTCCCTGGAAAGCTCCTGTTGCTGGTGCTGCAGGAGCTCGATTCTGGAGGCTGTCCTAGGATCAACTTTTGCCAGTTTCACCAGACCATGAAAGTCGTCTGTCAATAACTGAGCAGGCGGCATCCGTAGCTGAGAGGCAGAAGGAATCCTGAACAGTGACTACACAAGTCAGGGCGCTCTCCTAAGTAGACCTGAACCCAGTGTTCCTCCTGTCCAGAGAACAAGCTCACTTCTAAGGACACTAAACCTTAGGGGCCCAAGTCAGGTCCTCGCTTCTTTGTAGTAAGTGTACTGTACAAATCCAGCAATAATTCATCTCCAGCAATGCCCCACAAATTAACAGATGCTGTTCCAGCTTACAGTTTCTATGAGTTCATCTCACCCAGCGGCTCGAAGATTCATTGAGAAAAGCCCATATTTTGGTGTAGTTTGTAAGAGAAAAGCAGTAATTCCTTCTTCAGAGCAGAATTCAAAGATAACGCAATCAGTAAGGCACAAGCCAGACAAAGAGAGTAACAGAAAAATTGCAAAATTTGCAGTGGTTGTTTGAACAGTAAGTGGTTGTCTGCCAGGAAGGCAGGGATTTGGGAGAAAAACAAACAAAAACCCCCAGAGACTAATCCTAACATACATACAGATATTAATTTGGGACTGAGAAAACTTAGATGCCAGTCCAGCCCCAGTCCTCTCTTACTATCAAGTGTTTCCAACATTCAAGTTCTTTTAATGCAACCATGTGGGTAACACAGCAATCTTAATTCCAAGAAATCAGAGTACGTTAATACAGCCCCTTCATTCAAAGTACAGCCATTATCATTGAAACCTTTCCTTTCCTCACTTGGTATTTTAATAGTCAGTTTTGTTTAATTGCTTGGATGTTTACAGCCAGTAAATCACCACACGAGATTCTGTAAAACTTTAATTTATTCCCCTCCCAAGTATCCAGAATAGAAGACCCTCTTAAGTTGGAGAAAAATGTGACAAAGAAATAGATTACCAGGATAGCTGTTCACATGAAGAAGAAAAAGCACATACTACCAAAGTTACACAGAAAACAACCCAGAAGTCCTATTTAATGGGATAGTGCAAGTTAACAGCATGTCTCTGGCAAGGATACCTTCATTTGGATTATAAAAGTTTTACAGAACAGAGTTAGATCAAGAGTCTGGATGGGTCTCTGATATTTTACTATAGCATTAAGAATGTACTGTTTGAAAGATGCTGTACAGAATGACCCACCAAACAAATGTATTTACAAGCCTGGGGAGAAAAAATTATTTTTCAGTTTATTCAAAATAAAAATACACATAGAATTATGAAAATATAGGTTTACTATTTCCACCACACAGAAGTCAACGCTGCTGTCTGAAAGGCTTGCAAGATTATTTCAAGTTTTTAAAGTTCATCTTTTTCCCTCAATAAGGTGTACCTATGTTCACTGGGTGCCAGTTTCTGGAATGAGCTTTCTGGTGGGCTGCTTGCTAAATCCTGAATTGGCTGAAAAACAGAACAAACAGTAAAATTGCTTGTTAGACTAATGTTGATAACCATTAACTCCATTAAATGAATTTCTAGCATTAATTATGGGAGTGCATTCCCACAAATTAAATTTGGGGTTGTTGGTTTTTTTTCTGGAAAGGACATTATAAGCCCCAAGTAGGAGGAACACGCATGCACACACACATTAATTAAGCACTTTTAGTTAAGGACATTCCTTTTATTGGCCCATCTTGAAGGTAATGGCCATCACACAAGTTTCTGTACAAGTCACTTAAAAGTATGTCAAATGTACCCCACTGTATATTTGCTTGAGTCTGTCTACCACTTGCTTTGAGGATATTCTAGTTTGTGTGTGTGTGTTTTGAGATACACCAGGGCAAAAGGGCGAGTGTTGACAAAATATTTTAGAATTAGGGTTTTTATATGGAAACTAAAAAAAA
The DNA here is from genome assembly GCA_036023395.1 of Myiotriccus ornatus. Lineage (NCBI taxonomy): Eukaryota > Metazoa > Chordata > Aves > Passeriformes > Tyrannidae > Myiotriccus > Myiotriccus ornatus. The sequence continues at coordinate 91,051,173 of JAYRBT010000082.1, read as the reverse complement.
AACCAAAACAAACAAACAAACAAACAAAAAAAAAACAAAACAAAAAAAAAATCAACACAAATCTCTCCATGCAATTCAAGGGACATAGGTGACCTAAGCCAGCAGCCTCCAGTTTAGTTAAGCCAGATTTCCATCACACGCGCATCCACAAGATGGCAGGATGCCATGTGGAGATGAGAACATAAACATCAACATAACATAAACATAAACAGAACATAAACATCAAACATTTTGAGTGCATTTCTCAAGGCAGGATGGAGACAAAAGCAAGCCTGCAGCTCTAGGCTCCGTGCCTGTGCCCAGATAGGCAGGCAGCAGGATCTCAGCAGATTCCTCTCTCCCTGGCCAAACCTTCTCCTCACAGCAGGTGCCTCGGAGCATCTCTTCCTCATGCACTCCTGTTCCCCTCCAAGCTGACAGACTGCCTGGCCTCTGCCTCAGTCTCCAGCCCTTATTTCTGCACCTCCTCCTGTTGACTTGAATTCTGGTTGCTCAATGAATTCTGGAGGAACACAGGGATCCCACTAGTTAAATGAATTACTGCTGAGACAGTTCAGCCCACGTGTTTTCTTGGCCAGTCATGACAACATTCAGAAGCAGTCATTCTCCTGGCCAAGGCAAGCCCTTCAGCGCTTTCATGCTTTTAAATCTTTTAGCTTTGAGGAGGGCAACAGGAGGCTGCACTCAGAGGGTTGAGTGCAGTGCCACCCTTCCCACATCCCAGATATGAGCAGCAAAATGACCCTGTAGCTGTAAGTAGTTTCCCTCACCCGTGAGTTCTCAGGTGGCCTAAGGCACCCCAACACAAGGGCTCCAGGTCTCCTCTGGGACCAAAGTGGTTCCTTGAGCCCAGGCAATGCAACATATAACTTGAAAGAAGTGTTTTAAATGGTTATTTCTTTAGACAGTGCCCAAGGTAATGAAAATGTTCCCTGACAGGCCATTACATTTGCACTTTTCAGCATGACACCAAGCACATGAGCTGAGTGGTGTATCAAGAAGATACAAGGCTGACTAAGACACAGAAGACTGGGCTAAGCAGAGGAAATCATAGCTGGTAATGTCCTTTCTTTCTTGACACTGAGGTGCTCTCGAGTTTTGTCTGGAGAAGGATCTAATAGTTGAGTTCCTGAAGAGATCCCAGGAGTGACTTCCTGGCATGTAATTACACAACATGACAACCTTGGAGCAGAACCATAAGGAATCCAAACTGACAAGTGCAGCCTGTGAGCACTACTGATGCTGTTTGTTAACTGCATTAATAAAACCAGTAAGGCCTATTACTGCTTATCCATCTTTTCTTGATGCTCTAAGAATCTGCTCCTGCTTGGATTGGCAACTTTCTATATAGAAACATTCAATCAATTGCTCTTTCCCCTTACAAGCACCCTGTAATAGTGTGTTGTGTGGAAATAAGGCAGCTATGATGTAGTAGCAACTTTTGCACTGAAGTCACATGAGAATCATGTAAGTCATAAAACATCAGCTCTGCGAGGTCAGAAGAGTCATCTAGCCCAAGATCTGTTTCAGTGGACAAAATATGTCCTTATAATTTTCCCTTATTCAAGGCAAATAGGTACCATGCTGCCCCTTAATGCTCTCCTTGCCTTTACCTGAAGAAAGTTAAAGGAAGTGCCAAGCAGAAGTGGAAACGTTAAGCTTCTGTAAACGGATTTCTCTTTCAGGAGACAGAGGTTCAAAGTACAAACATATTAGAAAGTACAGCTCTGATGAGGAGTAAAAAAAAGTCTTTACTAAATGGCCAAATTAAATGCATTTTTTGTAACCTTACCTGACCAGGTGCTACATCAGTTGGATCCGGGCCATGATGAAACTCTCTATGCAGTTTTCCAGAATGCAAGTCTAGTACAAATTGCTTCAGTTTGCCTGGAATTCTGGAACAAATTCAACAGAAACACCCACATGTTTATTACAAGTTAAGTCCAAACACAGAAGATTTAAAGTGCACTGTTTAGAGTAGCCAACTTTTCTTTATCTAGCACACTATGCCCACTTTTAGGTGATTAATAGAGGACAGGAAGCCAAATGGTTTGCTAAGGTATCCTACCAGCTTCTTTTTCTTTCCACTGTCTCTTGAGAACACAGCAAGTATTTCATCTTTTCAATAACTCCCACAGAGTTGTACCAGCTGATAACTTCATTGTATACTCCCTTCAGCTCCCCACTAACCGTAATGTAAGAGGGAACAGCAGGTTCCAAATGCACAGCTTACAGATCCAAATGACAGTTGGGTACCAGTATTGACAAAACATCTTTGAAAGGCTCTCTACTGCCTCAGCAACTGCATATAGACCGGAGATATGCACTAAGAGGATGTCAATGTAAATCTAAACTGAGATCATCTACTGTCACCCACAGCAAATGTGCTAAACTACAGCATCCAATTTTATTTGTGAAACGTAAGATAGACTAAAAATCTCAAAGTGAAGAGTTGATCTAGTAAATACTATAGATGAGATAAAAAACTATAACGAGCACTATGCACGCAATCAAAAGGTAATGTCTGAATGGAGACAGGTTTTGTAGGGAGTCTTTCATCAAACCAACTATTACATTTAGGAAAGAGAAACAAAGTGTGGTCAGACAAGCAATCAGCAATATTTCAGATAATCAGAAAACTCTGTGCATAAAATGCAGCATAATATAGAGTCAGTATCACTACAGCAATGTCTGTAACTGATCAGTATTACAGTGGTACTTTAAGGGGTCTCTTCCCTTCCCAGGTAAGATCAAGAATTAGTACTGATAGAGAGAAGGAGGTTCATTCTAGCCTGGTGATAGGAACAGCAGAACTACTGCTCTGTGCTTTACCTTGGGCTCCTGCCCTCTTCCAGGTCAGGCACATTGCTGGAGACATTCTCCTTTCCTAATGTAACAAGGACACTTGGTGCCTACAGGCTCGTGTGGCTCAACCTGTTCTCGCTGAGAAGCTACTGTTGAACACTCCCTGCTATCATTTCCAAACTGGAACAGCAGGATGAATAAGGACAGGAGGCCAAAGCTGATGGTAAAATATTGAGTGATGGTCTCATTTGCCTATGAAATGCCCATTCTCAAAAAAAATATGAACTTCCTAAGGAGAGAGGAAATCTTGTAGTGGGCCAGTTCTGAAAGTGCCATATCCAAACACTATTGGCTGGTGGCAGCACGGAGATTACAGGAGACAGCCTGGGGCCAGTTTGTGGAAGAGTCCAGGAAATACACTAAACTGACAGACATCCTTACAGGTAGATGAAAGTCTCAGAATTAAGATTCTACTTATTATTAAAAACCAAAAAGCCCCCACAAACCCGACAAAAACCCAACAAACAAACCAAACCAAAAATTCAAACCACATACACAAGAGGATATCACCCCAAGTGCTCCAAGTTCTCCTTGTTTTGTTAGATATTTCTATGTATCAGCTCAACCTCCTAGAGTAAGGCTGAATAATTATTTATCATTAGGCAACTGTCTACAATCCTGACATCACTTTCAGCTTCATCTGTATGTAACAACTGGTACACATCAAGCAAGTAGCTCTTATTATTCTGACAATTTCACAGAAACAGAAAGTGTACAAAACATAAAATAAAAGTCTAAACTAAACATCTCTATTGCCCACATAAGAGATATTAATTTATTTTAGGGCTGTTTAAAAAGCGGCAATAAAAAGAGTGTTTTTAAAACGTAAATATCCCGCTATTTTTTTTGCTGACATGTGCAGTGAACACAATATTCCAGAGAAATAGGAACACAAGGAGACCAATAGTCACTATCAGATTTTCAACATACATGGCTTCAGATATTTGAAAGCACTATTTAAGATACATCAAACTGAGACCACATTTAATAAGCCTGTGGAGAATTACAGAAAGAAGCTAAGTTCGAACCCTCCTTCCAAATGTCAACATTTCAGGTAGAAAAATGTCTCCTGGAATGGCAGAATCTCACATGGGATTACGTTCACATTGCATGCTAAATCTGAGCTTTGAATCCTTGGCTTTGACAAAAACAAAATACCCAGCCTAGGCCTCCAACCAGGACTTAAGAGGCAGTGTATGTGCAAGTACCTCCTTTGAGACAGGAACTGGAGTTTTAACATCCAACCAGAAGACAAAGACAGAGCACTTGTCTAAGGCTGAAAGCTCCTGAAGAGAAACGTTTACACATCTTCATTCCTCAACTGAACCATGAGAGACAGAACATCTGCTTCCAACGGAGTGCAACATAAAGAGACAGGCTGATGTAATGGGGATTATCACAGCGGCATATCACACCTGAGCATTCTGATACTTTGCTCTCACATATTTCATCCAGATAAGTATGACAGTGATGGTCCATTTTCCAAGTTGCACTTGGAAGATTTCTAAAATTCACGCAATAGGGATTTCTCTGCCAGCTTTCCAGATTTAGACTAATGCAGGAAGGCTAGAATTACACAGCAGGAAAAGCTGAACCGATAGGCTGGGAATTCTTACATGGTGCATTTTGCAGTAATCACTGAATAACAGCACTTACATGTTCCATGTAGTATTTTAAATCATTAAAGTTAACTGATATATCTAGATCACTACTAAAAATACCATGCTAGGCTCCAAGTGCCTAACTATGACAGAAAACAGCAAAACTTCAAAATAGAAGACTGGCATCTAAAAACTTGACATGAGATTCTTTTCCTCCATAAAGTGGTACAACTCCATTTAAACAGTGGCTTCACACCAACTCATATTGCTTTTAGGCTTTGACACTGAATCACACAGTTTTACTCATCTTCCTACCATAGTACTGACTGCAGTATGAGCACACACCTTTTCCTTTGTCCTTCTCAAATTAAAATGCATAAAGAAAAATACTTACGACAAGTCACTGAAGTCTGGAAAGACATACATGTGCCTAAAGCTATCAATGGCAATGACAGGACAGTCTGCTGGAGTCTTCTGAATGTGCAGGAGTGGATGCCTGAATTTGTCACAGTCAGCATGGAGGAAGTTTATTGTACCTTAAAATCGTGAGCAGACAAAAATCCATATCAAAACTTTTTCAGTATTATCTCAAATCCCTAACAACTTTCATAACTATTATAAAGGTGAAGATATTAGATGCAACATGCAAAACTTGAAAATAGATCTAAATTTTTAACTAACTCAACCAAAATAACAGATTTTCTTAAAGTGTTTTTTTCCTCCATATTACAAACTGAAGCTTTGTTTAATGCCCTCTCAAACTGCATTAAGTCATTTAGACAAGAAGGATTTCTGAAACAGTTACTTACTAATAAATTGTGTATCTACTTTAATAATTTCCAAAGCAGTGAGTCCTCACTGTCAGAAGTGCATAAAGCCCTCTGGCTTCAAGAGTTTTAAAGCTAGGATTCTGTTTGGCCTTTGCTTCCACTCTACTGAGTTGCCTGAAAAAGAATTATACCAGTAAAACCAAGAAGTAGTAAGAGTTACTACAAACCTTTTTCACCTATTAATTGTCGTGCAACCTCCTGTTGGAATTTCTCTAAACTCTCCAAGTCATCTTTCATGTGGAAAAGTATGAGAAAAGGCAGGCCTTCTTCTGTCAGTTCCTGCAGAGAAAACAAAGGACAAATCTCATTTCTTCCTTTTCTTCAGGGCATTTAAGTGATTACAGGAATTTTAAAATTCAGTGAGATCTCTACTTTAAAAGACAGACCAAAGAACATGACTAAAGATTAACTGCTGACCCTTCCTCTAAGATACCCGAGTGTCACAGTTAACCAGCGTTTCCTTCCTCTTATCATATACAGCAGACAAAGGATGACAGTATTTCATTATCAGCATTTCCGGAAGGGATACACTTGCACTGGAATACTTGCATGGAAGAAATAACGGAATCCTGAGAAAACACACCTTCATAGAAACCACAATAAGGTCTGAGTATGAAATGCTACGAAAGGCTGAGGGTGTATTCTAGACCCAGTCCCAGCTTGTTTCATAGTAAGGTGGTGCTTTCGTAGCATAACACAATGAACAAGTATCTTTAAACATCCCTATCCCCTCCCAAAAAATAAAAAATCAGAAACTAATGACACAGCCATATCAGTTATGATCTTCTGCCAGTAAGTGTGTCCTGACTGGTCATCTATGTAACACTATTGCTGTATTTACAGGCTAATATATTACTAAAATTGATGAAAAAATTAAAACCTTTGTTGGATAGGCAAACTTTAATTCCTCATAGGAACGCGCCCTTGCAGCCCAAATGCCTTTAAAAAAATCTCTGTGCCCAGGGACAGATAAATACAGGAATTCTTTGAATAATTTATTCAGGATTTTTCTTTTACTTAAATCCTAAACACAAACAATATGCACTTGCTTGCTTCAAAAGTGATTTTTAGGCACTTAAGAACATCAGCTCAACTGGCTACAGGTTGATTGAAAAAAAATCATCATTTATCACCTAAGAAATGCCTGAAGTTGTCTTTTATTTCCACAACTGGTGCAACAGCCAAATGCTGCTATTGCTTTAATTCTAGCCTGTACCAGCATAAAAATTGTGCTTTTGAGAAAGATAGCACTGGTTCATTCTGCCACCAAATGGAAAAATTTCTTCAGATATTTTTGATTTGCAGTAAGTTGGAAGAAACACTTTCCCTGTCAGTAGGCAGCCAGTTACACAGTGTGTATGAAATGGCTGTCCTTCTCTCTTCAACCAAATCCATCAGGTATGCTGAAGCCTGGTCTTTTAACAGCCGATCCTCATAACTTCAGTGCTCTTGAAATCCAAGCTTCCCAACCCATCTATAAACCAACAGCTAATCCTATATGCTCATTCTCATTTTTACAGGCACAAATGCAGCTGGGAATCAGCATCCTCTCCCAATACAGGATGGTAAAAATCTGTTTTGTACCACTGCAGTTATGGCTTTGTTTGCCCACTCATTTCACCAGGTACATTTCCAGAGGGAGAACTAAACAGAGCTTGGTGTTCTGGCTCTAAGGTCCCCTCTTGCTTGCAAGCAGCTAAGAGGACAACCTCAGCAAGTTACATTAACAAGATCTATTCATCTCCAAACAGGTTGTTAGGACAGTTGGCTTGAATGCTTTGCTAATCTTGGCCCTAACTGGCTTCTTCTATACAATACCTTCCTTTCTTTCCTTTTCTATTTCAGCTTTCATAGCATGTCTCATTGATCAGAACACAGCAAGTAGAATACCTATTTCATTTGCTTAGACTTCTCCCTCAAAAGCTACTGTTTCATTTGGCATTGAGAATATCAAAAGATTTTTCATTAGATCTGAGCTTCTCATGTTACTTCTGTATGCCTTGGAGAAATGTTTTACCCTTGCAAAAACTTGAAGTTCAGCAGCATCATTAGACCACATAGGTTCATTGTATTCATAGAATCATAGAATGGTTTGCGTTGGAAGGTGACCTTGAAGATCATCTAGTTCTAATCCCATTGCTGTGGGCAGAGACACCTTCAACTAGAGCAGGTTGCTCAGAGCTCCATCCAGCAGCATGGCATGGGGCATCCACAACTTCCATGGGCAACCTGTTCCAGTACCCCTCCACCCTCACAGCAAAAATTGTTTTCCTAATATCTAATCTAAACCTCCTCTCTTTCAACTTGAACCCATTCCTCCCTGTCCTGTAAGTACATGCTCTTGTAAATAGTCTTGCCCCATCCTTCCTGTAACTTCCCTTCAGGTACTGGAAGGCCACAGTTAGGTTACCCCAAAGCTGCCTGTTTTCCAGGCTGAACATTCCCAAGTCTCTCAGCTTTTCCTCAAAGAAGAGATGCTCCACCCCTCTGATCAACTTGGTGGCCCTCTGGACTCATCCACCAGCACCCCCAAGTCCTTCTTGGCAGGGCTGCTCTCGATTCATTTAACACAGAACTAAATAGTCGGATTGCAGGTTTAACAGTGATTTCTTCTGAATTAAATTACTGATTCCAGCAGCCTATTCTTGTCAGGTGCAGGAACTGTCTCAAATGGACAATCTCCTCAAGGAGAAGACCTTGTTTTAGAGTTCTATTACTATGTGTTGTCTAAAGTCACAATGATGAACCCTGTTCAGACTGGGCATCTTCCTGCCCACAATGTTTACCAGATGATGAAAGCATTAATAAAATGAGGGGAAAACACCTACCAGTTTACAGAGACCAATTTTGATTTTAAAAATTAATTTAAAGTCTGTGGAAGAATTTTTTGTCTTTATCTTACTTATTCTAGTACCATAAACACAACTTAACAGTCACAGCACTTCATATTTTTACCCTGTACTGCTGTGCAGTATGAACAATAAGTGAGAGCCCATTTAAGTAACTGTATAAACTAAGCAAGCAGAAATATCTCAATTTTGGCATGTTTAAATTTGTTTGGGTACTGGCAGCACTGAATTTTTTAAACAAATGTTGCTAGGCAAAATGTCATATTGGAATTGTTTCTATCTACCTAAGCAAGCAGGAATCAAGGGTTATGAGAACAACCAGAAAAACCACAATACACTGGTACAAGCTGACAGTGATGAACCTTTAGCTTCTAAGGCTCAGAATCCTCTTTCACCATGAGAGAAGTACTCTGAAAATCTACCACACACTTCTAGAGATGTTAACGTGTGACATTCTTTTACATATTGAGTTGCAAATGAAGAATTAAGGTTTGTTAAGTATCAGAACTTTCCAATAAAAGTTGGCAGGACTGAGTAGAAGAGAGTCAACCAAAATGGCTTGAGTAATAAAACCACCCTATTCCTCCCTCTGCCATGAAACCTGAAAAATTCCATGAGCCCAGAACAGCAATGTTAGATGCACTGCCGATTCAGGATCAAAAGAATTAAGTCTGCAAACTGAGAATTAATCATATGACTGATTCTTGGGTTTCTCATCCAGTGTGGACAACATACTGCAATTTGTTACAAACCTCAGCAGAGTGTCTAGCAGATGCTGTGGCTGTGTCAAAATACTCCTTCTGAAATACTACAAACTTGATAATTTTCTAAAGATTTTTTCCCTGTTGTTTATTTTACAAAAAAAATTATAATATGGAGTTGGAAAAAGACGAAAGAAGACTAAGTTACAAAAGAAAACAAAAGTATTGAAAAACAATAACGGTAATGAGAAGAAATGAGATGTTTAAGAGAAATTGCCAAGTTCCACCTGATGAATTACATCCAAAAGAAAAGCAAAGGAAACAGCAGATGAACCTAAAAAGATTAGGATTGTACCAGTGCTTAAATGCAGCTTGAAAAAAAAAAAAATCACAGTTTTTATTACCATTCCCAGAAAATTGCAATTTCATTGTCAGTCACCATTTAATGTGCTTGTTTATTAGATAATGCTTTGGAAGTGGTTAATACAGTAATATTTTTCTACCACTAAGTTCAACATTAAACTTTAAAAGACAGTTATAACTAAAGGATAGTTCACCAGGATTTTATTCTTTCAAACTGTCATTGACATGCTGACATGGGTGTTTTCTACCCTGACTAGAAGCGTTTTTTCAAGGTCTGGATCTTAAATGTATCATTTGGTCATGATATACGTATAATAATATCTACTTTAGTAAGTAATAACACAACCTTAGTAATAACACACATTCTTAGCCTTCAAGTGTCCACATTCTGCAAATCACCAGACACTTATTTGATCTACGTGCACCAAAGCTGGTCCTGTACTTGAGTAACAACAACCTCATGCAATGCCATCAGGCTAGGGGAAGAGTGGCTCGAAAGCTGCCTGGTGGATCAGCAGGACCAGGGCAGTGATCATCCCCTTCTCAGCACTGGTGAGGCCACACCTCAAATCCTGTGTTCAGTTTTGGGCCCCTCATGGCCAGAAAGACATTGAGGTGCCGGGATGTGTCCAGAGAAGGGCAATGGAGCTGGTGGGGGGTCTGGAGAACAAGTCTGATGAGGAGCAGCTGAGGGAGCTGAGGGTTTAGCCTGTAGAAGAGGAGATTTGGGGGGAAATTTACTGCTCTCTACAACTCCCTGAAAGGAGGTTGTAACGAGGTGGGTTTCGCTCTCTTCTTCCAGGTAACAAACAATGGGACACAAGGAAATGGCCTCAAGTTGCACCAGGGAAGGTTTAGACCGGATATTGGGAAAAATTTCTTCACTGAAAGAGTGGTCAGGTATTGGAACAGGCTGACCAAGGAAGTGGTAGAATCACCATCCCCGGAAGTGTTAAAAAAACCCACAGGGATATGACACCTGGGGACATGGTTTAGTGGTGAACACAACAGTGCTGGGTTAACAGTTGGACTCTATCTCAGAGATCTTTTCCAGCTTTAATGGTTCTATAATAAGGCCTCTTACTTTGGTAGTGTATGAAACTACAAAAAATCTGCCTCCCGTGAATTTCAAGTCTAAACAAAAAGCTCCAAAAGAATGAAAAAACATTATCTGACAGCTATTTTCTGCCTAAAACAAAATAGACAAAGTTCTCTGAAGTGGATGAGAGACCTTGAAAGAGACATTTCGGTTTTGAGAAAAACCCCAAAACTAGAATTGCAGAAAAAATTCTTACCTCTCCATTTTCAAATGTAATTTCTCTAACTAGTGGTACACATTTATCTTGTGTCCATGCGTAAACCAAATCAAAATTGGTTAGCGAGCCTAAATACACCATATCTGGAGCATTTTCCTGTTGAAAAGAAAAATACAGTAGATGACAAACAATAAAAGCGACACTGTTACCTACAGAGATTAGCTACTCAATATAAAATAACAATATCCATATAAATATTGAAAGCAAATCTTATACCAATTATACCCATATGCATGCAAGATTTCGATTAACTGTGATAAAAGTACAAATGGAAAATAAATATTAGATATGATAATTTATGCAGTCAATGCCACTTTTTAAGACAAGATATAAAGAGTTGAAAAAATACTTTGTTTTCCAACTGGAGATGCTTCAGATAAAGGCTATTTAGACTTCTGCTATGTTGAGAAATAGTATCTCCAGATGTAAAGCCCCCATTTAGACATAAACTAAATGCAGATAGTATTCTGCTTTATGCTGATAGTTACAAAGACTCACCAAAACCCCCACCTAGTGTCCTAGAAGGACTTAAAATTGGTATTTTACATTTGCTTTGCCAAAGAGATATGAATAAATAATAGTTTTCCTTTATTTGCTAGTAGTTTTAACTTATAATTCAGTGCTGACATCCTTTAATTTAATTACAATTTTGGTTAACATGAAGTGAAGCATGACTTTGCAAGCTGTGGCCATGATTAAACACACCTTAATTCAGAAATGCCATATAAATTAGGTAACCTAATAAATTCTGTTGTTGAAAAAAAAAAAAGAGGTTTGAAACTTCCTTCCCCCTTAGGTCTTTTTTCATCTATTTTCTCTTTTGTAAGGAGCTCTTTTCCTATAGTAAATTTGCAAAAGGAGCAGATTTTTAAATAGTATGTCTCTAAAAAGCAACTCTTACAGATTTTCTTCTGTACTGAATTTTTCCCCAAGTGAAACCATATTTATTAGAGTTTGTTAACACACAGTTAATTTTTTTTAAATTAGGAGAAGAGCTCTTAATCCTTTTGGGCTAAAGTACACACAAGACAGGCAAGTGACAGTCAGAAAAATATGCAGTAATTGTCACTTGCTTGGAACACCAGCTTCATAGATTTTTAAGAGTTCTACAGAACACACAGTATCTATACACACAATGTGTTGACTGTCTTTTTCAGAAAAAAAAATTTCAAATGACAGATTTTGGTTTTGTGCATTAACTGGCAACACATGATATGGAGATGTCTTTCACTGACTCAGAAACACTAGTTTCTATGATCCCATTTCTCACACTATTTAGTGATGAAATAAAACCAAGATTTGAGATGCAGTAACATACTGAATGATACAAACAGTCTCCACTTGTTCATATTCACATATAATAACAATAATCAGAATAAAATACATAGTCACACTTACCCCTGGTGGCTTGTAGATTATATTGTCTCCGCTAAATCTCTCTGCTTTTGAAATAGCCCTACAACAAACCAACCAGTAAGCATGCCTTGGTAGACACAAATAAAATAACTGAGATACCAAAAATCATATTTTAATTTGCTATCCTTTCTTTGCTTATTTTTTTTTTCCCCTTCACAATTTGAGAATTAAAATCCTTCATTTTTAAAGCAAACTGTAAAGTGACTCCAAAGAAACTTGGCCTGGCTAGATAGGAGGGCATTAACGGAGTCAGCAAAATGTATCCCTAAGATCAGAAGTGTAGACTAAAGGCATTGAAGTGCAAGTGATGAATGTCACTACAATTCTGGATAGGAGACTGTCAGAGTAATTAAAGAAGGGAATTAAAAACAAAATCTTAAGGAAGGAGAGGAGAGAAAGGTGGATTCTTGTTCGAATTTGCTCTTCCTGTGCCACTGTTTACACTAAAAATTTACATCTTATCTACCCTGATAAAGAAGGGCTTTGAGGTGTTGCATCGGCACAAGCAGTGGGAAAATGGATGGCAAGTAAGCCCACACTGTCCATGTTACCCTCAAAACAGATCTAGAGAGCAGACACAGCGTGCAGTTCCTGGCCACTGATGACAGTATGTGTGTACCCAGAAGACATGCAGTTCCTCCTTGGTATTCAGCTTACTATGCCACCTTAGTAGAGTTCCTCTCTTGCCTCTGGAATATTTTGTGGTTCCTTAATCCCAGTCACAGCAGAGCACCCTGAAAGCTGCTAGCTTGTACCCCAAAATTAGCATCTCTTATTCAAGCAAGTTGGGACACCTATGCATCCAATGGAGGAGACAAAAAAATAAAAGGAAAGAAAGCTCCCAATAAAAACAAACCCTTAAAAATCTTCAGTTACGTAAAGAGGCCTCCTCATTCCTTCTCTCCCATGCCTTGTTGTTCCAGCGTAAATCAGGTTGGCAAGACAGAACTGACTAGATGCATATGCCACAAAAAGAGTAAAAGTACCCACTTCTTTTCCCTTTAGCATAAGCTAAAAGGAAAGCATGTCAGCCTTTGGGAAACATTAGGTAAGTGTTCACCCTTCTCCAATTATCTTTCCTCTAGATGCAATATAAACATTGGTGAAGATTGATTAATCTCAATTTATATCACCGCAAGATTAGCTAAATCTTATAGGGGTCTGAACAATTTAGAGTGCCAAGAAAAAGACAGACATCATAAGCCTTAACTCAAAGTACCTAAACTTTATTTCCTTCATTTGATCTGAGTATCCTTTTCTTATCACATAAAAGAGACGCTTTGCATAGTATGTTATACCTATCAGTATTTGCATCAATTTACAGATGTGTATTTTAAAATGTATTTTTATATTCCAGACAGGACTCCCCCCATAATGTGAAATTAGGCTTCCTAGTGACCACCATCACTGACCAAAACCACTCGCATCCCAAATAAGCCTTCACTGAATAAGAAGAAAGTAAAGATGTAGAATCCACCTGCCCAATCACTGCTTGATAAGATGATGATAATCTATAATGAAATATATGCTCTAGGGTAGCCCTGTGATAGAACCCAAATATCCTCTTCTGTGCTCTTCCACTCCAGTAGCTGCAGTTTGTGACTGATTTTTTTTTTCAGATAACTCAAATAAAGTGCAGACATGATGTGAAAATCCCAAATGCCTGAAGATACACCTTTTTAAAATAACTACTAAAATGGAAACACTTCAGTTTGCATTTCATCTCTTCTTGAAGCAGTAATGTGAAAGGGAACCTCTTGGAACCACACAATTCCCCCACCCTCCACTGCAGTATTTACTTGCTAACACAAAATTAAAACAGTTCTTAGATTCATCACTGTCTGCCATTCACAACTTACAGATCATCATAGCCTTTTAGGATAAAACTATATTTTGGACGGGTTTTGTTTTGTTGTGGGGTTTTTTTGTTGTTTTTTTTTTTTTTGGTTGGACATTCTCTTCCACTTTCATGAACCTTTCAGATTCATTCCTCTCTAGTTCTACTTCAAAAATCTGCCTCTAATAATCTTATCGTCATATTCTTCACCTATTTCCTTCTGCCTACAAGTCTTCTTTCACTAATCTTGTTCTATTGTCACCTCAGATCTATAGAGAAATGTAAGAATCAGTTTGTTAAAGAAATCTTTTAAGCATCAAGATGATTTACAGCTAAGTACCATTTACACAGTTTAAAAAAATAAGCTATTACAACTACCTAAAGTCATAGTAATTTCGGCAAAAGGGGACAGTTCTGCCTTGACAGAAATCAGTAATTATTTTTCTTCCTGTCAAATTGATTGTTTTATTTTAGCTTACTAGAATTTAAACGTGACTGCTCACATTACCTACCAGATACCTCCCAAGCCACGTAGCTGTTGAACTCTGTTCACAGCAAACCCAAAAATACCTCCCAGGGTCTGTCAGGATGCTCAGTCAGAAGAGTCTGACTGACCAGTGCCAGCTCCCCATAAAACATTTTGCTCTATATAATCTGAAAAGGAAACACTGATACGTGGCCAGTATCTCCCTTGGAAGTCTTCTCACATATAATTTTTTTTAGGAAGCCGAAGAGCCACAGCCACTCACAGGTGAAAACATTTAGTTCCCAAGGTTACTGCTGGGAAGGCTGCACTTTAAAACACTGACAGCTCCAGGCTAGAAAGGGAATGGGAGTCTGGAGATAAGAATAATGACAAGCCTGCTGTGCAATCTGTAGTTACACAGGCAGGTTACAAATAATCAAACTCTGATCCATTCCATTCTGTCTGACTATTGCTTATATCTGAACAAAAACATATTAAATAAACCCCCCCTAGTAACCACTTCAAGAACAACGGCCAACAACCAAATGCTAACACTGAGCGGTGGGAAACTATTTCTTATTATATGAAATTGACATATAGCAAACCACAGATGAACAGATTCAAACAACAGGAGAGAGAATCTTCAAAGTATTGCTATCTTACTAGTAATTTTTTTTTAAATGTATTTCTGAAAAGACTAAAAAGCCGTATGAGGGGGTGAAAAATAAAATTCTAGTAACAGCTCAGACTGGCTGTCCCGAGACCAAGCATGGACACACTCCTCAGAAAATGCTTGAGAAAATGGCCACTCTTTGGGGATAAGACTGACAGACCTACAGACCACAAATTTACCTGCTTACACAGCCATACCATTACCTAACTGGGAACTGAAAGTCCTGTGTACTCCCACACATTGCAAATACTCTCCTCCACCCCCAAACTATTTTTGGAGACATATTAGAAGAGGCATCAGTGACTGGCAACAGATTTTGTTCAAGCAGATGAAACCTCTTCTACCTCAATACATCCTCTTGGTTTCTCTGCTATTCTCCACTATATCCAATTCACAAAACTTGAGGCAACTTTAACCATTATAAAAGCTAACTTAACCCATGCAAATTCCTTATCTTGCAACTGTGGGTAAACTGGAAAACACTGCATTCACATTAATGCCAAATCACTTCAAATTGGCCACTGGTGGTGGCATATTAAGCATTGCTGAAAGAATCTGGAATTCCATTTTATTATGCTACTTATAAAGGGAATCACTCACTCACAATTTGTTGTTCTCCTTCCAGTGAATGTCTTAATATTTTAAAATATCACTGTGAATCTGTATAACAAGGAGAAAGTTGAATTTCTGCAGGTTTTTCTTCCAGGCTTACACTCCGTAGCTCACCAATGCAATTGCCTTTCTAAATTGTTGCATTGACCAGTGACATAGAACTAAGACCCAGGCACAGAAATTAGGCATTTTGGAACAAGGTCTGCTACTGAAGCATCAAGAGGAAAGGAGCAAGCAACTACACTGTTTACAGGAAAAAAAAAAGCTATAAAAAAGAAGGAAGAGACCCCTTCAAAAAATGGTCCTATTTTAAAGAAAAAAAAAAAAATCTAAGAGCTTGCAAAAAAGAGTTCCTCAGTCTGCAAAGCTGATGAATTCTTTTTCAAAACATTTTCAAGCTCTTCCCTACTTGTTCTCCTCTCCCTCTAAAAAAGCAGATTTTGGGGACACAACTGTCTTTCACTCCCCCAAAACCTATTACACTTAAACTATACTGACAAAGGTGGGGGGGAGGAAAGGAAGGGAAAAATAAGAGTTGAATTTCACAGCAAACATTAGGTTAGGAAGAGTTTTCTCCTATCTTCTCAGTGTATTTATCTATTAAGGTCTAGTCTCTTCAGTGATGACACGCTGAAAGTATTAAAGAAGTCCATTCAATTAAATTTATATACAACTCAAACAGAATTTCAATAAGGAAGTCATGCAACCAAAAAGTTTTCACACTTACCCAAAGGCAGATAGGAACACACAATCATCATGCAAAATATTTGCTACTCTTTCAAAGGTTCTGTAATTGTCTGAGTCCTTTTGCTCAAAGTATCCAACAATATTTCTTCTGCTGCGCTGTAAAGACGGAAGTTGAATTATAACTTGCACCAAATTATCAAAAGCTATCATTACTCCCTATGGACATTCAATACAGAGATGCCATTCATTTGACAGTAATTAAATGCAGAAATTATGTCTTTTCTGCCTTTTCTTTATTCAGAAGCACCTTTGCAAGTATTTTTTCATTGAGAAATATTTTAAGGATCTTGTCAAATACAACGTATGATTATTTTCAAACTATTAAAAGCAAAATAAGTAATTTGGTCATGGAGTGGAGTTGGCCAAAACTTAAAAATTATTTCAATATAGTAATACTGCAAATGATTCAGTTTTCCATTCAGTTAAAAAAAAAAATGTATTGAATATTTCTGAATGAAAAAAAAAAAAAGAAGTAAATACGTTCTTTAAATACATTATGTTCCACCAATTCAACATTAAAAAAAAATAGAAGGAGTAAAATTGAAATACTTACATCAAGAGAACTAATTTCTTCCAAATCCTGGACCTCTCGAATGGGGTTACTCTTCTGTTGCCTGATGTAATCTGCTATTGCTGTCACAGATCTCTGACCCCTGTATTCCCTCTTCATCATCATGCCATTCCGGAAGAGTTTCAGAGTTGGGTATTTGCTTATCCTGTACCTCTGAGCTATATCAGCTAAAAAGAAATTAAGAAAATAAAACCAAAGCCCTACAAATACAGAAATACACTAAACGTGGTGTCTTATACATGTATATGTCTGCATCTCTGAACGAGTAGTTCCCCATCTTTAAACAAAAACAGAACAAAACTGGGGGGAAAAAAAAAATCCCCCCAAAATAAACACTACCATAGGGCAGAGAACAAATAGCAGCCACATTATTTCTCACATGTACTGATCTTCATAAAGAAAAAATTACCAAAATTGGGATAAGTAAAGACTCCACTTGGGCAGGCATACTCATTTAGTGCACTTCCTATGAACAATTAGGAAGGCAAATTTAAGACCATAACAAGAACATGAGAATCTTAAAAGCTTGCCACATCTCAGTTAATTAACCCACTTGAGAAACTTTTAATAAAATAAATCATCCCCTCTTTTTCTTTACATTCATGATGATTTTCATCTCAATTGCAGTGCTGGAAAATGAATTGCCATGTCTAAAATTTTGGAGAAGGTGAACCCTGTGCAAAGTATTTCTTGAAGCCTACAAAGGCCAGAAGACTGCTATTAGAGTTCTGAGCTGTTCAAGTTTTGAACAAACACAAAATTTCAGGTTTCTAAATTAAGGCAAACACCTCCCTGGTCAACCAGTGTCAGCATTTCCTTCATTCACATCTATATGTGGAGCCCTGCTTTCTTCTAGACTTGAACCACACACACAGCTTCACACAACAAAGTAACAGGTATTTGCATTCTTCTAGCATAAGAGCACCAACTCTTCTCTATTTGTAGAACAGGTCAGTTATTTAAGTTATTTATTCACAAGACTTACAACTATAAAAGAATAAAAAACAGAAAAAGGTTTTACAGGAAAATTGGAAGAGCAGCAAAGAAGAACAGTGAGCAGAAGCAATAAAGCCCAGTTTCCCACACCTGTGCGTCCTGTGCCCCTCATCTTCAACCACCACAGCAACATGGTTCTTCACTACACCCCACCAGAGCACCAGTGCCACATTCGTTCCTCCTCCACTTTGTTAAATCACTGGGACACAGCAAACTGCAACAGGTGCTGCAGCTAGCTCCGAGCTGGGCATTGACAGGGAACCTTACACATAACCAGCAGCATTGGTTTCATGGCACATCGAGCAGGATCCAGCAGCCCCGAGTTTTTACAGCAACCTTTGCTACAGTGCAGAAGTTGGTTCTTACATCTCCAGTACCCAGCAACTGCCTTAATCGATCTTTGTAAGTACTCAATAACTTTGAATGCTCTTCCCTCTTTCAGATGTGGCTGAAGTTCAACAAAAAAACTGAAGAAACAAGGTAACCAGGTACACTTTGGGTTCTTAGGAAAACAAGACTGAAAACAAACAATCAAGACAAAGTGTGTAATGCTAGGTAGATTTCCATAAGCACTTTCCCATTGCTTTTGCTTTGTAGTCCCCTGGAAATAAATCTATAAATAAATAAAATCTCACAGCCTCTGTGAAAACCACATGTCCTCTATTAAAGACTGGGATACATTTTAAGTAAACCTCTGTTCCTCAACACAACTAAATTCCCAAATATGAGCAGTCTGTCCACTTTTCAGAGCTGCTTAATCCTTTGAGGTGACTCATTCCAGTCAGCCACAGCGACCACACTTCCCCTTCTCCCTTTCTCTCTCAAGGAAAGAGGGAGATGGTGAACTTCAACAGGCCAATTTACTCTTTGGAAGCAAAGAAATTTCATTCAGTCAAGAGAGAGGAAGTCACTGAAAATGTGGGCTGGATGCATGTTCTCTTACTTTTCACAGACTCCTTAAGAAGTCACAGGATACACTTCAGGTGACCTGGATTAGCCCACAGTGGGAAGGCAACCAAATGAGGGACCATCAGCATATGTGGTACAGTACTAAATTATGTGAAAACTAATCCTTTCTGACAAAAAACGTCCCTCCTTCTCAGTTACACATTTATCACAGAGTAGATTTGCTTTCTATCTTACTCTTACTCTTTTTTAAAGAGAACAGAGACAGAAGTCTGAATTCCCTCCTACCTGGAGAACTCAGTGAAACCATCAGTAGCTGCAATTGCTGCTAGAAAACACTACTTATCCTACTTGCAGCTTTAGTTACTGAAAACAATCTTTGTATCAGTTCCACAACTTAGACAAATCCGAGAACTGAAAACAAATTGTGCATAGCAAAGGAGTAAAGTGTTCTTTAACATCCCTCAAAACAGTAAACTTAAAAGCTTCACCAGCTAAAAAGCTAAAAAGAAAAAAAAAAAGCTTTGCATCACTGTAAAATAATACAGAATTCAGCCTATCAATTTTGACTAAGAGAAAGGCCTTGACCTGTTTCCTAAATATCCCAGAAGTGCATATTCTGCACTAATTACAGTTAAAATTAAGTGTAAAATATTTTATGTCCTTAACTTAGAGTACTTTTATTTCAAGTTAATACAAATTTCTCATGGGAACAAGCCAATATATTCACTATTAATGAGTATTAGTTCAAAAATATTTTCTTCCTTTAGATTCCACCACTTCTAAGTATCTAAGAGCTGCCTGCAAGAAGCTGGTAAATATAGCTGGGGAGGAAATCACTTCATATTTGCTCGATGGAAGACAAACAACATCTGCAAACCAGGCATTTGCTGTCCTTCTCTACTGCTGATAGAAGGACCTTTGGTCTGACAGTAAATCAGTCGATCAAAATTTGATCAGGGTCTGATAAGGGACAAGAAGCACTACGTGTCAGGGTTTTGCAGGAACACATTGAGATTAAAGACCGGTACTGTTACAGATCTGCACAGCAAGAGAACACCAAAAATTACACTTTTTTGTCTCACAACATGGACTTTTGCTTCAGGTTATTTCCACAGTTGTAGAAGGATTGCAAGGGTTGCAGAATGGGCATTCAGGGGATCATGAATGTTCTCCAAGATGGAGATCGCAGTCCCTAGGGATGTGGATCTTCATCATGGGCTGAAGTTGCATAAAAAAATATTGGTAATAAAATGCCCACTGTCAAAACTGAATTCAAACATTATTTCATAAGTCAGAACTTGCACAATCTTTACAAATTACATTGAGATTCTATGAATGCTGGTATTTGAACTAACACAGAGAAATGACACTCCTACACAAGTAAGTATTTGAAAACCATCTTTTTACAAAATATAAAATGCAAGTACATGGAAAATTGTTTGAATTAATTCAAAAGTCAAATAGAGTAAACCTTAACTGCTTCATTAAGCTCTGGCATTTGATACAGGTAGAGTTAGCATAAGCAGAGCAACTACAAAATTATATTCCTTTTAAAATTGGAAATACACAATGCAAATATATGGAATATTGTTTGAACTCATTCATAGATTGCATTAGTTATAGTAAATCCTAAATTAAATTTAAAAATATTTCCAGACATTCCCACTACCCATTTTCTGATTAGGAGAGGTATTTGAAACAGATAAGGGCAACCTACCTAAAACAAAAAGAAAAAAGAACCTTTCCCAACTACAACTTTATGACTTTTTATTTTCTTCAGGTACTACAGTACCTAAAAGGAGCAAATCTTGTGTTTGTACTTTGCTGAATTAATCATTAAATCACAAGTGTAGTGCCTGTGCCACCAGAACGGTTTCACATCAGTTATGATAGGAAGCTACTAACATACTTGATCATCTTTTCTTCTAAAAATCAGAAAGTTCAAGCACAGCAACGACTGTTGTATTCAGATGATTCTGTCTTCCCCATTTTGCATGTATAATTGTTGACATGCAATCATTTCTACACTGCCCAGGCTTTTTTCCATTATTCATTCTAGCAAACTCCAACAGCAAAGTCTTACAGTTGCTCATTTCTCTTCACTGATGCACTGTTTTGATACTTCTTCTGAGCAAAGCTGATTTTTACAACAGGCAAGGGACAGCAACTTTTATTGTTGTTTTGAAAGAAACTTTTACATGGAACCTGACATTTACACTCATGTTTTCTAAGACAGTCTCCCACATGTCTGAGCAAGACCCTCTAAGAAGACGTGCTTTCTGAGCTATCATTTGTGATCTATATCTTTATCATGTCTCTTGTACTGTTCAGCCATTTCTCCATTGTCTCAGCATTGTGTGTTCCTCTACTCAAAGGAATGCCAAACTCCATTTTTTGGGGACTGTCAGGCTTTGCACATGGTGTGTACACACACTACCCAACCTACAGCTTTAAGCAAGCACACAGCCAGTGACTTGTTTCCCAGAATGCTTCAGACTCCATTGCTCTAAGTTAATACCATGCTGTCCAAAGTTCAGCTAGTATATCAGACTACATCTGTATCTCAATTTCATTGCCACCAAACAGTGAAGAATACGTTGAAGAACTACACCAAGACACACTATATTGAAGAAGGCTCCCACCCATAACGCACCTAAGAAGCTCCTTCCCACTGAAGGACTGGCAATATTTACAAAGCATCAGGGTATCACCCCACCATTAACTCAGTACACTGTTTTAATCTTTTGGGGTCATAATTCATACAACTACCAAACAAATATTTAGATTTTAAGTCTACAGGGCTGGCTCCCAAAAAACATGTCCACTAAGATTTGAACAATACTGATAGTTATCCTAAACGCCCACCTCATAATGTAAGACAACACCTGAAGAATTCACATGTTGAACAGAGGACTACAACAACCCGAAAAGTTCTCTGGAAGAAAATCAAAGTTTCAAAACTCAAATCCTGTAAAAATAACTTTTGAAAATATTCAGTGCCTCTTTTTCTAAGAGGAGAGGGGAGGCATGGGGAGGTGTCTTCATGCTGTCTGAGGAAGAGCTGGCACAAACCCAAGCCACTCCATTTCCTGACTTTAGCTATACGTGGTGGTTATAGGAGTTGCATAGCTGCATATATGAAGAGCTTGAATTTACTGGATCTAACACTATTCTTTTTGTCTGTGTCAAATCATCTTAAGTCTTCCTCACCCTTCTGCAATACCTTCCATCTCAAAACTAACAAATTCCTTCAGCTGTATATTTGAAGCTGGGACTATCAAATGAGTATTCTGCTTGCTCCCTTGAGACCAATCAACGTCTTTTGAAGTTCCTCAGGGTACCTGCCAGGACACAGTACAGATGAGAAATGAAATCTTTTTTACTTATTATTCCATTTACTTATTATTCCACAACCATTTTTCTCTCAAGTTCACTTAAAAGTGAACACTACATTCACCTTATTTTTAAGCATTCCATAATACAACATTAATCCTCTCCAGTCAAACTACTCCTCTCGTAACACCTGCACGGAAGTCGTAAGACCTGGGAATAAGCATAGGAAGCAGAATTAGAAAGGAACTTGGGAAACCATCTAAATTAGGCATCCTACTCCAATGACTGTGATACTGGTGCCCTGTATCGCTTGATGGACCAAAACAGGTACAAGAAAAGCAATCAGTGTTGTGCATCAAACTCAGCTAACAGCAGATCTAGACCACCTTCTGCTGCAAAGGAGCATTCACAACAGCCATGCCTGCTCTTAGCAGGGCCTTATCATTAGGCATCCCATAACCTTTTCTGACACGCTAATAATAAAACGGCCCTCCTGAGGAGTGCCATCAACAACCACTCCAAATCACTTCCACTTTTTATTTTATCCAAAGATAACTCTTTCAGACTGATTTTTTCTTTTCCAAGCAAAGTGATAGGAATGCAATGAAATCCTCAGCTTGTTTAGAGTTTCATTTATAGTTCATTTATGAACTTCCAAATTTGTTATCCTACTGAGTTATTTTGCTTATCACAGGCACATTACAATACAATCTAATCTCTGAAGACTAACATTAGCACACATTGCAGGGACGGCCAGACCCAGAGAGATCAGCATTTCACAGCAGTGGATGAAAATACCACTCATGGACACATTTTGAAGGGAAGAACAATAGTTCCCTAAACAGTCTGTCCAGCAAAGCACCTCTTCACATCCTGTCAGTGAGAACTTGTTTTCTGTCAGGAGGTACAAACATTTATTCAAACTAGCTATTATTTTTTATTTAACTCAGAAACCAAAGGAAATAATGCTGCAGCAGAATTCAACCCCCAATATATATATACACACACACACACTTTAATTTACAAGAATTCTGTACCACAGCTCCTAACGTTGAATTCAGAGAAACTGTCCAAAATATAAACTCTCCTCCAGAAACATGAGCTCTGTATTGCAAAATTCATTCACAAAGAACAGAAACAAGTGAGTTTCCAACATCGCTGCTTAATACAAAGGGTAAAAAACCCCACAAGTGAGGAAAAAAATACAAAAACCACCAAACAATCAAAAAACCCCCAAATCAAACACACCAAACAAAGCCCTCCTAATAACACATATGCAGGAAGATCTTCTGTAATTTCATATGGAAGATCACTTTTATTATGTATTATAGTTAGAAGAGAGGTGCGTAATTTTTAAGGTAAGTGAATTACTAAATTTAACAATCCTAAATCAAAAAAGATTTTAAGAGCACACAATTTAGTGGAACTTAGACAGTTTTAAGTTATAAAAGGATAAGGTCTTGGAAACTAAAAGAGTGCCTGCTTCAACTACCTGTTTCATCAGATTACCTTTAGTGTATGTTCCACACCAAGTTAAAAACAGCCTGATGTCTTAACTTACACATTTCAGTTATAATTATCTTCCACCATATTATAAACTGGTATAAAATACTAGACATACAGAGACTTAATATAGTGTTAGCATTTATAATTTGTATTTAATCTCATGGGGCCTAGCACCTTCCAGAAAAACATCTTTATATTGCTATAAGAGCAGACAGAATGATGGTTTTGTCATTAAGCATCAAACATTTGGCAGTGCATCAATAATTCTCTTTAATTTGCTTTACCCTCAGAAGCTGGTGTGAGCTGCTGGGCCCTGCAGTGTGCTTCAATAATAGTACATTAAATAGAAAGTATCTATGCCTGGCTGACCATTCTGAAAGCTGTTTTTGAGTGGGCTGAAATCAGCTATTTGGATTCCCTACAGTGTCTTGGCCTCAAAGAGAAACAGATCATTTGTAATGCAAATAATCCATCATCTCTAGAACATCATTCTAATAGTGAACTACTAGTGGTATGAAATTTGCAGGCATAACAAAACACCAAAATATTGACATAAACCTTCTAGTATTGCTAAAATACATAAACACATACAAAAATATAAAGCTTGGGGAAAAAAAAACAGAAACCACTAACGATCTTGACTCCAACATTTAGTAAAATACTACAGCAGGCCCAAGCTGGATAATACAGTAACATTCACTCTCTTACTAGAAAGATGCTATTACATACATTAAAATCAAAGTTAAAAAACTTAAAACTTTATGACATACCCAACAACTGTGTGCCATGAAATTTACCATTGTTTTTGTTACTGGTTACACTGTTACTGGCTTTACAACCCAGCAAATAAACACTAGAAACTAGAAGTGACATATACAGCATTGCTATTTTAATTCAAAAAGGCAAGGTAAATTGCCCATCATTAAAGGATTTTATTTTTAATTCTCACATTTTACAGCTTTTGCAGCAGAAGTCATGCTCATCTACTTCTTGAAGTAAAAACAGAAAGGGTAAATACAGAGAATTTATGGTATTCCAGTAATAAAAAGAAAGACCAAAACTCCTGACTGCCTCCTACAACACCTACTCCCAGGGGAAGGAAGACAATTTCTGCTGTAACGTCTCCTCCTCCATCTAGGCCTTAGCTCTCTGTAACGAGCTCTGATGAGTTTAATTCAGTGAGCATATGAGAAGATTAAGCAACTAAGCTCCTTAAGTGTTTCAAACACTTGGAGGGGGAAAAAAATTTTCTTAGCTACATAACTGCTAAGACAAAACTCCATGATCCTTGTAGATCCCTTCCAACTCAGCATATTCTGCAATTCTATGATCTCAGGGCTAAACACTGGGCATCCAGCAGCCCAAGGACTCTCTGAGTTATTTAAGCAACTAAAGCTACAGAAAACAAAAATAAGGGCTTCAGCAGTTATGATAAACCTTAACAAAAACATGGGGTGATTTTACCACAGTCTTTTGGGAGAAATTTATAGAAAGTTTCATGGTCAATATCTTGACTCAGTGAAAAGATGAGCCAACCAGACTATTATACACCAAGACAAGGACAATCATAAAAACCAAGTAAACTGAAAGCATGAATGTCTTTCATTCCCCCCATCCCCAAATGATTCAAGTTAGTTTAAGAAACTAACTGAGAAAATGATAGAATATATACAAAAGTACATGCAGAAGTAATTTCAGGTAGGTAGAGCGACTGAAAAACAAATAAAATGCTTGCTATAACTGCATTATGTTTTACAATTGCAAAGATCAGGGGCAGATTATTTGTGCAGATCCCGCAGTAGATCTCAGAGCAAAGACAGACAAAAAGCTCAGTAAGAAAACTTCAAAGACCACATATCAGACTTTGCCTTCAACGTATTTCTCCAGAGGATTTCATTGCTTTACTTGAAAATTGACTTTTAAGAATGGCAAATTTGAACACTTAATGCTATGCTTTTGGTTAAGATCTCCCAAGCACACACCACATAGACAGGTGACTGGAAGCAGAAGTGAACACCAATTGTGAAAAATAAAGAAGCCAAGAGTGTACTTAAGTATTTGAGATCTGGGAGATCTCAATTTTGAGATCAGGTCAAAAAAATGGAAAAAAATTCCCCACAACCAGCCAAACAAAAAAAAAAACAAACAACCCCACCCCCCTACAAAAAACTATAAAACAAACAAAAGAGCCCCCACTAACCCTCAAAAAATCCATGATTCTAGAAAAGGCTGTTGGGAAAGCAGACAGAAAAATATTCATTTAACAGAGACAACACTAAAATGATAAAGACAAAAAATACTATTAGACTTGTAAGTCAAGGAGACTAAAGATATCTTGTGAAGCACATCAAGTGCAGCCACATCACTCCTTCTGCTGCTGTTCTGGAAATGCTCCAGGCAGTTCCGGAAGTGCACTGATCCACACTGCATTCAAGGCACTAGCTCTGCTCAGAGGAGGAGATTCTGCAACCCTATGTTTAATAAGCTGCTCTTCAAGAACACCTATGTTAAAAATTTTGTATCAGTTCCTGAACACATCCCAACCATTCCAACGTTGGAAGGCAGGTGTAAGCTTCAAGGTTCCTCACGTACCTTGGTGAATATACTGTTGTGCCTCTTTTCCAGCTGAGGCTATAGGGAGGGTCCTATATCCGAGTAAGCCACAGATTTATAAACCCCAGAGGCACTGAAGTTTCTGCTGGTTATGAATTGCTTTTACTGATCTTTGGGAAGTGACAGAACAGAATTTTTTTTGGCCCCTCCTGACAGTTTGAAGAATCAGTTTGTTTTACATGTTAGACACTGAGTTGATATTGTTTGTTCCCTTAGAAGTTTGTTCTAATTTTTTTATGCTTGAAATCTCTTTCAAGATCACAAATCAGGTGCTCTTATTGTTGGGCAACTATGTGCATGTATACAAAATAGAGCACAATACAGTGACAGCGGAAGATGCTCAAGTGGACTGACAGACTTTTAAATCTGCAAGTAAGAACCAAGACACAAGTTAAGAATTCTCATTGTAGAGAAAAATCCTTTCCAACATCAAAAAGTTAGACTGTCTAAATGGGAAAGACAAATGTAAATCAAAGCAGCTATTTTCCATAGCTATGCAACTGACTTTTTTATGCTGTCCCATAAGGTTCTCTCTTTAGATTTTTTTGTAATAGAGCACTAAAACACAACTATTAGGCCAACAGTAAGTCTCAGGGATAGGCGTTTCTGGCCATGGGAAGGGCCCAAATAGGCAACCATTTGCTGGCATGTGTACAAAGAGCAAAGCAAAGCCCTGATCCCTGCTTGGCTCTGTGAACGGCAACTCACAGCTCATCAAGACTCCCAGGCATAAGGAAGACCCGAGCAGAGCATATTCTTGGTGCTGACAATGGAAGGTTTCCCCTTCTGCTTCTTGATTGTGAAGACCCGCATCATTTGCTGCA
This sequence comes from Myiotriccus ornatus, assembly GCA_036023395.1. Taxonomy (NCBI): domain Eukaryota; kingdom Metazoa; phylum Chordata; class Aves; order Passeriformes; family Tyrannidae; genus Myiotriccus; species Myiotriccus ornatus. The sequence continues at coordinate 91,024,145 of JAYRBT010000082.1, read as the reverse complement.
CTAGTGCTTCTCTGACACTACAATGAACCAATTCAATTTATAATCTCAGCCATTTTTTCTTTATTAAATGAGACAGGTTGAACTGACTAAAAAAAGCATGTTTATGGATGCAACGAGAAAGCAACACTGGAAACTGCTCTGACAAATGTGAAAGAAGAGGTTCACTGATGTAACAAAAGCAGCTCTGGGCCAAATCATGGGGCAGGTACAGCTATACTTTAGTTTGCTATATAGTATATTCTTCAATATTCTTCAACTTAGGAGCAGGTTAGCACAGAAAAAACCTAAATCATGATTTACTTACAATGCTGATCACAGTCTACTCTAGCAAACACCACTTGATTCTTATCTGGATACTCTTCCTTAATTACGTTAGAAGCTTCCTCAAAAATAGGATGCAGCATTTGGCTGAAGCGGCACCTGTAAATAGAACACAAAATCACAACTCTGAAATATTAATTTGAAATATTTTGATGACTAACGGAATATTACAATCTTTGAAGGAAAAAGAAAAAAAAGAAGAGATATTGAAAAAAATCAGATCTACTTCTAACCATCACATTAAACGCCTGGATAAAAATAGATTCAAAAGTAACTTGAATAATTCCAGTGCCGAAAAACATAATTCTAAATGAATAACAGAGTTCAAGATATGCTTCTCTGCTTTATCTGCCTATGAAACGCCATTAATTAATTATAAGCCTTTATGAAATATATTCTATTCAGAAAGTATATTGTTCATTTTTTTCCTGCCTGAATTAGCCCTGGGAAAGTAATTATAAAAATGTAGTAAAGGAAGATACTTAAGACTACTGAGATTCAATACTCACCATCACCTTCAAGAAATATCAGAAAGGCAACTTTCTACAGGTCAACAATAAAAGTTCTAAGTGTTCTGTATAATATTATTGCTCAAGTTTGGTAGAATTTAAACAGACTGCTTATACAGCACTAAGAACAAAGAGAACCCTATGGGTCCCTTCTTTTAGTCATGTCAGATTTTGAAACAAATTTTCTTTTTTGCCCAGGCTGCAGGATTGTAAAGTGGCTTTAGGGAGTTTAGGGTAACACTAACACCCAAGCCCATTTTTAATGCATCAATTAAATTATTTTATACTCTGTCTTTCTAAACATATGAAAGAATTTCAAATTGAAGACACATAATGGCACCGTAGAAGTTGTCAGAATGAGACTTCATGGAGCAGACTTGCAATAAACCAGCCTGCACTGAAGCCCACCTCGAACTTAACAGCATCAGCTTGGGGATGCCATTGTGCCTGGCACAGCAAACTTCCAAGTGAAGAGGCAAGTTTTGCCCTCAAAATACAAAGAGAGCTTAAGTCCATTCTCTGGAAAAACCTGACTCTGGGCAGCACAGCTATATGCTACACATTTATGCAGCATGTATATGTTACACATGGATTCCTTGTCCCTCATTCTTCTCCACCCTTACAGCAGAGTACATGACTGAAACTCATCTGTTCTTGATCAAAAGTCAGGTACATCACAGACTGGCAGTTTGCTATGTTGAGGGGTTATTACTGAATGCCTACATGTAATGATCATAGTTAAGGCTGTAATGTTTTAAAATTATAGCCTACTATAACATGAATCAACTTGCAAGCATATACAAATTTTTAAATTCACAGTGCGTCTATTCTACAGAGGATCTGATAACAGTGGCGATTTGGAAAAGGAGTTGTGTTAACAAGGTCCTAAAACAGGATACTTGTTACCTGGCTATATCTACTTTTAAAATATTTGTATCTTCCCTTTATGACAGAAGTATAAGAAGATGGATATTTAGCTACCTTTCTGCAGTTTGTCATTTGCAAAATCCAAAAATCATTTTTGAATGGCAACACAGACCTCAAATTTCAGTCTATTAAATTTACTCTCCATAGATTTGCTTTCCTTGCTTATCCTAATAAAAAGATAGTACTTTTGAAGTAGTCCATGATAAGAAGTTTATTTACGTATTTTAAAACATAGCCTTTATGGGATAATTCTACACAAAACTGGTAAGAGATTAGATCTAGTTTCTTACTTAACTAGTTACTTCTTTGGACTATCATTAAAAAAGAGACATTTCACAGGGGTATATTGCTTAAATTAATTCTAACAATGATTCAGGATGCAAGTTGTTTTTTTTTTTAAATATAATTTCTAGTAAACAGTTCCTTCTAAGTATGTAATTCCCAAGGTGTAACCAATTCAGCCCCAACCTGGGACACTCCCTTTTCCAGTTGCTCAGATTTCATCTCTCAATTATAATTTCTCTAGTTCTCCACTTGCAAGGTCTTTTGCAAGGTCTTACAAACTAGAAAATTACAAACTAGAAAAACAATTCATTTTTATGTCATTTCGAGTCTTTTTGTTCTAGCACAAACGTATGGGACCAACACAGAAGAAAACTGAGAGTCTAAAATATTCCAATTTTTTCCTCTGATAGAAGCCCTGAATGAAACATAGGATGGCAGAACTGCAGAAGGGGAAGCAATCAGGACATAAACCCAGGAAAGAACTGGTTTGAAAGCAACATACTACTGTATTTTCAATTAGAAAACTATAGCCAAACATGACAGTTTTCAGTAGACAGTGTTTTAAACATAGAAAAAAACATGAGTAACTTACCAATCAGCATAAAAATTAACTAAAGCAACATCTGCATTGTCTGAAAGAAAAAGAAAAAACCCAGTGTCACACTGAGAGGCAACTTCTTAGTTCTGTTATCTGAGATTATAAAAATAGGTACAAAAAACTATAAAAGCAAGTATTTCTATATTATTCAGCATACAGCTTAGTCTGATTGCCAGAAAACTGCTAGGATAAATCTTATCTGAAATATAATCTATATCAAATGTAAGACTGGTGAAAGAGGCCTTCAGTCAAGTGTTCTATTGACTTTATTGACATATTAAAAATGTAAATTCTTAAGGTATTAAGACACAAAAGAAGTAATGAAGTGACACATGAAATAAAAAGCAATTCTGGATTTAAAATTAAGGTTCTCACATCCAGAAACAGTACTTCAGTGTATCTCTTAAGCATTAGCTCTATTATTCAAAAGCATTAAAAAACAGTTAAAAGCTGAAATCTCAACTCTTGGCATTAGAAGACCGACCAACAGGCAGATGGTCTGCACAACTTACTCTGGTCAGTTCTTACCTGCCTTATTTGCTAAGAAGGATACTAAGGCAAAAGGTAGCAAAGATTCTTCAGTCCTCCCCAAAAAAGAAAAATAAACACTCAAAAAACAAACAAACAAACAAAAGCAATATTACCAATACTACAGGGATACATGTGATGAAGTAGTGAAATGACGTTCTTACACATTACTTCTCACATACCAAAAAAAAAAGAAAATACTGCAAAAAAGGGTAAATCTCCTGCACAGAAATAAACTATGATCTTTACACAATATAACAGTTATGCTTTAAATTGATTTTTAGTAGCAGTAGTGGCCTAGACATTGAAAAAAAAATTAAATACATACTGAAACTATAGAGTATCACCCACAGCTTTATAAAGCAGAAATGCTGGCAAAGCAGAACATTGACAAAGTTGCAGAGCAGTTAAGTGTGAAGATTAAGATGTTGAAAGCCTGGAGATGATACTATGCCAGTAAAGACACTTTTGAGAAGGCTGGGGAGCACAACAGTTTTGATTACAATTACAGCGTTAAGATTTCCATTATCATCAAGGAATGCAAGTGGTGAACAGGTAATTAAGAAGCACTGAGAAGTTTAGGGTTACCTCCAAGGCATAAAGTATTTATTGAAAGCAATCGGATACATTTTTAAAAGTAGTTACACTTGCATATATTCCCTTTTATGAATAACATTTTATAAAGTGATTTTATATTTTCCACTGTATAAAAGGTCACATGTTACAAAGTATTCCTGTAACACTAAGCAGATTATAGTAGAGACTTTAATAAAAGAGAATAATAAAGAGGGTTTTTTTCCCTTGATAGTTTTGAAACATCAAAACTTTTTTCCTGGAAAGACATGTGAAGGCAAATTGCACATTTTTCAGATAAAAAGGTTTCAGAGAAGGAATACACATCTGTTTAATTTACAGACCTCCTTTCTACGAGCCACCAGAATCAGGACAATGCTTAACCTGAGGAAAAGCATAGCTGAATAAGCAAGATACTTAAAGCCCATCACCACGGGTTTCAATTGCTGGCATTTTTTGGGAGGAACTTTAAAAATGCCCTCTGGACAGGTTTTGGTTATGTAATCAAGGATTCCCATCTGCAAACAGGATATCAGTTATTTTTCTTAGACAGTTCAAATTCTCCTTGCAATACATTAGTTCAGACAGCTGATTTTGACCACAGGCATTTAATATTTCTAAGCCAATCGCAACTCATATACTCAAAGCTAGGGTATGCATATTCATTTAACTGCCATATTTGCACATATTCACACAATAACTGCAGACATACAAAGAAAAAATTATTCAAAGTACTCACTTAAAATGTCATCTATATTTCCACTATCTAGACTTGTTATTTCACTTCTTGCTGGACTAAAAAGCCAAGACACCTAAAAAGAGAAAGTAAATCAGTAAGGTATGTAACGTTTCAGCAATAATATAGTAACTTATATATGATTTTTAAGAGTTACAGTTCAAATCCTGGAGAAGAACAGTAACAGAACTGTAATTCAGTCCATGCATCTCAGATGACAGCAGTACCACAAACATACAAATAAGCTATTTACAGATATAACATACTTTCACACTTAAAGCAAAATTAGCTATCTCTTAATATAATTTCTCATTATGTAGGCAGAAATGTTACAGGTAGATTTTGCACCTTTAAGAACAACATATTCATAAGTTCACTCTGAAGAAAGAAAGAAAACCCCATTTTAGTCACCTAACAACCTCTGACAGCCCAGAAGTGCATGGGCTCGGAGTTGCACACCCAGAAATTGCCCCTGCCACTTACAGGGCTTGTCTGGCTAAGAAGTTTCTCATTAAGTAAAGCCTCAGTTGCCTACATTTTTATTGATGTTTTAGGTAACAGTTTCAGTATATGTAACTCAACCAGCTACTGTCTTATCTCCTTCTGTATTTTTGCTTGACACAGCTTCAGTCCCAGCATGCAGTAGTCATATCAGACTATAAAAACCGAGGTACCACATCAGCCAAATAATTCAATTACAAAGCAGCATATGTATTACTCTTAATGCAGCTTTCACTACAATACACATTTTTATTGAAGACCACTCTCGTAATCACTGCAACAGGGCCAGTTATTTTTGTCTCAAAATACAGTGAGAGAAAACGGAAAAAGAGTTGCTATTCTATCCTAGATGAGAGAGGCATCAGTGAATTACAACTTATCTTGGCTTTGAGAGAGATAAGCATGCACATTTTTGACTGGGACAATACAGATTCTAGTCTGGGACATGAATGTTTCTATCCTGAGCAATCTGGTCAGAAAGTCTCTAAGCAGGGCCAAGGCTTGGACCAGATGCTCTGCTGTGATGCCTTCCAACTTCCATTTTCAACTGATGCATGGTTTGTCAGGTGACAGAGATAACAAGAAAGGAAAAGGAAGGTTTTCGGTAGGGAACCAACAGGAAGGCACAGATCAAGGAGTCAGGCAGAGACCAGAGATCGCCAGTGACACCTGCGAGGAATTAAAACCCTCACACTGAGATGTGGCGGCACACAACATACACACCATCCCTGTTCCTGGAGACTGTTTACTCCTTGCAGCTGCAAAGAAAATCTGCTTAGGACTAACAAGGCAGAGCTGACAAAAGGCACCAAGGAAAAACACAGCTAGAAGTATAAAGACCATCCAAATAAAAATACATGAAGCAGCTGGATACAAGGAATGAATGAAACAAGGATCTCTGTATTTATGGAAGAGTCTGAGACCTACCCTGCACCTATGCTAGAACCATGACTACGAGGATACATCTGCCTTTGACACTGTTTACAATTTATCAGAAGACTCATGCAATGTCACACATCAAGTTTCCTAACAGTTGTTGCAAGCATATATCAAATATTTGATATACAAAAAAAGAAAAGCCAAACTGGATCCCCTATTTTCTTAAGATCAGCATCAAAAATGGTGGGAAACTTCTGCAGTGAGACACTGTCAATAGCTTTCAAACTATCACTGTAAACAGCACACAGGTGAGATCTGCAGCAACCATTTTCAATTCCTTTTCATTTGCGGATCACTAACCACTTCCCAGTGAAGATACTGATTCTTTCGTGTTTCCCATATAGAGACCCTGGGTAGCATATACACTCCATCTTACAATAGAGGCTGAAAACACACCAGCTGTTGCAATACAAAATATGTACCAGTGCTTCTTGTAACTGAACAAGATACTAATCTTAAATGCAAGTCTCAGATTTGTGGTGGAGTTCGCACAGTCTTCCTGTGGCACTTTAACAGCCTGCAACAAGCATCTGAACTGTGGCTTTACGATGACTGGAGAGAAATAAAACTCATGGTTGAGCTGTGAGGTTCATAGATGAAACAGGTAGCATAACAACAAAATCTATCAAGAAAAAAAAATCTGATTAAGGAAGCTATGCAATGCACAAGTTGCAGCAGGCCAGTTTTGGGGAAGTTCCTTTGAAGATGCTGGCATTGCTGACTACTGAGCAGCAAAGAGGTATGACTCTGCCTTGAGTCTTTGCAGAGGAAAGGTACGTGTATGGACCCAGATGCACACTGGCCAAATTATCCCTAGAGAGGTAACAGCTGATGGCAACCATCAGTGCAAACACTTCCACATCACCCCTCTGGCGGTTCATGGGATGACAACTTCCATGGTGATATGAGGAGATGCTGGTAGTAGTAGTAATGTTTGTATGAGCAATGGGTCAAGTCAGCGTGTGCATGAGGTGGCACAGTTTTTGTTTATATCCATATGCTGTTTTATTGCATATGTTAGGATAGACCTAACTCGTGTACAATTGAAACAGTAGCTACTATTAACAACAACAGTTGGAATATTGCTCAAGGTAATAAAGAATAGGATAACTCAACATTAAGTTTGTTGGTCATCATCTGATCCTTCCAGAGGTGATTGTAAACTCAGTGTTCCAAGGCTTCATCTGTCCTGCAAGGCCCCAAGAACCTCTGATCACCTTGAAGAGTTACTTATCCTGCTTATAACCTTGGACAATGCTTTTTTACACAGAAAATCCACAGGAGCCTCTAGAAGGCAGGAACTTCTTAGCTGCTGCATGCAGCTCTGCATCACCATTCACACTCAGAAAGAATTAAGAATTTCCACAGTAGGTCTTGGCGAAACTATTTTCACAGGAGCTCAGCGTTTTGTGTTGTCTAAACACACCAAACAGGTAAGATATCAATTTCTTAAATCCACATGGCTTTTTCTAGAATAGCTTTCCAACAGCAACACAAATCTTATCTAATAGGATAAATTACACATAAGTTAAACACAACATAGATAAGCACATTATTTGCAGTCAGGAAATAAGCCACGTTACTTAGCAGATATACTTAAACGGATCAGGAACTGTAGTCACATTTGTAGATTGCTACAATACACTTAACTTGCAATGCAAATATTTAACTTCACCATGAAAGCACACCACGTCCTAACCAATAAGATCCTCTGCTAGGCTGTGCTATGTGCAGAAAAAAAAGGAATCAAAACTACTACTTCATGGCAGAAAAAAGTTTGTCATTCCTTTCTTAACTCTCACTGTGGAAAAATGTGGTGCAAGCTGCACGTGTTAATAATACCAAAACAAATACCCTGAACATCCTCATGTATTGGAAGTGAAAAAGGAATTAAGCCATATATCTTATTGCCCTTTTATATTACAGTAGTGCAATAGCACAGAGATTAAGAGCATTCTTTCCCCAAAAGTTGCACCAAATCTCAAATAAGTGAAATACTTTTTCCACTAGAAGTATGAAAATTTCTGTTTTGTCAAATATATTCATGATCATGTTCTCAAACTTTTTATACTGACTAAATCATAGTGGGTGCCAAACCCTTCATAATAAGTTGATAGACTCGGGGAAAAAAGCATTCCTTGAAGAAATGTCAATAAATATGCAAGATGCACTTCAGCAGAAGCTTTCATTAAGGTGTAATGCCTGTAAGGAAGAAAACACATCCCTTTGACCCAGTAATCTTGCTGTTCCATGAGATGTAAGAGGGTTTATGATAGTACTACCATTAATATTTAACATGAAGAAATACAAATTCTATTTAAATTGCTAAGAAGCTACACTGTTTTGAGAATATTTTCTGACCTTTTTCAGGCCTGTGCTTCATATCCGTGGGCAGAAAACAAGACAGTTTCAAGAAATCATTTCTGAATATCAGCAACACACTTTATAAAACAGGTATCAAACACACGTTCTGAAAAATATACTGGCTAAAAAAGCCATCATAATTTTTTATTTTTAAATGTAAACTTTGCATTCCACTGCTCTATAGTGGAAGAACACATGGACGGCTGTTCATATTTGAAAAAAATTTTTTTTTCTTCAGTTACAAACTAACCTCCCAAGATAGCTACAAACTCACTGAAGAGAGCATCTTGAAAAAATAATTTGAAAGGAAAATTGGTTATGTAAGTACACTTGAAAACAACTCAGGTTGCTGCCTTTACATTGGATAAAATTAGATATGTATTTATGTGTACATATATATATATACACACATATTTATATATAAGGTATATATATTTTATTTTTAAATGTTTATACTATGAAAATCTGAAGGTAAAACTAAGTAGTTATAAAATAAAAAGATATAAAAAATAAAGACAGAGTAGGATATTAAAATATTAAATACTTGAAACTACAGAAGTTATATTAGCATGTTTATAATCTACTCACAATCAACTAACACTACAAAAAAATGACAAGATAAACTACAGACTAAAACAAACGAATGCAGAAAGCTGCACTTACAGAATGCATTGCTGGAGGGAAAAAGTCAGGAACTGAACAAAGCATTCACAAAGATAAAATTTAGCTCATAATGGGAGAAGGGAAGAAGAGGAGATGACACATATTTTCACTCTTGTGGTCCTCAGAAACACTGTCAAATAAAGCATGAACATCACAGCTCAGGTTCCTGGAAGTTTCTGAAGGTAACACTGGTCATGTTTTTATTGGGGTGTTTAAATAATCCAGAAATGTTAGTTTTCTGATTAAAATTTTGATCCTCACAAAGTTAGCCAACCACTCTGCCACTTCTGCCTGGAGCCAGTACCAGTCATTTCCAAGGAGTAACTACAAATTATCTGAGATTTATTCTGACTGTTTCTAGTGAAAGACCTGAAAGCCATTATCATCCTCCTCTGACTAGCACAATGCCACACAGGCAGCCTTACACAAAGTGAAATGCTTGGACAAAACCAACCTAACTCAACCCAACAAGGAACCTCTGCCAGGTTTCACATCCCTTTCCCAAAGAGGAAATAAAAGCACACCTAGTTTCAACTCACCTTTTACTGACAGTGTTGCTGTTCAATCACCACTCCACACATCCAAGTAATAAAGCCCACTGGTATCTCAGAAGATTTAGATCAACCTTTTATTAATATTTTACTCTTACCAATTAGTGTTGTTCTTAATTGCTAACTGGACAGAAGAGACAGGCCTTTAGGTTTAGGAGTATTTCTTTTTCAAGTTTATCGTACCTTCTGGCAGAAAAGTTTAACAGTTTAAATGAGCACAATCTTAAAACTACAAGAAAAGGAAAATAAAAACAGGTCTGTCGAATTTTAGTTCTTCATGTCTTTATGTTTTTAATGCACATAATGAAACAGAGGTCCTCATTTCCAAAGCAAACTATCTGAAGAATACAGAAGATGTATTTTTTGAGCATTATCATTTCTAATTAGTAGTACACCTGCAAGGCAGTCAAGAAGAACAGCCTTCATTTTCAGTTGCTAAACTTTCCACTTACCTTTTCTTCCCGCTGGGAAATCCTCAAGGCACACAACTAAACTGTCTTTCTCCTCTAACACAAAATCATTTTACATTCTCCAGCCAGCTCCAGCCCACATCTAATCCAGACTGACATGTTGAAGTTACTATCTGAAGTCCAAGCCCCACAGGACTCTGCAGCTGACTTTCAGTTCCTGAGTACCTCTTTCTTTATGCATGCCACTAATCTCCTGCTACTCTGAGGTCTGCATTAAACTCCTGGACAACAGGAAGCAGACGGGTTTGCAGCCTGCTGTAGGATGATACAAATTGAAAGCAATCCCAGGAGGCAGCAATGCCAAAGCTGGCAGACATTGTAAGAGCTCCTGAATTTTGGCTTCAGAACCATCAGTCAGGAGCATCTCACTGGCAGCGTTCCCAGAAGCCCTATAATGAAGCACAAAGTTCAGAGCAGAGAGAGATAACAGTAAATAGAGAATGGTGAGGAAAAATAAAAAAGGACATTATTCACCCCTCAGTGAGAGCAGTTCAACTCTTAATTGTCACCACTTGATTCTAGGCTGTGCCCAAACATTTTCATAACTTTGACTGCATCCCCATTGATTATGTAGGGTTTTCATTAGTAATGTAAGCTGCTTTCATTATGGGACTACAAGACAAAGCTATATCAGTTCAAAACACTAACTAACAATCACTTCTAAGTTACAGTTAAGTTTTCAGAGCAATGTTTAAATTGGTAACAAAAAATCATTTTCCTATTATTCTTCACTCAAGAGTCATATCTTAAATTTAATCAGGGAAATGTAAAATGCTCAAGGGAAGCTACTTAAAATAGATTTAAAGAGTGCAGTTACTAACTTCCATGAGAACAGAGAAAAAATCTAACTAAACTGAAATACAGATAATACATATATTAAAAAAGTAAACTCACTTAGCCTTAATAGACAATTCACTTTTAAACTGACTTAGCCAAACAGTGCAGTAACTGCACAGAACTAGGTAGAGACCACCATATTAAAAAGAGGTAATGTGATTTTTTCCTTCATATATCTTGTCATCTACTGCCATTTCAAGTATCTGGAAGGAATATTTGGTGTAACTACATGTCTTTATTACTAATAAAGAACTTTTTCCCCAATGAAAATATTGGAAAAAATAATAAAAAAAAAAAAATCACAATTTATAACAGTATCTTTGAAAATACACATTATGTTGATTTGACACTCCAAATCAGGAAAAAAGAACTCAGAGCCAATGGTTCCTACAACTGAACTAAACACACAAGCAAAGGAGTTGCAGGACTCTCATGTATAACGGGGAATGATTCATAGCCATAGAGATATGTCAACAGCCTGAAGCACTGAAGGGTCCCAGAAAAATGGCTAAATTAACCTCTTAACAGTTTGTGAACTACTACTAGAAGACACAAGATGTTAATTCAAAAAGTCCATTGCAGAGATGAAAATTAAACCTTTGTATCACAAAGTACAGTCCAATGCACTGCATTTTTTCCCTAAAGCTATTAGTAGCTGAATTATGCACCCAAACATAATTCTAAAGCTTAACTCTCTAGGCACAAACCTATGGATCACTGTCTTTTATAGAAATGTTTAAGTCAGGGCTCAAAAAAATGACATGAGGTGTGTCTAAAAAAATGTGACAGAGATAAGACCTTCAATTTATTTTCAGTTGAACTATTTGTAATTTTCAGTTATTTCTTCTGGACTGGAGGGAAAAGGGTAATCTCCAGTCAGGGTCATAACACACTGGTTACCTTGTCTTAAACATCCACTTTGAGGCAACACAGTCCATACACCTAAAGAAGATGTAAACAAATGTCTGAACAACTTCGTGAATGATGTTCAGAATGCTCCACATCCTCAGAAATAGGAATCTACCTTAAAGCCTATTTTACAGCTTTAAAGCCATGAATTCTGCTCCAGTGGGAACTAAACTCTGAATCTTTAGATATTTTATGTACCAAGCTTCATCTTTTACACAAGCAGCTAGAATTCCCCTGAAAGTAAAGGTCTGATTCCCGCCACTTTTTAGGAAAAAAACACAACCTCATGTTCTGACAACTCTTTATTTCCCATATCTACCAACTGCTCTGATTATTTGGCAACAAAGATACACTTTCAAGAAGGAATAAAGCATACAAAATACAAATGCAATCTCTAAAATGATTAGCACAAATTAAGCAGCTGTTGCTATATATGAAAACCAGCACCCTCAGGGTTCTCAACTAGTTAAAGCATGATCCAGCAACATGAAATAAAGGGCAGCTCGATCTTGTCAAGACTCTGGAAAGGCCAGCAGAGCAGAATAGTTTGCTGCCCCTTTTCAGCAACTCAAGGAAAAAGGCCCTGATCTCTATTTTGGCCATTGCGACTACATGAAAAACCCATTACCAAAAACATTTGTTGCCGACACTTTAAACCTCGGAGACTGTGTACTTGTAACTCCATTCCTCACATCACAGATCACATATGTAACCTTGTATGCAAATCATTTCTCAATATCCTCGCTGCATTTTAAGGTAAGTCAAAGCCATTTTTGCACTTAAAATATTTTGGAAATTATTTTGATGTGTAACAGTAGAGAAGAAATTGTGCGTCCTGTCATAAAACAGTCAAGTCTAAATAGAAGGCTTATTAGGAACTGTGTTTTGAGAGCCACATGTAGCATTACAGAAAGCAACAAACTACCCTGCTATTCATTATGATCTTCTACAATCTTTTCTGTGTCCTTTATTATAGTCTTTACACACAGGGCCATTGCAGAATAAGGAATTCGATGATTTTTTTTTCTAATAACATAAATAAAAGTACGTTTTCTTCACTCTTGGACTGCTGATGAAAATGCATATTAAAATGCAACAAAATCTTCAGTGGCATTCTGTGGAAGGAGTGGCCACAGAATTCAGAATCTTTCCCTTGAAGCATAATCTTAGAGGAAGAAACCAAAAGTAGATGTAGCGTTTCCACAACAACCCATATTTTCTTTGACACGTGAATATTTGCTACCTTGGAGTCATCTGAAGGACTGAACATATTAGTGGATAACTGAATTTTCCACACTTGCTGCCTACACACATTCTACTGCTTCAGAAATAACACAATTTCTACTTTGGTAGATTTTAATACATACCGAATTTATTCTTCAACAAGACAAAACCAACTTATTTCAAGTGAAGTGATCAACACCTACTCATTTCTAGCTGCTTAGCTGTTTATTAATTATACAATCTAGCTGCAATGCTGAATACATTTTTACTCCTCTGCTCCAAAGCATCAAGTTCTCCATATCTCTGCAGTATCGAGAAAAGCGGGAACTTTAAGTAACAACAACCCTGTTCAGCTTTACCTTTCAGGCTGGAACTTGTTTTAAAAGTAGACAGGAATTACCAAAACCAACTGCACAAATGCCAAAATAAGGGCTAAGATAAACACACACCAACTAGCCCTCCATGAAAAAAACACCTAAGAATCAATTTAGATAAAGTAGCAGTCAGGTGGCATATTAAAAACGCAGTATTGGACAAATCTGTATTTCACACATATTATTAGCATTTATCATAGTCCTGCAGAATGCAAAATATAATGGTTTAACTTGTATTCTAAAGACAACATAAGGGAAGGGAAGTGGATAAACCAGTCTCTGATAACACTGTTTTAATTGTACCATTCACATTAGTGCTGCTGCCTATTTGTACTTCCAAACAACAAAATCCTTTTGAAAGTACCGAATCACAGCCACCACGATTCAGATCACCCTTATTTGACACTAAAGACGATGACAATTAGAACTAAACAATGGAGCAACAACCCTAAGGCAGAGCAGTAAATGTAGGAATGATTCTAGGACAATTTGCAGTTCAAGTTAAACTCTTGCCCTCTTCCAGTTTTAGCATGGCACGGTCAAGTTACACCCTGCAATCCCCTCCAGAACTAACTCACACACGAATACAGACACAACCACTCTTGTTCACTAACCTCAGATCTAGAGCTTTTAGAAATAATACTTCCAGTATCACTAAGACCCTCCTTGTGCTACAGATTTTGTTTTTCCTTCAGCATGATTGAGGTGCCGCTTTTCCTCAGATTACCTCCTAATATTTCAACAGGAGCTTAAGGTTTTGTTTGCGCAACTATCAGAAGTGAGCTACAGTACTTTGTGATGATGCAGCCATTCATAGTGTATGAAGTGTTTGCCTGTACAGTAAGACCATCGAGATTCAGGCCTGTGCTGCTGTTCCTCTTCCTTCTTTTTCTGAGGAATCAAAATGTGGAAAAACTCCTTAGAATTTCAAAATTACAAACTTTCCAAAATACAGTGGGGTTTTGTAGTCTCAACGTATCATTCCCTTAACATCAGAACTCTGAATTTTAGCATAAATAAATTTAAAACTTCATCTAAACTTATGTTACTTTGATTATTTCTTTTTCTTCACTCCAGGCATAATTATGATGCACATTTCACAAACTTCCATTCTACACATGCAAACTACCAATCACAGTATATTAAAGCTCTCTGGCAACCCATTAGCTTGTCTCTAACAAATGTTTTACCTCAATTTTATGTTAGCATTATGATTTGTTACCTTAAAATAACAGGATAAGGGATATGATCTTTCCAAATAAGCAGTAATAGAAATACTATTCCACAGCTGCATCCTAATTGACAAGTTAGCATTGGAGAAATCTTCCAATTTAAATGAGGAGGAGAAAGAAAAAAAAAAAAAAAAGATACCTTTTACCATTAATTCACTGGTTGTCTTCTATGGAAAAGCATTGATTAAAGCAATGCTACCTGAACCTGAAGAGAAAAATTCACCTTTGGGACCACAGCCACACATACCTTGAAGAATAAATGGCTAATTTCAGTCTGCATAAGAGCTATTTTCTTTCTACCCTAAACAGCTGTGAAGGGCCTGCACAGATGCAGTCAATTTATCCCAGATAATTCTGGAGAGCAGAAGAGTAAATAATGCAGAGGACAGAACACATGCCACAGATATTCTGAAATGCACAAAAGAAAGTCATACAGAGATACCCCATTGCTGGTTTACCTCCCCAAGGAATATTAAACCTGCCAGCTTCAAGCTGACTCCCACAAAAATATTCAAGCAAGTATTCCAGACTGGTCCTAAAAATAGTATGAACACATTAACATGGTGCAGTGCTTGAACTGGGAGCAAGTATCAGACACCCTGGCCCTGCAACTAACCAGCTTCACGAAGCAAACACGGAGGACTGCTGCAACCAGAGCTGTTACCAAAATCCCCAGCAAGGTATCACAGCTATGTATTGGCTTATTTTAGAATAATGTTTCTTAGCTATATAATACTAACTATATGCACACATTTGCCCTGGTTTAGCAAATTCTGCTGGCCTAGGTTGATGGAAAAAAATACTAAAAGGACGTCTCCACCCTGCAATTTTACCTTTTTAACCAAAGCAGTTTTAAATGTCATTTAAAGGTAATTCCTGAGAGGCCCGCACACTCGCTGAGCTCCCTTCACTAATTAACGAATCATTAGTAGGAAAGAACCCCTAACTGTTCACCCCCTGCATCACATACTCTCTTAATTACCTTTGTGAAGCAACCAATTCGTCTTTCAATCATCCTGTCCAAAGTCCCAAGTGAATTGACTCAACCAGGAGAAGGAAAAAAAAAGGAAAAAAGTTTTCTTATATACACGTTTATGAAAATTCGTAATTTTTATGACTGGCAAAGAATATAGGAGCTAAGTGCTTTCAGCAAGAGCTAAGAAAAGGAATCTCAATAAAGTACAAGAGCCAGAAGTGATAGACTGACTAAAGGAACAAAAAACTCTTCTTGGGATTACAAATATAAATACATCACTGAAAAGCTTTCCCTTTGTGAAGCTTCTGAGAAAGTTAATTATATCATCACTTCATAATCAGGACAGCTATGGGAAACAGCAAAACACTATCACAGCTGTTGTTTTCTTTTTCAAGACCATTGGAACAGGCACCTATTCCTTGCCTTTCAAAATACTTCCTTGCAGAGTTCCTAATGGACAAGTTTCCTCCATGTTTATGTCCAATTGCCACATGAATCTGCTTGGAGACAAAATATAAGCTTTACTGCCAGTTATCTTACAGCAAAGATTAAACTGCTCTTCTTCTCTCCCCTTCACAAATCTATGAAAATAAACCCCAAAAAACCTGACACCCTTACAGACTTCTTTTTTTGGATGCACCTCAATGAAACACACAAGAAACATGCAAGAATCACTGATGCCAGACAAGACAGAAGACATGCTGAAAGCAAAAAGCATGCCCAGGAAACAGGTCATTTACTAAACTCTATTTCTAGAGCCTTAACATCTGCTCAGGTTCCTTTTCATGAAAACTGTTTAAAATGCAGAGTTTCAGTCATTAAAGAAATCTAAGCCACAGAAGAGTATCTTTCTTTGAAACTGAATGCAGCAAAACATATAACTGAAATCTCCCTGTTGGTTAGCATATCCTTCATTTTGGTCCCAAAGTGAAGCAGCTGAGAGATTCCAACACATAAAATGTGGTAATTTATGTCTTCCAGGAAGCAAGCCATTGGACTTCCAGTGTTTCACTTCATGGCTGCTGCTAATGAAACTTTCACATATAGACCACCAAAGACTAGGGCTCACACTAAATCCTATCTAAAATCTATTTTGATACTTATTTTTAATTAAAAAAAAAAAGTACCTTACAGAATCACTGAATACACTCAGTTCTTAATAACTATTCAGGCCACTCATAGAATATGGCTCTGAAAGCCAAAAGGGCCCACAAGAGCCTGTTGATCTTCAAGGACCACCTCGTTGGAGCACAAAACAGTCCACTTCACTGCACAGAAGGTCGTATGTCAGAATTTCTGGATGAGTTTAAAAACAGAAAAAAAAGGAAGTACACAGAAGGTAGAGGTAAGCAAATAAATACTTGGTAGGAGTAGAGAAACACTGCTTGAGCAGGCAACAGTCCAAGCTCAGCTGGAGCTGAGCAAGGGATGTTAAGGGTAATGCAGAAGGTTTCTACGGGTATGCTGGCAACAAAAGGAAGACTAAGAAAATTGTACGTCAGCTGCTCAACTAATAGGGAAAGTACATGGAAAAGGCTTAGACACTCAATGATGTCTTTGATTTTCTACTGATGAGGCATGAGCCTGTGAGTAGAGAACCTGGGAAAAGAAGCATTACCCACACGAGCAGAAGACCAAGTTCGCAAACCCTTAAGCAAATTGGAAGTACACAGAGCCACAGAACCAGACCAAAAGTATTTTCCTGCATCACCAGGAGAATTATAGAGACTAATTTTCTTTCCAGAAGCCATCCAGCATATATTTGGAATGAGTAAATCAATCTGACTGTTCCCTACAGCAAGCCATTTAGCTCTGTAAACGAGAGAGGAGTACTGGACATTGTTCACCTTGACCTTAGCAAGCTTCTAACACAGCGTCTCAAAGTATTGTTAGACCAAAATTGGCCATACATGAACTAAATAAGTGAGCCATAAAGTGAGTGACGCAGCAGCTGAACTGCCGAGCTCAAAGGGCTGAAACTAAAGATACCACGTCCGAGTGGCCTCTAATGGAGTTTCTCCAGATCAATTCTGGCTGTAAGGTTTGTCTTTACTTCTAACCAGAACGATTAAACAGACCACATCCTCAGCAGCTTCCTAGGAATATGCAACTGGGTGAAGTAGTTTATAAGCTAGAGGGGAGATCTGCTTTTCAGAGAAACCTCCCAACTGGATGGAGAAATGGCCTGACAGAAACCTTGTGAAGTCCAACAAAAGCCAAGTCCTGCATCTCAGGTGGAATAAGCCCATACAGGCTGGGAGCCAACCAGACAGAAAAACAGCTTTGCAGAAAAGGTCTTGAGGAGCAAGTTAAAGAAGTGTCAGCAGCATGACCCTTGCAGCAAAGAAAACTGCATACTGGGCTGTGTTACCAAAAGTGTAGCCAGCAGACCAAGGGAAGTGATTCCTCCCTTTTATTTGGCACTTGTGTGACCACATCTGAAGGATTCTGTCCAGATTTGAACTGTCTGTACAAGACATTAACATATGGAAGTGAAGTTCAGCAGATGGCTAGGAAGGTAAGGAGTGACGAGAGAACAGGTTATACAAGGAGAGGCTGAGACAGCTGCATTTGTTCAGTCTCAACAAGAGGAAGTTATTACTGCTGCTACCAGTGACCTAATCGGAGGTTATAGAGAAGGTTTTAAAAAGGTTTTGATCCAACAGTAAAACAGGTGCCCAGGGAAGTTACAGAACCTCCATCCTTGGATATACAAGATGACTGGAAAAAATCCTGAGCAATCCCATCTAAGTTAGTTTTCAATTGAGCAGGGAGTAAGACCAGACAACTTTTTGAGGTCCCTTCCCATTTAAATGATCAAACCTCTAGCTGCAATCAAAAACCAGAACTCTACAACTTGATCCTATCAGGTAAATACGGTTGGACTCAATACTCCCCTCCATCAAAGCTTCTTTGCTAAAGTCAAACTAACAGGTCAAGAAAAAAAGGAAGGAAGAAAACCAGAACACTTACCACACTAAAAATAGATGAACAGGAGATTTACTGTGTTCAGCAGAAACCTTGTGCTGCATATACAGCTTCCTGGGAACCAATTACTCGCTGAAGGTATGCACTGAGCACCTGCCTTTAGATAACCACGTAGGATGCTCTGTCCTCACTGCTTTCACTATTTCAACCACTATATGGTTTGAGACACAGATCACGGCACTTTGCATTATGCTTAGTGCCATGGCAGCCAACAAGATAGAGTTTTTGTTCTATCAGCTACCCAAAGAGCAGATCTCGTGGATCACTACCACATTAAAGGGGTTTGTGCATGCATGGGAAAGAGCTTACAGGTTTGGTTCATTTCTAGAAGAGGCTGCAAGTCACAGGTACTTTTCTGGAGGATACAGTACTGGAATTTTGGACATGTTTTAACAGCATGAATGGTTCTGAGCTTTAAAGGGTGTATTATCAGGGCAGTCAAGTTTCTCAGTAGTAGCATATATGAAAAGAGGAAAATTTACGGAATTTTTTTGCAATATACCTTGTTGCTTTTCGGAAGGCACTTTTTGTAATCACCAGAGCATAATTTAATATGGATATAGTCCTGCAGCTGGTTTGGAGAAACCCAGCATCCTCAACCAGCAGTGAAAAAAACATTCTGAGATAGTGTTTAGTATACCAATAACTTGACAGAATAACTCTTCACAATGAAAAATTAAATACCTGAGAGACAATAAATTTAAAAATAAACTTTATCGAACTTCTAATATCTCATTTATGAACTTTTTTTTATATTAGACTACATCAGCAGTTGACATTACTAACAGTTTTGAATTGCATGTGTTTCTGCCAATGGTTAGGATGCTTCCAATGAAGGAAGACATGTCAGGGAGAATGAAAGGGTAAAGGCAGAACTCTCAAAGGAAATTTGATCTCACTTTCTTTCCTAATTCTCTACAGTGCACCTGCCCTCCTCTGCTTCTCTGGGAAGTTTTCTCCAGTCCGGAGTTTTGGAAGAAAATACTCCTTAGGCACTGACATCTACACCCTATATTGCTTCCGCTTACATTCCCAAGTGTTCCTATGTTTCCTCCTCTAGATTACTAGAGAACTCATTCTCAAATGGGGCAGAGGGAACAATGAACAAGTTATTGATAATGCATCCAAAACCACTCCACTATTGAACCACCTATTCTTGAATCTACCTCTAGACTCTCCTGGAGAGCTTTTGAAGAACGGCTGATATAAAACTTACAGAATATCTGTACACTTGCTTTTTGCATGAGACAATTCCCTCCCTTTAAACAAACAACATATCTGGAAGCTGTAAAGGGAGGCTTACAAAAGAGCCTGGAAGGTAAACATTTGCTCCTCCTGAATAGCAGCTTCAGTTTTTAAATAAATAAATAAATAAATGAATGTTTGATTAAAACACATAGGATATGGTAAACTTGCTTTCTTGATAAAACAATAAGAGGACCAGTCTTTTGCTTAAGAAAGCTGTCCTGTCAAAAAGCCCACAAAAAAACCCAACCAAACAAGAAACAAAGCACATTATGGAGGAGAACAGTAAGGATATCAAAAGATATCAAATGGAATGTGTCACCACAGTGTTCTTCAGCCATCAGCAACAGTCTCTGACATCTTACTGTCAATAACTCATTTATACATTTTCCAGCATTGTCCAAGTCTTCTCTGTGAAGAAACAGTTCAGTTTCTTCTCTCTTCCCTCCTGAGCACTCCAAAAAGGAAACTTGCCCATCATATGGCATAGCAAGAAGAATGAAAGTCGTCTTTACAAGAGTGCAAGACTTTTCTGCTTCCTCTCCCCAGCCTAGGGAAAGTTCCTCAGTTAACTACTATACCACTGTTTAGAAACCACGACAGATGATGGACAATTCAGAAATGCCATGCTACTCTTGTAGGGAACCCCTTCCATTGTTTAAGGCTCAGTGGCCTAAATTTTCCCTGTAACTACAATCTTTGACTAATGCTCAAATTCAGAATATAATATTTTGAGCAGGATTCCCAATTATAAAATTCGAGTTTTAACATAAATGTGCAGAGAGGCAAATGCACAGCAATATGTTCTATACATAAATTGTGCTGAGTGTTCAACCTCTCTTTGGGCAACTTACTACATATTCAACATTATGCTAAAAGACATAATTCTATTTCATTTTACTTTCACTGCTTGGGTACTTGGTGTCATATTAATAAGACACAAAAGGCAGTGGCAGTAAAAGTAGAAACAGAAATATTACCCTACGGGTTTTTTCCAGTTAGAGAACTTCCCCTCTCATTCCCCTCATGATCGGTTGGTGGTTTCCTCTAGTCACAGCTATTGCTCAGGGACACTGCATGAGCCTCCCAGCGAAGCATTGAGCCATATGACAAATGCCTTTCAAACATAAGCAGAAGCAGCATATGCCAGAGTGTCTTGTTCTAGAACTTTCTTTATAGGCAAAATATACCCAACTGCAAGTATGGGCAAACACACAGAACGATTGGTTAGAGCAAAGCCAAAGAGCCACACCTTGCCTTAGGGGAGAATGTGATGAGCCACTCTCCCATCAGCATTTATTCCACCGTCTTGGTTTCATCTTAAAGGTCTGTCATACCCAGTATTAAGCAACATACCAACATGGCAGAAACATCTTAATCTAGAAGGGCCCACATGACATTACTATGCATCTCTTATTCCAGTCTTGCAAACAGCTGTACAAGACCTTCTACAGCCTGTGCTCTGTGCTGCTTGCCCCTCCACTCAGCTGGTGAGGCAAGGGTCATGCCAACCTGTACTTCCCCTGTCCTCTGCCAGTCTCTTTTCGAGTTTCAGCAGCCCAGTCCAACACTAGCAACATGAGGCTGAAAAGTTGGAAGGGCAAAGGGTTGTGCTGGGACTGGCAGGTATCAGTGAGACCAGGGAAGAAGAATATTAGTGAAACTCAAGGCCCTCTAAAATTTTAGTGATCTCCCACTGTCAAACTTCTTTAGACAAGGGAACTTCCTTTGATACTGACATTGTATCTTTTCTTCTTTTTGCAGCATTTTAAATCCCCATCTAGAAAAGAAATATGTTTATCCAAGAGTCTGGAAACGTAAAGAATTTCTCTTGACTTCACTGCTATTACTAAGCAAGACCAGCTTTGTAAGCTGTTTTCAGAGCTACATTTCATTGTGTGTTTTGTTCTAGGAATCACTGATGAAACACTAGCAAGCTCACATCCACAAAATATGCCATGCACAAAGAGGCTTTGCCGGATGGTATATCCTTTGGATGTGGAGCAGAAGTCCAGAATAACAGTTGGATTGCTGGACTTAAGTATCCAAAGCAGTTGATAAAAAGAAAAACAAAGTTACCAGAACTTTAAAGCCAATCTGATACACCTTATCAGAGTCTCTGAATGCCACAAGAAAACAAACAGCAACTTATACAAAGTTTCCAGCCGTTTTAAAGAAAAAGGGTTCCCTGCCACTCCCAGTGTGCTCAGGACAACTTTTACAAAACTCTTAACAAATCTACTAAAAGGAACGATTTATTGCCTTGACTCATGTAGCTAGGCATCTTACAACACAGGGACATGGCTGATATGATGCTGAATAGGGACACAGATAACATTATACCGAATTGTATTTTTTAAAAAACAACTCTGACGCGTATTCTTAAGGTTTTATGCACACAGTTCTTTTAAATCACATTAGAAATGGGTTTAAATGACCCATACTCAAAGAAACAGCAAATAAAATACAGACAAGTTTCAGATCACAGCCATTTCCTATTTTTTTCTGTCGGCAAACATGACTCTAAATGATGCATATTAAATCAGCATTGATTAACTGTGCCATTAAGAAAGAAAAATGCTTTCATTAACTCATGTATGCTTTTGCAAACTTGTACTTGCTCATTTAAATAGCACTTTTAAACAGTACACACTCTTTGATTTTGCTCATTAGTCTCCGTATTTAAAATAATGTTGAAAACCAATCTAGCACCTAAGCAACAATGTTTTAACACACAGATGTCACTGAAAAATATTAGGTTCTTCCTTTAGTCTCTCATATAGTGAGCTTAGACATTATAAATAGTCATCTATATATAAATGTTTCAAATGTGCTTTTTTCAAACCCTACCAATGAGGTATATGCACCAAACCTGAAATGACAGCATTTTTGTAATAATCTAACCAGATCTTATCCAGGTAGAAGTGCATATAATGAGTACTTGTACTGCTCATTAAGTATTTGTCCTCACGTTCCTAAGCAATTCATTCATTAGCAGCTACATTACTATGTGCTCCTCTTTGGACCCCCAAAGCTCTATCTACCTTCACCTCCATTTACTCCTTAATTTCCTGGACAGTTTTTTTTCCTCCCAAATGCTTAAAATAGATTGATTAAACACACTGGTATCTTAAGAGAAAAATCCTATTCCAATTTATTCACACAAGTCACCTTTAGTTTTCCAAGTCACTTATGCTATGAAAGGTCCAGAATCTGGCCCAATACAAGTCTAGAAAAGCAAGAATCACTACAAACATCTGTTAAAAAACAAACAAAAAAAAAAGACCCAGTATAACACAGCCAACTTATCTCCACAGAACACACACACCAATGATTGCGTTTGTGTATGTGCAAAGCCATAAGGTGGCTTAGGTCATGCATTTAATGCCAGCCTAAAGAAAAGAAATGAATCAAAAAATGCTGTAGATCTGGCAATTAAGACATCACAGAGTCAATTAGGTTGGAAAGGACTTCTGAGATCACTCGAGTCCAACCTGTGACCAAACACCACCACGTGAACTAGACCACGGCACTGAGTGCCACATCCAGCCTTTCCTTGAACACCTCCAGGGACAGTGACTCCACCATCCTCCTGGGCAGCGCATTCCAACGTCTAATAACCCCTTCTGCGAAGAAACTCCTCCCAGTGTCCAACCTAAACCTCCCCCGACGCAGCTCAGGACCACGTCCTCTCGTCCTGTCGCCAGCTGCCCGGGAGGAGAGGCCGACCCCCACCTGAACACACAGCCTCCTTCCAGGCGGCCGCAGAGCAGCCCCGTCACGGCCATTCCCCGCGGGGTCCCGCACCCGGGGGGCCGCGGCGAGGCCGCACCGCCCCACCGGCCCCTGCCCCGGGCGCGGCCCCACCCCGGGCGCGCAGCCTATCGGCCTCGGCCACACCGCCGGGGCCGCCGCGGCGCCGTCCTGCCTCCCCTCCCCCGCCCAGCAGGTGCCGCCGGCCGGCAAGGAGCGAGCGAGGCACGGGGGAGCCCCGAGCGGGGCCCGCCGGCCAGCCCGAGCCGGCGCGGGGAAGGGCAGGGGCAGCGGGGAGCCGGCGGCTTTTACCAGGAGGAGCAGGAGGCAGCCAGGGTCAGGCAGGGGCGGGAAGATGGCGGGTCTCATGGTAGATCGGGCGCCCGGCAGGGAGCGGGGAGAAGCGCGGCTCCCACTCTCCGCGGCGGCGGCGGCGGCGGCTCCTCCACTTCCCCCCGTCGCCAGGAAACACCCGGGCAAGTTCCACCGCGGGGCCCCGCGCTCCGCCGCGCGCTCCCGGGGCACGCCGGGATCCGTAGTTCCGGAAAGGGGAGGGCACGGAGGAGGAGAGGGAAGGGAGGGAAGGAGGAGAGGGAAGGGAGAGCGGGAGGAGGCGCCGGTCCCAGAACGCACCGGGGCTGCCCGAGGGGCGGCGCCCGGGGGCGGTGGCGGCGCGATGAGGAGGCGGGCGGGGTGGAGGTGAGTTACGGGGCGCAGCTGCGGCGCGGGAAGGAGGGAGGGAAGGAGGGAAGGCAGGGTTAACCCTTCGCGCTTTGGTGTGTGTGTGTGGGCGGGATGGGTGTCCCCTGGCACCCCACCCTTTTCCGCTCTTGTTCGGGCGCTGGGGCTCCTTATGGGTCCCCGCTGCCCCGTCCCTGCGAGCCCCCGCGGCGTTTCCTTGGGATCCCGCCTTGTTCCTTCGCCCGCCGGGACTGTGGACACGGGTTTAGCTGTAGGGAACGCGAGGAGGGGTGTTTGGGGCGCTGTGCGCGGTGTGATCCTCGTGCTCTCGGAGTTTGGGAAGCAACTTTCGGGAGTCTGTGTGTGAGGGGACAGAGCGGCTGGTGGGAGGGTTGGGAAACTTCAGCTACAGTGGAGGGTCGTTGCTGATGTTTATCCTTTGACGCTTTAACAGACTTGTGCTTGCACTTCCTCAGTTGTAAATTCTGACAGTGAGGAACGCCCGAAATTCTGGGCTTTGCCCTCTTCCAGTAAAACTTCGGACCTCACAGAATACACACATGCTTTGAGACCTCGCAGAGCTGTCTCGAAAA
Source organism: Myiotriccus ornatus (assembly GCA_036023395.1). Taxonomy (NCBI): domain Eukaryota; kingdom Metazoa; phylum Chordata; class Aves; order Passeriformes; family Tyrannidae; genus Myiotriccus; species Myiotriccus ornatus. The sequence continues at coordinate 90,999,368 of JAYRBT010000082.1, read as the reverse complement.
GATCATGGAAAGCTGCTCTTTTCATTTGCCACATTTTCTGTATGTACACGAGTGTAAGGAGGGAAACAGGGCGTAACGCCATTTAAAAAAAAGTCCTGTACATCAGCTTTTTCCAAGTCAAGCCTGGCTCTGTTTCAAAGAGAGCCTGACAGGCTCTGGCTTTATGCGCCAGCCTGCGAAAGTCTTGTGGCCTGTCAGCTTCATAAGCTGCAAACACACACAAATCATGTAGTTTTTTATAGTCTGAAATTGAAACTTGGCTTTTTTCAGTTCTGCTGTGACTACCTTAAGAACTTGTGCTCTTCCATCTGTAGAATGCATGTTTTATCTTCTGAATTAACTCACATTTGAAAGATCTTTGATATTTTTTCATAGCTCATTCTTCACTTGGAAACTGTATCAGTAAAATTTCATAGAGCAATCATGTTTAAATTTTAACAACCTCGTCATTTGCTGAGTAGAAAAATTATGTAATTCTGATTATCTCTGTTTTGCAAAGTAGACTTCCTGTAGTTTGGTATGAAATTTCCTATACCTGAAGAGGTCTTGCTGTCCATATGAATATACTTTCATTTTGGGTGATTTGACAAGGCTAGTATTTTTCTACAGGTTAGCTTAAAGAAGAAAATGAATTATTTCCTCATTCCGGTGATATAATGTATATTTCAGATATTGTAAATTATTTAAATTTTATAACCAGATCTTGTACTTATTTCTTTATTTTTATTGAATAAATGCCTCCTTTTTTGTTAATGAAGATCTTTATCAAGCAAGTCTTCGACATAACAGTTCATCTGTTTGTCATATACATGAGAAATATCTGAGGAAAGTTACATATTTTCCTTTTATAGTTTCTCTTAATATTTCAAAACTTCTCTGATGCAGAATTAGCTCTTTCAATGGAGTTATGATGCTATGCTGGGAAGTGCTGTAGGGATAATGGGTTGCTTCTCTCACCTGTATGATTACTGACCCTTTATGCAGATGCAGCTGCTCCTTTCATCTGGAAACTGAGCAACTTTCATTATCAATTCTCTTCTGTATGCAGTCAGTTTTATGTAAAAATTACTGTTGATATAATTAGGATGCTTCTGATGCTTTACTAAGTTCCTCAGTATTTGCTGACTTTTACACTGCTGCTTCTGAATGTTTCATTATTTTATTTTATTTGTTTGCGGAAAGGTAAAATGTAAAGAAAATGGAGGAACTAGTTAGTAAGGTCCCCTGGGAAAATGGTTTTGAAGGTAGTGGAGTCCATCAGTTCTGCTCACTGTTTAAACACCACCTCCTAAGGGCACAGGAGCAGGCAATTCCAGAAAGTTGGAAGTCAAGCAGACTGTCAAGCTAGCTTGGCTGAGCAGGGATCTTCTTTCGGAGCTAAGGCAAAAAAAGAAGGTGTATGCCCAGTGGAAGCTAGGTCAGGTGACATGGGAGAAATTCAGAGATTCTCCTTGCCACTGTAGGGAGAAAATTTGTGTGTCCGAAGCTCAGTTGGAGTTGAAGCTGGCCAGAAATTTGCAGGACAATAAAATGAGTTTTTATAAATACATGGATAGCAAGAGGAAGCACAAAAATAAGATCAGCCATTTACAAGATGAGGATGATTACCTTACGAACAGGGACATAGACAAGATGGAGATGTTTAATGCTTCCTTTACTTTGGTGTTCACCACTGTTGACAGGCTAAAGGGATCCCAGTACCCTGAGCTGGAGGACCATGACAATGAGAATTATGCGCTCCCAGTTGACCTTGAACTTGTGCAGGATCTGCTGCTCCAGGGGGATCCCTAGAAGTTTATGAGGTCTGATCCCGGGCAGATGGAGCCTGTTAGCCCTGTAAGGCAATCCATCTACGTCCTGAGGACCTCACTGCCACCGTCCAAGCTTGCTTGGCCCCGGCAGAT
>JAYRBT010000082.1:90984160-90997364 GCA_036023395.1 Myiotriccus ornatus | reverse complement strand
GATTAAAGGGTGGGCTCAGTTCTGCGCACACTGTAACTCACCTAAAAAAATCCAATGCGCAGGCTGGAAGGTGTAAAAACCTTCCCCGGTTCTTCGTTCGCGAAGACTGGCCATTATATTATATGAGGTCTGATGGGATTCATTTGAGAATCCTCAAAGAGCTGGCTGATGTCATCATTGTGCCTCTCTCAGTGATTTTTTGAGCAGTCTTGGGAATCTGGAGACGTCCCAGTTCACTTTGTGCTGACTAATATTGTCCCATTTTCAAGAAGTGCAAGAGGGATGACCCTGGAAACTACAGGCCTGTCAGTCTCACTTCAGTGACTGGTAAAATTATGAAGAAGATTATTCTGGCAGTTATTGAAAAAAACCTGAAGGACAATGCAGTTGTTCCTGCTTGTCAAACTTCATTTCCTTTTACAACAAGGTAACCCACCTAGCTGACCAAGGGAAGCCAGCTCATGTAATCTTAATTTGGATTTCAGTAAAACTTTCAGTACTGGAAATCTTTCTGGTACATCCTTCTGGACAAAATGTCCAGCACACAGCTGGATAAACATCATGAGGTGGGTGAGCAATTGGCTCACAGATCAGGTGCAGAAGGTTATAATGAGTGGGATAACGTCAGGCTGGTGACCTGTCACTAGTGGGACTCTACAGGGCTCCATCCTCAGCCCAGTGCTCTTCAACATCTTCATTAATGACTTGGATGCAAGACTCAAAGGAATACTAAACAAAGTTTGCTGACAGTGCCACTTTGGGAGGAGCTGTTGACTGTCTTGAAGGCAGGGAGGTCCTGCAGAGAGACCTTGACAAATTAGAGGACTGGGCAATCACCAACCATGTGAAGTTCAACAAGGGCAAGTGTAGGATTCTGCACCTGGGATGAGGCAACCCTGGATGTACATACAGACTGGGGAACGAGATAATGGAAAGCAGTGCCATGGAAAGGGTTGTTGATGTCAAGTTGAATCTGAGTCAGCAGTGCCCTGGCAGCCAGGAGGGCCAGCCATGTCCTGGGGGGCATCAGGCAAAGCATCACCAGCCAGTCGAGGGAGGGGATTGTCCCACTCTGCTCTGCACTGGGACCGCCCCACCTTGAACACTGTGTGCAGTTTTAGGTGAGGCAATGTAAGAAAGGCATGAAGCTATTAGAGTCCAAAGGAGGACAACAAAGATGGTGAAGGGACTTGAGGGGAAGCCGTATGAGGAGTGGTTGAGGTCACTTGGTCTGTTCAGCCTGGAGAAGACTATTTGCAGTTTACAACTTCCTCGTGAGGGGAAGAGGGAGGGCAGGCACTGATCTCTCTGGTGACCAGTGAGAAGACCCAAGGGAATGCCTGAAGTTGTGTTAGGGAAGGTTTAGGTTGGATATTAGAAAGAAGTTTTTCGCCCAAAGGGTGGTTGGGCACTGAACAGGCTCTCCAGGGAAGTGGTCATAGCACCATGCTTGACAGAGTTTAAGAAGCATTTGGACAACACTCTCTGGCACATGGTGTGATTCTAGGGACTATCCCTGTGCAGGGCCAGGAGCTGGACTTCGATGATCCCAGCTTCCAAGTCAGGATATTCTGTGATTCTATACTGGAGGAGTATAACAAGTTGATACTTGATAACAGACTTCACTGTGTACTGAATTGAAGCATGCATGCCAATACTCTGATATGTTGGGTTTGTAGATAAGCACTACCCTACTTGCAGACTTCTGCACAGCTTATTGACTGAAATTTATGTTTAAGACAAGGAAACTACAATATATCTGTCTTCTTAATGTAGGCGCTTTTTTTCTGGTGAATTTTGGCTGGAGGTAGATTTAATCCATGGATAAGATACGTTTCGGTTTTTTCTGGTTTTAACTGAACAGTTTATTCTCTCTAATATTGTTTGAGTTATTTTAATGAGTCCTTGTAAAATTAATTCTGTTTTATTGTTGCGGTTTTGGGTTTTTTCTAGAGCTGAATTCCTACAAAAAATGTTGGTGGTGCAGATCTGACCTATGGTAATACCTTGAAAGAGTATGAATATTTCAGCAAACTGCCTCTTCAGTGGTTCCTCCTTAGCATCTGAAGTGCATGCTGCTGCTGTTAATGGAGATAAGAGTACCCTTCAAAAGCTAATAGCAGGTAATTGTTTTCATTGTAGATGCATTTGGATTGCTTTAGAACTGAAGCTTTTTGGGTTTGACTTACGGCTCTGATCTTTAAGATATGTTTTAATTTCATGAATATGTGTATTTCTAGAATAAAGATAGTCCTGAAAATATGACTGATTTTTCTTATTTTTATTACCTCTTTCCTTTGGTACTTCTGTGTGAAGTAGAATAGAAAGTAGGTGAGTGATACAACTAGAAGAGTTATTCAGGACTCCTCTTTCAGGGAATTTGAAATTCTGGAGAAGTGCTTTGTGCCAAAATATTTTGGCTGCAAATCCTTATTTTTGGAATTGCTTTTGTGGGAAATGTGATCAACTTTTATTTATAGATAATTTTTTATAGTTAAAGAAGTCTTGTCAATGCACAGTATTTCTGAACGAAATGAGCCAGCTGTATTCATTACTTTGATTCTGATAGACTGACAGTATTTCTCAAGACAAAGTAAAGGTAAAGAGAGAGTCTAGTCCTACTGAATCTGAAGTTAAAAAAAATTCCACTCCATTAAAAAGCCCAGGATTTTGCCTTTCCTTCTAGGAATGGTATGACATTCCAGGTTAGGAGTTTTCAAAATCAGTATATATTTGGTGTTCCAAAAACGGTTGTATATATTTGGAATACTGCCATGTGATAGGCGAAGACTTTGATTTTTCAGAGTTTCTGATTAAATTGCAATTCTAGCTGATACTGTAGAAATTATATTTGCTTAGACTTTTTTGGAAAATGCTATTCCTTAAGCTTAGTAAGGGCAAAGGACTGTGAAATAATAAGAAACTTAGTCTGTGTTTATGCAATTAGCTGTCAGTTTTAAAGGGTGTAAATGATTTAATGGTAATTACATTAAACCAGGAATCAAGTTTCTTTATGTATCTTCTGCTCACCTATGTTGAAGACATGACAGTAAGCTGTGTGGGTCTTCATCTAAGCTGTATAGAAAGCAGTAAGTGGTTCTCCTTTACAAGGTCTGTCTAATTTTCTGAAAAGATAACTAGAAGTGATTTGATTCAAACATAGACAAATTTGAGGGAACTGACTGTGTAGAAGCTCCACTGGTGGAGTTGGGCCTTCAGTTTTATTTTGTCATATCGTGGCTCAATCATACACTGTTTGCATTAATTCTATCTCTTCATTCTTTTATAGAACATTTTATAAACAGCAGATGAGCAGTTGATGTGGAGATGCTTCTAGAAATCTGTGGGATGCAACTACAAAGTAGCTTTAAATACCTGGGTTTTTTAAAAAACCTGCCTGCATGTGGAGGTGGAAAAAAATCTGAGCTTTCAAATTTTGGCTAACAAAGAGTTTTTGCTAACTTTGGTGTGTTTTTATTAATCTCAAAAGATGTCTTTTTTGAAAATACAAAGGAAAAAGTAAGTACTTTTATTGCATTGCTGGTACATTTTGTCGAATATACCACAAAACAGCCATTAGAACCAGATAAGGAAAACACTGTTCTTTCAATGATGATCACACAGCAACAAAATAAAAGTGCTTTGTTTAGGTTTTACATGGGAGAGAAAACTGCAGAATCTTTACAGCCTTTGCTAAAATAGAAAAATTTGGCTTTTCTTCTTTGCTGTGTTTTGACAGGATATGACACAGACCTTACTTTTGCCAGAACAGGACCAAAAAAAAGTAAAAAGTATTGCCTAGCAGAAGAAGAATGCATTGGAGTAATATTTTTAGCTGTTTACCAGTCACTGTTGGAAGTATAACTTGATGCCAGAAGCAAATTGAGCAATTGGTGCTATTCACTGAATTTCATGACTGCACTTAGCAGCAGCAACTAATTCAGGACAGTACTTCAGTGTTTGGTGTACTGTATATGCTGGATTCCTTAACAACATTTTCCTAACAGAGCCAAGCTTTGCGTCTTGGTTATGTAGCTAGTGGTATATGCAGCAACTAAAAGTATGACTTTCTTTTTCTTTTAGGGAGGGCTTTTTAACCCCTAGATTCACTACTGCTTTCTTCTTTGTGCTTTCCCTATTGAGTTATTAACATAGAAGAGTCATAGAAGCTGGCTAAGCAATCTCTTAGAGCAGGCCCTTTAACCTGTTTCATGATTTTTCCTTCTCCCTGTAGCTTGATGGAGCTTGTGTGACTGTATACAAACATGTACATTGTATTTGCATATAATTATGAGTATGGATGGATATTAAAGGAACAGGTGCTTGAAATAATTCAGGGTGTTACAGATACTGTGTTCCTTTTGACATCCTGTGCCAGAAAGAGGCACAGACAGAATCAAAGATAAGTAGACAATTTAGTTAGAGAAAGGGGGCTTTGGAAAAAAGTGTATCTGTATGTTAACCACTGCTGGTGTTAAATTGCAGGACTTTCTAAACAGCCTATGGGTTAAATGCTGTAAAGTACAGTACATGTCAAGTGTTAATTGTATAACCAATATTCTAACAAAAGTGTGCTAATTGCATAAGTTATCTCATACTGTATCACATTGTTTTAGAATTGTATGTTCTTAGGCTTTAGGGAATGCTCACAGTATTTTCTTTCCTATGTTTTATACAACACCAAACATGTCTTTAATTAACAGTTCTTCAACATTAAAACCCATCTGTGTGATTTTAATCCTAGGCAAAAAGAGAACAAAAGTTAATTTTGTGTTTGGAGGATCATTTTGCATTTAACACTTCTATGCAGAGTTTTGGGAAGATGCCTCTAATTGTTTTAATTGTTTATAAGAACACAATTATGTTTATAATAGTCATCATGGTGAAGTGTCTGTTCAGTCCAACTCCTCATTCTAAAACCCTTATCATGCATTGCTTGCATACAAATGCTTCTAAACCTCTGATGTGGCGTTTCATTGTAACTGTTAACTAAATTATGGGTTACAAATAGGCAGTTGCATGCTATTGTTTGATTCTCCTCTCTGCTTCTCCCTTCTCTGTTCTGCGATGTGGGAGGTTGAATAAAACTCAAATCAGATATTGCAGAAAGCAAGATTCTTGCAAGTGACAAGAGATGGACTGTCTTTCAATAATTAGGCAGAATTCACATTGTCCTGCTGCCCTTTCTCTGATACGATTGCTCGCATAGAGTGCGAGAAAGTGATGAGGTACAAATATGAGTTAAATTTTGGAATTGGGCCACTTGATTCCATGGTGTTCATGACCTCAGTTGGCAACAAGCTTATGGAATGCATATTCTGGTGGGGTGAGGACATTGATTCTGAAAGGGGAGGGATCAAACGAAATTCCTTTCTTAGGCAGGTATATGAAGAGGATTTATTTTTGCTGAATCACATTTTATGTACACTAATTAGGTACATTTTATGTACCTAAAGTTTTGAAGGCTATCTGGGCTTTCTTGATGGCAGAAAATGATAGTTTACTGGCTTCTCGTCCTTGTCTTATCCCTTAGCCTGAGAGCAGAGATATCCTTTTAGGGAAATGCCCATAGGATTTTCACGGTTCTAAGGGCCTTACAGAGTCTTGAAAGCAAAAGAAATAATAAAACAAGAAAAAACCTACTGCTAGCTGAAAATAGTTTCTTTACCTTAAAAACCAATGCAGGAGCTTCAGGCAAATTACTGGCAGCAAGTTTCGAAGGGCTTGCTCATTTTTCACTCAGACTGTGTACAGTCATGGAAACTCCTTGTCATCAGCTGCATCACTTCTTGGGAACTGTAAATGAAAATAGATGTTTGTTGCTCTGCTTAGTTGGGTTGCAGTTGAGCTTTAGGCCATTTTTTGCTTGGCTTGACCTTACCCATTTCTTTCTTTTAGTCTCTACATTTTTAAATATATTCTCTGACATTACATAATAGAGAAGGAACTGGAATTTGAGGGAGGTGTACTGTTTTTGCACATTGCGGATTTGAGAACACTGTTATCTGAGCAGAAATCAGGTGCATGTGTCTCACTAGGGAAAAAGGAATGTTAATGTATTTCTCTCAAAAATATATTTGAGTGTGCAAGTCCCATCAGATTCAACAAATTTAAGACACTACTGAGTCTATGTTAACACTAAGCAGTGAAATGTGTTTTAGTGATGTCTAAATTACCGCATCAAACTAATACTGGAAGAGGACCTGACTTTTCTTAGCTAATTAGAGAAACTGGCTTGTTGGCTGGGAGCAGTGACATTTTAAATTATGCTTTGGACCTCAGTATCTTCAGGGTTGGTCATAACCAGTTTTCATGTTTCTGTACTGTGCTCTGTTGAATGGAAAAAGCACTTATTGTTAGCTGAAGTAGCGAGGTGTAAGACAGCTTCACAAAAGGTACATATAACTTTTTAAAATACTTTTTTTCTTATAGTAGAAGAAAGAATTATCTTGAACCTGCATCCCGTTTGCAATGAAATTTTAATACTGTGAAATGAAAGTCCAGCAAATGTTTTACAAATTGGGGAAAATAAAGAATTTTGGATTCCCCTGTTTAACTCAATGTTGTATTTTGAATTATTTCCTAATGAGCGTGGAATTAACAAAAATGAAAGCACTTCCTATGACGACTCTAAAAATGAGAGTGAAGAGTAAACTCCATGCTTGCAGTGTGTGAATGCAAAAGCACTTAAGAAAAGAAAAATCTAGGGGGGCCAAAGGGAAGTGAGCAGGCTAAACAGCAGTGTGAAGGTGGATATTAAAAAGCAAGGTGTTCAAGAAACAACCTATGTCTGACAAAGGTAGATTCAGGTCAGTAAAAGTCTTTGTTCTCCTTTTTTTAAAAAGTAATTTGCTAGAGGCATGAAAATTAGTTTTAAAACTAGTGAAACTAGTGGATTGTCAAGGTGAAGTGACAGTCACAGAAGACAAGGCAATGGGTAAAGAACAAAAAAGATTTTTCTATATCTACGTCACAGAGGAGTTCTGAAATGTTCTTAAACCGCTTTGTGCATAGTAAAAAGAATTTTCTCAATGCAAATCACAATTTCAAGGCAAGAGAAAGTGTTATAGAATGAATCATGAGATTGACGTGGTACTCATTCTAGTTTTAAGGAACTGAGAAATGGAGTGAGCGAGTAAATGATCGTTGTAACTGGCAGTATCCTACTTAACAGTGTTTTTTGTTAGAGACTTGATTGGTAGGGAATGAATTTTAATTCTTGATAGTCCCCTTGATTCATACTTAATCTGCTTGATTCTTCTGCTGGGTGAATCAATAGAAACGATAATTAAGAATACAATTACTAGATGTGTAGATAAGTATAAAATGCTGGGGGAGAGCAAAGACTGTCTGTAAAGAAGCATGCCCTTCTGGAGTGCTTTTGAAGCATCAGTGGTCATGCAGACAAAGGAATAATTAAAAAGAAAAACTAACCTGTAAAATTCATTGTTATTTGAGTAATAGTAGACAACATTGCTCCATGGCAGATCTGGAAGGTCAGGATGCGTAGGGTAGTCAATACACATGAAGTTAAAGGTGCTGGTCTTTATGTAGTGACTCGATAGAAATATGAAACTTTATAATGAAAGTGGTTCTTTTGGAATTTTTTTGACTGTGAATAAGAAGAGTGTTTTGATTTTTTTTTTTAATAGGATGTCAGACTTCTTATTCAGCTTAATTACTGCCTACTTACCTTATCATTTCAAGAAAGCTTGCAAAGTATTTTCGTAGTTTCAATATTGTAAGGCACCCTAAAGTAGATAATGGTATTGATGTAATATTGACGTTTATGGTTTTAAAATAAACATTGCTGTGAGTATGCTTCAAAGCTTCTGTTAGTTACAGTGTTTACAGGTTTCAGAAGGACTGTTTGGTTTATTGTGCTGTTGATGTTTTTTAAACTAATCTCTGCAGCCAAGATCTGTGTAATTATTTAAAAATTTTTTATAATTATGCCACTGCAGAATGTTACTGGTAGTAGGTGTATTTATGGCACTAATGTTTTCTGAATGTACTTTCTTCTGTAAATGCATTTTGAAGTGCTCTGTAAATGTCAGTAACTCTGAGTTTGTCATACGCTCCATGGTTTTTTTTTACCCTGGTCATATTATAATGAGATACCTCCTAATCATATTACAATAAGCTACCTTTTTAATAAAAAAGTGCTACTTTTAGCTAGATACTAATAGACTTAACTATTTGAAGTGAGCTTTCGGTTTGGTTTTGTCTTTTAGGAAACTCTGAGCTGAAAGATAAAGAGGACCAGTTTGGAAGAACTCCGCTTATGTACTGTGTATTGGCTGACAGGCTGGACTGTGCAGAGGCACTGCTGAAGGCTGGAGCTGATGTTAATAGAGCTGATCGTAGCCGGAGAACTGCTCTCCATCTTGCTGCACAAAAGGTAATTTCCTTACAAGTGCTCAGCCAGTGTTTAAAGTTACAGCTTTCACAACAGGTATGAGGTGGTTTGACCCTGGCTGGACACCAGGTACCCACCAAAGCCACTCTGTCACTCCCCTCCTCAGCTGGACAGGGGAGAGAAAATATAACAAAAACTGAGATAAGGGCAGGGAGAGATCCCTCCCCAGTTACTGCCATGGGCAAAACAAACTCAGGAAAAATGTTCTTACCCATTAAATCAGAGCAGCGTAATGAGATATAAAATCTTAAATACATCTTCCCCACTCTCCTTCCTTCTTCCAGGGCTTAACTTCACTTCTGAATTCTCTACCTCATCCCCTAACCAGCAGTGCAGAGGGACCGGGAATAGGAGTTGCAGTCAGTTCATCCCATGTTGTAGATCTCTGGAGGGTTATTTTTTATTTTTTAGTGATTTTACTCAGTGTATTTGTAGCTGTCTGCAGAGACAGTATAAGGCATTGCTGTTATAAGAATTTGTACTTTCTAGGAAAAATAGTCCTTGTCTATTTTGGGATAGCCAGTTCTGAGTAAAGACTAAATATTGTACACTGTGATAGTCCTTAGTATGTGACCATTAATTCAGTGGACATAAGGCCACAGACTGTTAATTATTAGTGTTCTGTTTGAGAATTTGTATATACTCAGGATATGGATATGTCATATCTCAGGATATGGAATACCAAATCATTTCCAGGTCCAGGAGGGAAATACATTACTGTCTGCTTTTTCTTCTACCATCTCAGTCTATAACACTGTACGATTACATTGTTCCACTGAAGAAGTGCTAAAGGAAGTATTCAACAATAAAATAAAAGATGATTTAAAGCATAGCTTCAGAGCTTCAAAAAATGTTGAGTTTGTTTAGGGCTAAGGGAAGTGTCCACAGTCATAGGAGAATAAGCAAACTGCTGAGGGGAGAAGATTAAAAAAAAAAAAAAAAAAAGAGGGAGGGTGAGTTTGTCTAGCTAACCAAGACATTTGAGTTCATAAACTGTAAAAAAGACTACACAGAGAAGGTTAAAAATTCAAACTGAAAGGAACAGGCTTTTGTCTACTATTTTACTTTTTATAGTATGTTTAAAACTGTAACTGCTCAAAAATTAAAGTTGTTTTGGGTATGTATGCTGTGTTGTTTGGTACCAGTTAGAGTGCCTGCCATGATTTTCATAGCAAACCATTTTGATTTATAGTATCATGTCACCTGTTCATAATCATAAAGGAGCAATTAACTAGAGAACCACTTGGAAAGATAATAATAAGGTGATATTCTCTAGGTACACTTGCATGGGAGTCCATAGGGTCTGTGTGGTCTGTGTTACTGCATCTGTTATTGAGAAATGAAGAGTTCATCTAATATTTTAAGTTTACAAATTCCTTAGGTAAAAGTGTTAACTGTTAAAAACTAACGTGAATGCATTCTTGAAACGTGTATAGTAACGCACAGCATTACTTGACTGACATCATTATTAGCTACAGTGGGTTGTAGTTGACTTGAAATAAACTAATTCATCTACTTGGTTACATACCACTACACCCTGATGAAATATTTCAGTCATCATCATAACCTTGTTTCCAGTGTACCAGGGCTAACTTTGGGTTTCCAAGTGACCAGCTCACCTTGAATGTTGTTGTTTCAAAAACAGGTATTTCATGAACATGACAATGTCAGAGACTTAAGGAATTGCTGTAACCTACTATACTTGCCTGATGTTCATACAGGCTTTTTGATTTTATGATGTGATAGACACATGAACATTTTAATCATATTAAAAACTTAATCTTGAAAATTACGTTTTTCCCCACGTTTTTAAAATGCATTTTAGCATGTTAAAAAAATATAAATTATTTTTTAAATCTTTGTCTGACTGTTCGTATTGTGCGTATTTGTATTGCAGCAGTTCAAGGCAAGAGATATTTTGCCTCAGCATAGTGTCCATTGACTGCATGTGCTCTCCATTTCCTTTATGCCTTGCTGCAATCCTGAAGGTGCCATTTGTACCACGGGATACTTGGACCCTTCTTAGATGTGTTTTCAGTTGACAGTGCAGATGAAAAAGTAGGTACATGCTGTTTTAGCAATAGATTTTATGTAGCCACACACTTACTGTGTAATGTAGTGGATAGATGTGATTCACCCCATAGTCAGGTAAGCGCTTGTAGCATCGTAGTGCTGGGGGGTGTAAAGTGGTCAGGAAAAAGCCCTTGCAGCTGCTTTTCATTTGCCTCACTTAGCTGTCCTTTAAAATTGTGTTCTGTGTCTTCTGGGCAGTTACTTGCTATTGATGTCAGCTTACAAAATTAACATTTCGTGTGTGTAGAATTTTGTCTTTAGTCTTTTCATATTAACATTTTAAGATCTACGCTTCTGTCATGAATGCATTCCTAAAGATATATAAAGGTAAAATTCAAAACAACTTCATGTTTCATGCAGTTTTGGCTGTTTAAATAACATTTTATATTCTTCTTATTTCTCACTGATACTATTGGTTTATATTCTATTTTTTTCCCCCAAAATAAAAGAAAAAATTCCTCAGTAACCGATATTGAAAGTTGACTTTCAGATAGAAAAAGAAACATGCTGAGAATGCTTATTTCCACATTGTTTTGTCAGTGTTGGTTAATCATGAATGTATGTGTTTACAGGAGCCACTGTATAGATTTTGTTGTGTTCGAGCTTGTTGGTCGGTCACTGTCACTTCATCAAAAACACATGACTTTATAAAAAAAGTCCATTAATTTGTAGTCACAAGCATGAGTTGTTTAGAAGGACAGTTCTTGGAGATTCAGATTCCTAAATTGCACTTACATTGCATCCTATTTTTCATTTTCTTTGGAGACAGAAGTTAAGATTTACAGGACTTTATATGCAACTGGCAAAGAGGACAGGAAAGAGATGATACTCCTTTCCCCACGGATGTTGTTAAATAAAGGAGATGGAGGTAAAATGAAGTAAGGTTTCCTGAGTCAGAACTTTCCTCTCTAGATACTACGATTACTTTTGTCATTTTTTGCTGTCTCTTGGGAGGGCTTTTGGAATACCTTACTCATCAGACGGCAGCAGACACAGAGAGTTTATTGCTGGAATATTTGAGACTGTTTAGATCATCATTCTACAGGCTCCCTTTGCATTTCCCTTTGCACTTGTTCCTCCGAAGCAGTCTTGCAGTTGATTTGACAAAAAATGTTCTCTGCTGTCCTTGGGAGCCACAGAACTGTCTCAGAGACAAAGAGTTTGTGAGAAGATGCTCTTCTAATGCCAAACAGGAACAATGATTTAGGCATCTTGGACTGAAGGAAGCTGAATGTCTTCATTCGTGTATTTGGATTCAAGATGGTGTCTCTCCCATTAGTAATCTTGTTTATCATAGGAAAAATTGGTTTCATTCTCTACAGGGTGAGACGAAACAATTCCCATTTTCTGTCAGGAAAATTCACTGTAAGAGAACTATCAGTTCATGTCTTTAAGTCCTAGTAAAATAGCTTGTGGGTATTTTTGATCGCTATAATAGAACAAACATTCAGAAATGTGACATTGGCCTAAATTCAGTCATAAATCATCACTATTAAGTAAAATGAATTAGAACTCCAATTGCCTTTCTTCTCGAGGATGGATTTCTGGTTGGATAGGACTTAACTGTAACATCATTCCATTAACACTTGCATAACTAGATTCTGACTACACCTGTGTGATTTACAAACCTTTATGAGTGTGTAAACACATATGCACATACCATCTCTCCATTGTATTTTAATTTCCATCCCAATGCAACTGTTATACTTCTAGCTATTTTCTGAAGAATAGCAGACAGTTTTGCTTCCATTATGTTTGTTATTACTGTTTGCGTAAGGAGTTTATGTTGTAAAAGCATTTCTTCCAGTCCTTCAAAATGCTAAAAATCACATCCAGTGTTCAAAAAGCAGATTCTTATTTTCTGATAATACAAGATTCTTCCTAAATTATAGGTAAAGATTTCAGCACTACCCATATGGTCATACAAACCATTATCTGACATAACAGTCTCACGGTAGTTCCTTAATCCTTGATCTTTTCCTTATAACACCTCTCTAGCTGTTTTTTAAGTAGTTATGTTCTTACTTTAGGTTGTTAAGGTGTTTTTACTTAAGTTGTTACTTTGTGTAGTAACTCCTCCTGCATATTCTTGTATTCTCTACCAAAAATATTTCTGATAGCTCGGCTAGGCAGACTGACCTATTCTATTAATGTTCTTTCAGTTCCGGGGCTTTCAACACAGGTAAAAAGTGAAGGCAATCTGATGGTTTCAGTATCCCTCTCTAGTGCAGTTTGAATAACCAGGTCATATTTACCAGTTAATGAGAAAACTTAAGGAAACACAAACCTGCTGTGTCATCCTTGTCTTGCCATGCTTCATTCAAATGGCTTTTATCACTGGAGCATGTCCACAAAGCAGTAGTTACTTGAAAAGTTGTCAGGTTCTCATCTGTTCTCATCTCAATAAAAAGTTCTTATAATCTCTCTGTCTCAGACTTCATTAGTGACATTTCTGGGCTATTTACAAGAAGTCATCATCATCATGGCTAGGCTTCGTGAACGAAGATTTGAGAAGGGTTCTACGCACGCTTGCTACAAGCGCGCTGATGGCTAAAAAGGCCAATGCGAGATAGACAAGTCCGGTTTCAGAAGGCACAGCAGAAAGACTCCCCAGGTGATATCGACAAGACGCGACTCTTTCTGCGTTGTCTTTTCTCCTCGAGAGTGATCCTGCGTGTGTTCTCAAAAGCAGCAGCAGCGTTGTAGATGGTG
>JAYRBT010000082.1:90963542-90984060 GCA_036023395.1 Myiotriccus ornatus | reverse complement strand
GTTTACCAAAAGCTCTGTACGCCTTTGCTAACCTGTTGTCTATTTCTGCATCAATCTTACCGTCCGAGGAGATGATGAAATTAATAAAGTGTGGTTGGAAATTTGGTCTGTCAGTAGAAATTTTGGCTTGAAATAACAATGGTTTTTGAAAAACAATCTGTGGTTATGCATTAATATGATAACCTTTGAGTGGTTGCTTAATGCTTATAATTATGTGTTAATGATGAGTTTTCTGTTTAGTGATAAGCATCTTTTGTATTACAGCTTTTAAGCTTTACACATCTGTTGGTGTAAAAAAAAAGATTTTAAACATGCATACAGAGCTAGAAAGTTGAAGTGTTTTCTTAAATGTAACACATTTCCTCTTGATGGAAAATACTCAAAATATAGCACAATGCAATATGAGATGATGAGCTGAAAATACACTCAGGTAACTGAAAATTTACATTGCAGACGTACATCTAAGCTGGTCATGTAGATAACTTAAAATTAATGTGCTTGATGGTGCAGTCCATTCACCCTAAAGTAGAGATGAGTACTTTAGGGCATGCTGACTTGCTTATCCTTCCTTTTAGCCATCTTCCTGACGTAGGGTTTCACATTTTCATTGTCTAAATTTTGACAAATTAATCTCATCCAAGGCATACATTTTTTAGCAACTCATCATTTTCCAGTTGTCCTTGACATGATTTTCTGTCATCAGCCTTTTGATGGAGATGCTTCTGTCTTTGTAGGAAGAAAGTCATGTATGTAGATGAAGCTACTTGGCTTTTCTGTTCCACTATTTTAGTCTCTTTTTTCAAGTGGACAGGTCTCCCGATAACATTTGCTTGGTTTTCAAAAAAAAAAAAAAAAAAAAAAAAAAACAAACAAACAAAAAAAAACAAACAAACAAAAAAAAACCAAAAAAAAACAAACAAAAAAACAAACAAAAAAAAAAGAAAACACAAGAAGGAGAGGTCAAGCAATTAACTTCAGAAAATTTAAATTAAAAAGCAATCAAACTAAAACCACCCCAAAAATCCAAACCCACCAGAAAATTATACAAATTATTGCAGGAGTGGCCTGTGAAGGTTGCCATGGGAGTTTCAGAGGATGGTTGTGACTTCTTGAATACGGATGTAATTTACTGGGAGCTGAAACAGTGACTGATTGCAACAGAAGTAGAATCATTATCATAATTTACCAGTGATTTCACATTGAGGAGTTGCAGTACTATATGGGTACAGGTTGTTTAAACAATTTTTGTGAAATAAACATGCTGTGGAGACAGATATAAGTACTGGGATTACAGTGTAACAACAGGCGTTCCTTTCCACTTGTAAGCATTCTGGTAACAATTTGCTTGTAGTGTTGACTTGCAACTTGTTTGAACACCCACTTGTGATACTTGTGAACAGAAATGTTTCTGCATACCCAGATGACCTGTGTATGTTTTGTCATTTATTCTTCATTAAGTAACTCTGGTTTAATTTAAGGGGGAAAAAAAGCAGGCCTGCTTCCTTCAGAATTTCTCACAGAGGTTGCTCACTTGCAATCTGTTTACTTCGGGGTGTAATTCACCTGAATCTCTCTGAATACCTGAAGTGTTAATAAGGACAGAAGGAAAAATTCTGTGGTGTGTTTTTTTTTGTTGTTGTTGGGTTTTTTTGTTTGTTTTTTTGTTGGATTCTAATAATATGCACTTAAAATAATCTATCAGGGTATTTAACTGTCAGGAAGATATTAATGTTGGCTTCAGGAAGATTAATACAACCCCAGTGGGAAAATGTGACACTAGGTGCATTAAATATTGTGTCGCTTATATTTTTTATTTGCTGACATTGTTGTTGATGAATAATAGTACATATCCACGATGCAGTTAGGAATTCTGTGTAAAGAAGGAGAGTATATTTTAAATTATCTTCAGTTGTTCTTAAACTAGAAAAAATGGTAGTTCCTGTATACTCGCCGGTAACCATGAAGGTAAAGGGGAAAATAAGAAAAGACAGGCTGTGGCAAGCATAAGACATGGTAGAAAATTAGAAAGAGAAGGTAGTCTTTAGTTCATTTATTTTATGAAAGTTTATTCCCAAGTCTTATCTAATGAGTACAATCAGGATAGTCCAAGAGCCCCAAAACCAGACATTATTTCCCCTTTCTTGAGCAAGGAAAAGATGCTTGTATTAAAACTTCTTGAATTAACTTGCCTGGGAGCAAGCTTATGCATTTTTCTCTCGCTACCTTTTTCAAGATGTATTTCCCAGACCTATGGTTTCTCAAATATTTCATAAGGTTTATTCGATCTGCATACAAGAGCACACATGCTTCTAACTTTCTTTCCCAATTTATATAATGAAAATAAATAGTCAGGGTACCTTTCAGAGACAGTGGTGGTCATTTCATGTTCTTTTTTCCCTCAGGCCAGTGGCCTTTTGTGACGTTCCCCCTTAAGTGAGAGCTCATAATGAGTAATATTAATTCTATGCATGTGGTTTCATGAAACGTGAATGAGCTTTATATTCGTTCTGTGACTTTCTTGTGAACATACAATTTGATTAAATATGAAAAATCTGAACAAACCAAGGTGTGAAATAGGAATGTTTGCCAACCAGCCAGAAGCAGCGATTTTTTTTTTACATTATTTTTTTAATTTAATGTTCAATTACAGTACCGACAGTAGCCACGATACAAATGTTTTCTTTATTTTCCTGAACAAAGAGTTTTCTCTAGTGAATGCAGCCTGAGGTTGCTCAAGGGCAGAAGGCACAGCTCCTTGCATGTGATTTGTATGTTACATTACAGATAACCTGATCTAGCGACCAAGGGGTTAGTCCCATCCATGGCCTTCCTCTGACCCCTTTTCACAACTGTGGAACTGCTAACTGGTCAGTGAATTGACAGAGAATGAACTCTACAAAATAACAATTAATTTTCTGCCTGTTTAGCACAACTCCTCATGCCCCTAAATGCTTTTTGCTGTTGCTTGTCTTGATACTACCATTGGTCTGTGCTGTAAGTCCTATTGAAATGGTTGAAAAATAGCTACAGGAAAAGTTTAAGAAAGAATTCACATTGCTACAGAGATCTGATTCACAGTATGGTCTCTGAGAAAGTTGTGCTGTCACTGCTGAGAAAGAATAATAAAGCAGAGAATTTGCAAGGCTGGAATTTCCTAAATTAACACTGACAAAATGAAAAATATTCTCAAAACCTTAGGTAAGAATGTAGCAGTGTCCTATCTGAGTTCAGGAAGGAAGGGAAGCCTTTGGAAGTTGTTTTTTTCTGTGTGTGATAAGTAGCAGGTGTGACTCTTTTTCAGGATCTCATATGTTTCTCCTAATTCTGCTTCTGACTGTTCTTTAGATTTCAGTAATACTTCCATTTGCCTCTGCATTAACCTGCCTTGATTCAGAGCAAAATATTAAAGTTGAAAATGTGATCTTAAAATCAAAGTATTAGTCTCCTCTTATGAAACTCAGCACTGCCATGTAGCTCCAAAACATCTTAATTTTCCCCACTGAAATGTTCAGGGTGGCTTGGAACATGATTGTACACAAGAAATGCTACACGATGGAAGCATCTTGTGGAGATCAGTGTTAGATAAGCTCTCTTGCATGTAGCTAAAGAGAGAAATTATTGGTCTGAAAAGGTTCTGGGAAATCAAGCAACACCAGATATTAAGAGAACAGTCAGAACACTGTCTTGTATATTCTTCTTCTGCAGAAATTCTGCGTCTTGATTCATTAGTGCATCCCAGATGTGAAGGAGAGGGAAGGCTTTCCAAGTCAGTGACATTATGGAGCAGCATCATCGAAACAGAAAGCTTGACAACTGTTTGTTTGGCACAGAGAGCTTAATTTGGGCACTAGTTTGCAAGATCAATATGTGATTCTCCTATGTTCAGGCAATATATTTTCATCTTGCACACTTTGTCATGCCTTGTAACAAGGCAAGAACACACGTATTGTTGGTTCGTCACTAAGGGTTAAGTCTCTGTAATCAAAAGGGATTCTGCAATCGTCTGTCTACTGTCAAACTGTGGGTTAAAATTCTGCAGAAGATAGAACTGTGGAAATACTGTTCTACATGTCAGGTTCAGCAGATAGTAAGGCATCTGAATCTGATTTCTAACTGGTTTTATGTTAGCAAGAAATCACATATTAAGACACGGTTATGCAAAAATTTACATGCCAAAGCAGTTCTTTTGACTTCAAGATCAGAATTTCAGAGTAGCTAAAGATCAAACTTTGTCTCTATACAGAGTTCACTGATAAACATAGTATGAATGTCTATAGCCTATAGCACTTGTAGAATTGACTTTTAAATTATTTTAGTAACTGTTGGTTACTAAATTAACTTCCTCTAATAAAACATGTCTAAAAATATTGCTTGCAATTTGTGGCTGCCTCCCTAACTATAGCTACTTTCCAGCAGACATTTTACGCATCAAAGGAATTAAAGCACGGCTAACCAAAAAATATAGCGTCTGTTGTTGTCTTTGACTAGGATTTGATTGTGAAAGAAAACAAGTGAAGCTGGCTGAGCCACTAAAATGCGTTATTCTATAAGTATCTGTCAGGTTTGCTATATAGCCTGCTGTAGACAGAATGCTTCTACCTACTTCCATTTGTAATAGCAAAATAGTATTTTTCCCCATTTGGAATAGTAGAAGCAAAAGCTGAGGGTGGATGGGGTTGTTTAAAGAGAGGGTTTGCAGCAGCAATGTTTGTAGCCTCCTTAGATACTACACAGTAGAGTATATTTGCATGGAAAGGCACGGAGTAAGTGTAATGCCTCCTCTTTGACATGAAGAAGTGTTGATGTCCAGTTGCATGGGGCAGTTGATGACTGGCAGCTGTCATTGTGGCATCCATATTTTGCAGGGTTTTGATTTTGTTGTGAGGTTTGCAAACCTGATTTAAAAGTAGAACAAAGAATAAATAGATTGAAGGTTTTTGTTGTTATTTTGTTTTTATTTTTTTAATAAAAGCTCTTCAAACCAAAAAAAAAGGAGAAAAAAAGCCCAAATGAGAACAATGAGCTAGGTAAAACCAAACTGGGAAAATGATTATATCACAGAATTATGTATCACAGAATATTCTGAGTTGGAAGGGACCCACAAAGATCACCGAGTCTGCCAACTCTTAAGTGAATGGTACGTACAGGGATCAAACCTACAACCTTGGTGTTATTGGCGCCATACTCCGACCAACTGAGCTCACCTCAGGGTCGTAGGTATTCCATTTCTCTTTAATCAAGGTATGTGTTAAAAAGAATGAGAATCTGCTGAATAAGAACAGACCATAGTAGCGAGTATAACCTAGGACAAGCAGGAAGTTTGTAATATAAACAGTAAGGGAGTTTTTAATCCTGGAAAACCTAAACAGCTCTCAAGAACACAGGACGCGCCGTCAGCAGTCAGCAGTGCAGGCATAAATGCCTTTACATGACTAAGATTTCAGAATGAGTTTGCTCTGTCTTCCCTCGTGTGAAGGGTTGGGCCAGGCCAAGTGCACCTCTTTAGACCTCCTTCAGCACAGGTGCTTCTGTGAGGCTTGGCATTAGGAATTCTGAACTGGTCTCCTTTCGGAAAAGACAGAAGGCTATTAAAAATGTGGTTTTATCACTGTAAATATAAATATCTACTAAATTATACTCTATGTTATTTGAAAATGACAATTATTTGTCTCCTCTTTGTTGTGAATTACTGTATTTGGAGTACATTTTAGAGCAGAATAGTAATAATTAAAATTTATTCATAGAAATGTTATGTGCTTTTTCAACTCCTATTTACCAGTTTGCTTGAGTTTTGTGAGACCAAACCTAAACAAATATCCTGTAGATTCAGTTTTTCTTCAGGCAGTAGTATTTTGCCAAACTGCTCATTTAAATATCTGTATTTTGTGATAATACTGTACTGGAATGCTCATCTTTAAAGTGTTTAATCATCTGTGTCTGATTGAAAGGATTAAGAAATGTATATTCATCCCCAAGAGTATCTTTTAAGCCTAAGAACTTAAAACAATCTAAGGGCAAATGCTACACAATTTGAATTTTTTTTTTTAACTAAATAAATCTCTTTACAGTGTAAAGATTTTTAAAGATAGTATTATATTGCACTTGCACGTAGTATCCTTTATCTGTGCAACCTATATTTTGCACAAGAACGTTTTCTCAGTTAAAGGGTAGACTTTTCCTAAGTAGAATAGGAGATATTCATGTTTTATGTCTTTAATTAAAACTGCTTAAATTAAGTTTAAATTAAGTTTTCATGTAATTTGATTTGGTATTATTTTTTTGTTAGTAAGTAATTTCAGAAGTGTAGGAATTCCTTGCTGGAAAATATATTCCTCTTGCCATAGTTGAGAAATCGGCTAATTAATTGTGGCAGGGCAGTGCTAATTGCTTTATAACTGTTTAAATAACTTGTGTATTCTTAGTCACATTATTCTTTTGATTGCCTGATCTTAACAAAGTTCCTATGGTTGTGGTGTTTATTTTGGTGGGGTTTTTTAGTGTTCTCTTCTGTCATTTTTGTAATAAACAACCTCAGTTTAGGGACTGTGCCTCTGATCTTGTTCTTTCTGGTTTTGGATAGTACCGCTCTAAGAATAATAAATGTTGTTGCTGCTTTTCAGTTTGCCTCAGAGTGATGTGACTTGTGATACTGGGTATTGTCCTAGGAACAGGATTTTTTTTCCTTGAGAAACAACTGAAGCAAATTTGTAGTGATAAATTCAAATTACACAGTCCTGGATTGTATCAATCTGCAAAAAGAAAGAAACAATTGTGCATAATAAACGGAATAACAACATTAACATCTCTCTGTCATAGCTCAGTATTGGGTTCCTTTTTCAGTGATGCAAATCCTTACCTCGTGTTTCCCAGCTCAGGCTTGGTTTTCTGGGGTTAATTTTCCCAGAGTTTCTACCCTGGGCTTGAGAAGAGCTCTGTACAAAGGGAGTCAGTACAGCCTAGTGGAGAGCAGAGTCATGAGCATTTGCATCTCTGGAATGTTTTTATTGACAAACGGTAGTCTGCTATTGACATTCGTGTCCCTTGATGATACTCCTATCCTAGCTTATCTTTGCTGGTCAAATGCCTTAATTGTTCTGGCCTTTAATTCAGTCAAAGCTGGTGCACGAGTGGAAGAGAAAAGAGAAGGAACAGGTCTAACAGAGCATCAAGCTTGAGCTGTGAAGCTGCTGGCAACGATCAACCTGTCATAATGTTATGATTTGTTCATTTTTATACCATTTATTAGCCTTTACTTGTTGTGCCATTTGGCCTCCAGGGCAGATAAAGTGCTGTCTAATTTGGTAGGTTTGCTTCTGTCAGAGTGGCCTCGACAGAGAAGGTGTTAGCTGTAGTGACAAATAATCAATAGCTGTCGTTGTCATGAGGAACGTGAGTAGTTGGGCCTTTCATCTGGAGGATTAGAGGTCTAATTGGATTGAGAATAGGGAGGGTGAGCTGTTGGGTAACCCTGTCAGCTATGTTAAGCTGTCAAATGTCAGCCTTCCTGAAAGGAAGAAGGAATGGTTAGCTTTCAGAAACAAGGAAGAAGACATATGAAAGCTTTTTAAAAAGTAATAGAAAAGTGGATGGAATAGGCCAACATACGCTTTAACCCTTTCTTGTTTAATTATATATCTTACTAATTAATGAGGATGTGTGATGTGCACTGTCTCGCTTTCTCTCTGAGAAAGGCAGAATTTGCATGAAACAGATTTGGCAGTGTTATACCAAATCAGACTGGTTTTATGTCTTGAGAAAAAGCCAGTTAACTACTCAGGTGGGGAATATAAATGCAAAAGGTTATGACATGAGAGAGGAAAATATCCACCAATGGAAGGAATCAATTAGTAGAAGCTGTAAGGAAACCGAATATTTTATTTTACTATTTTGTTGTAAAGATTTGTCAGTCGGATAGTACCAATATATTTTTTAAGATATTAGTAGTCCTAAAAAAGTGGTTTCTCTATTTGTCGTCTTATTTTGTCAGTCTTTTCAAAGAAGTCTTAACTGTAACCATACCAGTATTCCATTTGTCTAAATAACACATTTTCCCTCAGATCTATAGTACTTGGCCATAGTTATCCATGTACTGGCCATTCTCACCAGGACCTAGCATCCTTAATTGTTGATGACCTTGAAACAGCAAGGTTTTTAGAGGGGGGAAAAAAAAGCTCTTTATTTTATATCAGCTATGTAAAGAAAAGACAATTTTATATTTTTCTTCTTTTTTTTTTTTCTTTTTCCCTGAACTTGTAGATACTTTAAATCTCATAGTTTTTTTGGTTTTTTTTTTTTCTGTGTTTGATAATTTATTCTGAACTAGTGGTTTTACTCTTGGTGTTTCAGTTTGGATTGATTCCCCTGCTTCTGCCCTCTCCTCTGCAGCACTTATTGATGATTATTTGGACTCACAACATTGTTCTTGCTGGTGGTCTGCTGTAAATACTGGCAAGCCTATCCTTAATCTTGGGTTTATCTTTGCAGATTAGAACAGTGATGTAACTATTCCAGAAGCAGAACTCTTGAACGGATTGTCTGTTACCACGTTTCAATGGCTTATGTGACAGAAACCATGTTTTTCTCCGCTTTGAGATTGACTACCTACTCATCTTTGTGTGAGAGTCTGTATTCATTAAGTTGAATAATTTTTGGGTTTGCAATTAGTTATCTGACAGCTATTGTACCTCTGTCATTTATTTTCTCATAATCCAGTCCTCCTGACTCATTTTTCTCTGTTTTATTTCATTGCTTCCCCAACTCTGACTTTATGATCTTGATATTTATTCTTGAGTCTGTGTAATCTTATTTAAGCACATTTAACCTTCTGGTGTGAGCTACAGGAAGAGCAGATGAAGAACTGACATCATAGCTTGCTCTTGCAGCTTTAAGAGTGTTGAAGAGAGCTGAGATTGCTGAGCTACAGGAGAGGGACTATGCTGCTGTGGCCTGGTTGG
Source organism: Myiotriccus ornatus (assembly GCA_036023395.1). Lineage (NCBI taxonomy): Eukaryota > Metazoa > Chordata > Aves > Passeriformes > Tyrannidae > Myiotriccus > Myiotriccus ornatus. The sequence goes on along the minus strand of JAYRBT010000082.1, from coordinate 90,975,106 downwards.
CTTCAGTATCCATGAAGCTGACCCAGTATTTCTACACTGTGTTGTAGTCTGCTCTACAGACACACTGTGATAAAATGAGCTGGTAGTAAAATAAGCCCAGGACTGTTTATTAGTAGAGGGTTTTTAAATTATGTTTTTAGCTTATTGAAAATCTATCCATTCTTCTGCAAAAATCCTTTTTACGAAGTTCTGTCTTAAGTTTTTTTCATTGTGATAAAAAGCGTGATTAATTCAGTATCTTCATTTCCAGAGCTTTACCTGCACTTGCTACTAAAATTCTCACCACTAAAATCCTTGCGCTGTATTTTTCCGAGGGAACTTTCTTGCCATGGCAGTGATCTGTGGTTTCCCCATTTTCTCCCCTAATTTGTCTAGCTCAAACATCACTATTGACGGTGTTTTCTTTCTGTTTTTCTCCAGCAATGTCACAGCTATTTTCATTAACCTAATTGATTTATTTTCATTGTACAAACTATACCCTCTAATTTTCAAGCATGATGTAATTTCACTTCTCTGCATCTCTGGTCCACTTTTTGTTCTGCTAACTCTCCCTGTTTCCACCATTTGGCTTTGTATCTTTTTCTACCGTGTGTTCTGTGCTGAAAATAATCCAAGGAGGCCATTGTCAGGCCCAAAATATATGCTGCATTATCATCCTAGTGCTTCCGTTGAGCAGTCTGGATCTCAAGTGCTTGAAATTTGAATTTGAAATTTCATTGAAAATAATAAGAAAAGAAATGTCTTCAACCTCTGTGATTTTCTAAAAAGTTTTGCAAATATGAATCAAGTGCAAACCATGGTGGCAGAACATTGAGAAGCTCTGCTTGTGTTGTGTTTCTCAGTGGAAAGGAACTAATTCTGCATGGCATATGGAATGATATCTTAAATATCTGTACAGCCAGCTGGTAGAATTACTTTATTTTCATCTATTGAATTCACCATATACTTTTGTGAGTAAAGTTTGGAAGAATTTCTGGGCTGATGACTTACCCATTTTCACTTTTTCCAATCTTTCCTAAGTCTTCTTCCATAGCGAGAATTTTCCAGGCTGCTATCAATGAATAAAATAATTTGTGTCAGTTTATGTTAATTATAAATTTACCCAGAATGAGCCGGTAAAGTGATCCTATACCAAAAAAAAAATCTTAACTGAGTACTTAAGGCTAAAAAAAATATTGATGCATAACTTCAACTCAGAGATTTTGTTGCGACGACAAACTAAATGTGCCCAGCAAAGGCAAGTGCTTTGTGCAGGCATGAGCAGTGCTTTTGCTACAGAACATTATTCCATGTTGCTTGATGTTTGGCTGTTTTCAGTTGACTTACTTATCCTGTTTTTCAACTGCTAACTGTTCTTGTACGTACTGTTATCAAACAGCTGTTACCTCTCTCTCATTTTGCTTTATTCAAAGGATAGGTGAAAATTTCTCTAGCATTTGATCTTGAAAGTAATGGCTGCATCTTAAAAATGGTATTCTTTTTAAACACAGTGCTTACTGTACTTGGAGTGTTATGGTAGATTTCCTTTTGTTTTCACTTACTGATGTCCCTTGATGCACAAGAGAATTGCCTGGCTCTTCTCCCAGGACAGTGATGTCTGCTGCCAGGTCTGTACCTTAAAAAGTACCTTTGCAGATGAAGACATCTCCCTGTTTGAGTGTCCTTTCTGAAACATCGTTCTTGCATTAATTGCCCCTCTGCAGCTGACCTCATGACTGATCCTTAATGGTTACAAGAAGAAATATTGTTTTTGGGACTGAGAAACTACTTCCTTGTTTGTGTCCAGATTTGGCACTGACAAATTAAAACAGAACTATCGCTAGTATTAGCTCATCAGTTTGGTTTAGTTCAGTTTTGTGAACTGTAGAGTGATTTCTGTTTGAGTAAGGTGACTTTTCCCAGCTATTCTGTGGTAAAAAGTGAAGGTATTTGTTTTCATTGATTATAAATGTTATTTTAATTTTAAGAGAATTAGTTTTGTGCTAAATGTTTCCACATAAGCTTCAATAAATGTAGTGCCAGCAATAGATCATTTTGAAACAGCACACTTTCCTGCTGAAATCTCCAGGAATCTTCTATCAGGTGTCTGACACCTCCTTAATCTGATGCTCAGGCTTGTCATTTGAATCAATAGTATACTAGATAGTATGTCTTCAGCATGCAAGGCTTCTGCTATAGAAGGTATTTGAAAAATAAATTCAGATCTTATGGCCAGCCACAAACTCCAGGAGCACTAATCTTTCATTTGTCTCTCTCTTTGTCTGTAAACAGTTGGTTAAATTGTTGATTAAAGAGAATTAAGTGAATCACACTCAAGTCAAAATGGATATGTATGAACTACATAAGCAAATTATGTTGTTGCCTTGAAAAGCAGCAGCTAATGTCAGCATTTCATAAAATACAAAACTAATTTAACTTACCTGTTAAGATTATACATTTTTTTGTCTCTTTGTAGAGCAGTTTGGAATCCTCCTTTGTTACATTTTTTTTTTTAATTAATGAAGAAATAATGAAGAATGCTACCAATTTTTATTAATGAGGAATGATTTCTGCTGAAATATTAACTGATTTGTGTTACAAATATAATCTATATGCGTTCAGCCTTCTGAGGGAAACATTTAAACATAGGTAGAGATATACAAAAAGGACATGTTTTTTCAACATTTTTAGTATGGTATAGATTTGGGAAGGCTTTGCGACATCAACCTTGAATTGTTATTTTATCTGCCTGTAGTCTGAAGAAAGAGAAATAAATCTTATACTTCTGTTACTGCTAGGATGTAGTTTGATTAGCTTATGAAGGCTTTGATTTATTTACCAATACTCTAAGTAGATTATGGCTTCATTTTAAATCTCAAACATCACTGTAACGTCTATAGGAACTATAAAATATTGCCATATGTAAAAGTAGCCTGAAGTGTCTTAATAATTATTTAAATTAAAACCTACCTACCTTTATTGCTGGTTGTTTTCAATATGGATTGTGTGTCTACTTCTGTAATAGTTCTGGAGACTTCACCGTGGCTGGAGAAATGTTCTCAGCAAATAGAATTTGATCGGTAGTTTTGCAATTATTTCACACAGTGTTTTGTTATAGGACTTAAGATATTTGAAATATATTTAAATCACATAAAAAACATGCATTTATTTTCAGATAAAGCAGCAACTAAAATATTAACAAAAAAATCTGGGAAGATGTGTTCAAAAATGAGCATATGTGCGAAGTTTTCATTTTGTAAGCATCGTTGCTTCCAGCTGTCTGTCAGGACAGGACATGCACTTAGAGGGTTCAGTTAAGAAGTACAAGGCAGTAGTGACATAGTACTGGTCAGAGTGATGCTTTGTAATAATGGCAATTAGTTTGATTTCAGAATGAAATAGTACTGAACAAATTTAGGATAAAAAGTGTGGACTTGTACTGGACTGATGGCTGTCATTCAGACTTGTTTCTCAGGCAGAGTTCTGTCATGGATAATGCTGGTATTTAGAACACTTTTATTAGATTTTTAAAAATCATACATATATTTCAGGGATATATTTCCTGGTTTTGTAACTCGGCTCTTAGTTCAAGATGATTCAACTCAAAACCCTTAAGATCAAGAAAATTAACAAAGTAAATATTTTCTAGTGCTTGTATTTTTGGAGAGGAGGGAGTCAGTACTTTCTGACAAATCTTTCAAATCACTGGTTTTTGAAGTACAATATTTTTTGAAAGCTTAGTCTGATTCTTTATGAAGAGGTGGGCAGTGATCCTGTAAATATGGATGATGTGTCTCAGGCTTCGTCGTAAATCCCCAGAAATTGTGTGTTGTGGGTACTTCTGCCTGAATGACTTGAAAAGAACACTACAGGAAAACAAGTTCAGTAACAGTGGAAGAGATCAACTGGAAATGAGATTGCTAATTGCATTTTCATCCTTGAAATGTTTTTTACAGGAAAGCCACTAATTTCTATAGGTAGACCATAACATATAGAGCTGAAGAGCTGAGAACACTACACAGAAACAATGTGTACAGACCGTGGATAGATGAGGTCAAAGGCTGTAAGATACAAACACCTATTTTCTTTCAATTTATGCTGGGAAACAGTTTTACCTTTGCTTTTATAACATTGGTCAGTTGTCTACTGTATTGTTCAACTGCATGCCAGTTGATAGCTCTGTCTATTCCTATGGAAACAAAGATATTGAAACCAATCTTGCAAGAGGTTTTAGGGAGAAGTGCTCTTAGTTGAGACACTGCCTTGCTTTCACTCAAAATGTCTAATAGTCAGAACTGGCCTGAAGTCGTGCTGATGTATTGCCTAAGATGCTTTGCCAGACAGATGAACACGTTTAGCTTGGAAACTGGTAAATAAGGTTTCTGTTCAGCTGGCTGAGAGGTTTTTCTCCAGTTGAGTGTTCTACTTTCGGGTCAAGAATGCTGCTAATGAAGGTTGCTAAAAGCGTACTTTGTGAGATTAAACCCAATGTCAAAAATCAGTGATGTTTTTGTCATGGTTGACTTGAAAGGATTAGCAAAACATCACATATTTAAATCCACCAGTGGTTTGTTAGATAGGAGGGATGGCATCATCTTTGTCCACGCAGAGGTAATAAAGAGCTTCCGTTTTGGTTTGTTTTTTTTTTTTTTCTTTCAAACTGTTGTTCAATGGATGACTGCTAAGGGTTATGTCTAAAACAGTCCTGAAGATTTTCTTTTACTTCATTTTTCTGTTACATTGTTAATCAAGGAGTTAACTCTTAGTTTTTGTAGAGTCATAAAATGGTTTGGGTTGGAAGGGACCTTAAAAATTCTGTAGTGATAACCTTTAATTTTTACTCAAATTAAAACTATCTAAATGCTTGATTTCAAGTTTTCTTGAATTAAAGCAGTTGAGCTGTGACTAAGGTTGTTTCAGAACTAGAATAAATACTGGTTTAACTCCCTATAATTAATAAAATTTACATTATGATATTTTATCTGTCTGTTCAGGGAGTGGTTGTTTACATTCACTCAGCAAAACCTTTACTGTGGTTGCGTGTGGAAATCCAGTCTTCTGACTGTCATCTGCTACCTGATTAGGGAATGCAGAGAATGGGAGGGAGTAGTTTCTCTACTACCTCCGCAGACTTTGTTCATAATGTATTTAGTATACACTAAATATGGTGAGTAAACAGTGTGCAGAAGAAATGAGCTAAGAATTATTACCTTCAGCATCCTAATTCTTACTCAAGTGTACCAAGTGTGTGTCCCAAACATTTAGGGGAGTATTTGAAGGGACTGAGAAAGTCATTATAACTGTTACGTTTAACAGGAACACTTCAATGTGTTTATTCTATCGGACTTCTGTATCAGATTGATGAATATGATCACCTTTATGAAATAATTTGATTTATTCACCCTCTCTTTTGGTGTGGTTTCGTTGAACAGTGACAACATTTTTGCATCTCCTGTGTTTTAATGAAGAATGATTAATCAAACTCTTAAGATTAATGATTAAAATAGAATTTCCTTTCCTATTAATGTTTTGCATATCAAAATAATATTTATTATGACATAGATGGGAGAAAAAGTTACGGGGAGCTTTTCTGTAGTTCTAATTTTTTGTATTTTTGATATAGCATTTGAAATTAAAGTATATTAAAATGTATTAACTTTTCAACATATTCAAAATTTTATATAAATTTTCTTTTGAACTTATTTGCTCAAATTAGCATATTCTGTGTGTTGAAGTTGTATGATATGTGATAACCAGAGAAACAGCCTGATATTTTGATGGTGAGTTTACTAATTTTAACTAGAAATTCGGGTTTTAAGTGGCTATGTTGACTTTGTTTATTTTCAGAAGTTGTTAAATATAATTTACTTATATTCAAGGAGAGTAAGAATGGTGCGGTCATATATGTTAAAAGGTTTATAGCTGTTGTAACCAGGCAATATTAATTCAGTTTCAGTGTATTAGAAATCAAGAAGTTTCACTATTTCATGCATAGATAATATTTCAAATCACAAGTGTAAATTTATAAATGGAAATAATTCTTATTTGCAGTTAAAGTCATATATTTGCTTGGTAGCCTCTCTTTTAGTAACTTCTCTTTTGAAGAATCCTTGTGAGATTTCTGGCAATTAGCTGATAATAAAAGCATATCAAAATGCTCCTTTTGATGTATAGATTTCAGTTGCTTTTGGAACAGTATTCTGTTACTATATATATCAAATCAAAAGCATGCTGGAACAGCTTCTATTTTTGTAAGTGCTTAGTTTGTTCCATGAAAAGCTACTAAAATTGGTAGGTGTTGGTTACAGCAAGTCCTTGGTTTGCTCCATGTCATTGTAAGTTGTTTCTGATGTTCTTAGAACCTGCTTCTTCTGAAAGGGATAGTATAGGATGAAACAACCTCTGAAGAAACCACATGCACTACCCCTTTTCTTTCCAAACCTGTTAAAATTTTTGGGCTTTTGAAAATTTCTGTCCGAGTTTATTTGTGGGCAGATCCATTCTCTCTTCAGCAGCTCCTCATTGGAAAGAGAGAGTGAGTGTGTATGTTTGTGTACAAATAAGATTATCTTCTGTAAGATCAAGTAGGTCAAAGACAGCAGTTTCTACTCTCTGAAGATAATCAAGTTAAATTCAGTTGACTTTTTTGTTTTAAAGAAAAAGTTCATGGATTTGTTTATCTTTTAAAGATTCAGCTTGCAATTAAGGAGTTCAAGTTTTTTGACTTTCACTGCTCCTTGAGAACCTCTGACAGCAAAGAGCTGCTCTCAACTTTGGCTGTAGCATCTCTGCTAATCTGTTGGCAAATTGTTCTAATTCAGTGCAAAGTGGCTGCTATGTTCTGCTTGGGGTTTAAGCTAAAATCTAAATTCCTTTCATGTTGTACATATTTTACCTCAGTGAGTGTCTGAGTGCGTGATATGATTTAGTATTTGTCAATGTATAGATTTCTACTGACTTTAGAAACTCACATGTCACTATTAAAATGTAGACAGTTCTGTGTTGCAGACATGAGTAGGAAATCTTGACTCCAGCTTTTAAGGAGTCCTGGATTTAAAAGGTTTAACATCTAATCTGACTGTTAAAATATCATACCAATCTATTTCTTTTTTTGTTGTTGTTATCTTAGAATAAGAACTAGTATATTTGGGGCAGAGTGTGCTTCTCTGGAAAAGGAGACAAGTGGCCTGGTATGCTAAATTTCAGTGTACCTTTCTAGTTCTTATTCTGCATCTAAACCAAAGCAACAGTGTACATGAGTGTATATGTAGGTAATAACTAATACAATTAGTTTTTCTATTCTAAAGATGATATAACGTATCCAACTTAAATACTTTCTTAAATACTACTTAGGAATTTAAAAAGGAAAGTCAAAACATTAATAATATTTAAAGACAATGAAAGTATGATCACTGTCCATGCTATGATTGATGTAGTATTAGAAGAGCAGATGTTTTATCTTTGCAATTAATTCAACTGTAATAATTTTATGGTGTTCTGTTTGTGAAAGAGTAAAACTAACTGAATTATATATTATATTCCTCTGAAGGGGATTTATTGTTAAATACTCTCTCTTTTCACAAAAGAATACTGAGAAAATTGTGCTAAAATGTCTTACATAAGTGCTGCTTAATTAATAATGAATATATTTCAAAAATCAAAATTTAATAAGCTAATAAATTATTAAACTATGGTGGGATGTATAATTATCTGATCTCTGAAATTCTTTCGGTCATGGGTGGTGGACTTGCTGCACTGTTACTTCTCTTCTGTCTTCAAATGCACCCCTTTAAACAGGCTGACCTTCACACTTCTGATTTTGTGGGAACTTTCATTTTACCACTTGCCTGCACTCTTCTGTACAGTTGCTGGCCAGGCTTAGTTACTGGAGTGCTCTCTGTTAGGGATTGTAGTCAGTGCTAAGTGTCTGATTTTGATAAATCTCATCTTAGCAGTGCAGAAACAGCAAGGGACAAGGTGCAAAAGAGTTTTGATCAATGAATCATTCTTTGGGAATTGTAACATTGAAGGATTTAGGGTATTCAATAACATTTTTGAATACTGATAAATAATGTTTTAACTAGGAAGAGAAGTAACAGAGAAATTTTAACATCAGAAGCATATAAGAATTTAAAATTATATGGGGATAAATATGTAAACATAAATAGCAAATTGGGTACAATGTGCACCACCTTGTCAGCAGTAAATTCTTCAAGACTAAATATGGATATTTATCTAGCTGATTTTGTAAAAATAAATTCAATAGGTTACCTTTTTAGGACTACCTGTATAAAAATATTAACTGTAGTGCTAGGTGTAAAATAGGAAGCCTTATAGGAAATAAGGACATAAAATGTAAGCGTGTGGTAAATAATCATTTGATAATGAACTGAAAACAAATAAAGTTGAAATATGAACTGTAGGATCAGAAAGCATATATTACAATTCCTTAACAGTTGCACTTGAATCAAGTATTAGCCAATATTTTTCATTAACAAACTTAGCATCACAAATAGTATTTTTTTTAAGGACACTGAAGAGTTGCACAATGTTGGGCATTATTGTCAAAGACAGAGTGGCAGTAGCTGGGATACCAGAAGAGTGAGAATACTTAAAGTAATTGAAATGGTTAGAAATATTATAGTCCAAAATGCGAGTCAGGGGAGCAAGGGAGGGACAGAAAAAATTCTATGTATTATAAATTTATTTTTTGAAAATTACTGAGAAGGATGTCAATGTGCTAATTAATGTGAGAAATGCCCTTTTTTTGTATATTCTGACAGGATATATACCCTAGCAGTAGGCAAATTATCATTGTGATTTAGTAGGGTACTTCGTGGGACCTCTTCTGTTATGCCCTGTAATCTTTGCTTGCTTGTGTTACAACTAGTTACAACTGGAATGAGTGCAGAGAGCTGATGATATTTTGAGGGTGATAGAGGGTTTATCCTTTGTTATGGAGATAAAAAGACCGATGCTTATTTAGATTTTAAAAGCTGCACTGTATTTTCACAAAAGAATGAAGTGTGTGCTTGTGTGTATGTTGTCTTAAAAAAAACCCAACAAACAAAACCTAAAAACCCCAGCCTGAAACTGAGAGAAATGTAAGGGGGGGTGGGGGGGGGAAATCCCAAACTCTGTAATTCCACTTAAAACAAATCTCTGGGAATTTTTTGAAAAGGATTAGATGTTCTTACTCCCATTGTGCCGGAGAATGGATTTACTAATCCAGAGGGTCAGTTTTAACCTTCTGTTCTAATTTGTGGTTTATCTGTAAATACTTCTAAGGCTTTCTATTCTGTTGCAAGTATATGCCCTGACTGCATCTTCAGTGCTTATGACTGTCAGCAGTGAAGAGTCCTTAGAAACCACCTCCTTTGTAAGGGTTTACACTCTTTTGGTCAGTGTGTTCCCAGTACTGGGAAAGCAGGTATGTAATTTTGAATTGGAGCCAAAGTAGCATCTTCACGGTTTAACAGCTTGGCATTCTTTTTAATGACCCCTGCCGTGTTTACCAGGAGGTTATGCAGAAATGCTGGGCTGCCTTTTCCCGAGTTCTCTAGCAACCCTTACAGTCCACTAAATCTTCACAGGCCTATTGTAGCTATTCTGAAGATCAAGCATAGCTGTGCTTTAACGGTAGTCAGCTCATGTTCACTACAGTATAAATTATTATGAATCAGTCTTTTAAGTCATGTTAAATATTTCACGTGGATTAGAATTGTTATGGTATTTGAAAATGTGGTCTCAGCAGTGAAAAGGGAAATAAGCAATTTGTCTACAGGCATCAGCCCCTTTTAACCCACTGATGACAAGGTGATGGTAGCCTATCTATGAACGGGCTTTTGATGCTTGGAGAGATGCACATATTCCTCTGACTCCTTATCTTGTACAGCTCAGTTTCTCCCTTTATAAGAAGTGTTATATTTATCTTTGTAGTAGGCTTTTAAAATCCAAAGATTAAAAGTGTAACATCAGAGATATATCCACACTACAGAGTAGGAGGAGTGGTTAGCCAGAGTTCAGAAGCACACAGTTATATAATGACCAAGTTAACTCACCAGAAAATGGTGGGATGAGAAGAGAAATAAATTTTCACAGAGTTCTGTTGCACATCACCAGAATGTTTCTAGAACCCAGGTGAACTCTTTAAAGCAAGCTTGTATGTTTCTGAAATACTTAAAATACATAAGTGTCATTCATAATTATGAATGCCTAGCAGAATTTTATTTGGGATTCTGCAAAATATTCCTGATTGGCAGTCTAGACTACAGAGAAACTGATAATGCTGTCATTCACTTAGGATTTAGATGAAATAGTTCTATTTTCCCCTTTAATCCTTCCCCATTTCTTCTAGAACTACATCTGGTACAGGAATGGGATATCGATTTACTGAGACTTTAGCCATACAGAATGAAAGTAATATAAGGAGACAGAATATTAGAAGTTTAGAAGTGTTGGCTCTAGCAATATGTATACTTGTCTACTGTCTTCTAGAGTTAGCTGTAGTGTGGAAAAATGTCTGTACCCTTATCTACTTAATGATTGTTCAGGAGACAACTGTGCTGAAACTTAGTTTCAATATGTGCACACTTGACATCAATGTGATAATGACTCTTCCACTTCGAATGGTGTTTTATTATATAACAGCACTCAGCAATCCAGGGTTTTGCATTTGTGTTTTTAATGTGATATTACTTTAAGTGCCCCTATTGCTGTTACGGACTTTGACTTTCAAAGTTCACAGAAAGAAATTCTTACTCATTTCACAGGAACTGTGCTCAGTTTCCTTTCAATTCTGAGTCAGAAAAGCATCAGTTTTTAGTCAGTTAAGAGGAGAGGAAGTCAGATGTTCCTAATAAGTATTAATTGTAGTTCTTCTTTCATTTCCTGATAGCTGAGCAGTGATTCCAACTGCCACTGCTGGCATTGCCAGGCTCCTGCCAGATGCAACAGAGCACTGTACGTGACATCTGTGCTGGCAAGTTAAGGTGTCTTGGTGTCAGAGGGAACATGCATGATATCGGTCAGCTGAAGAGAGAATAACCTGTTGCTTGTTAAGGAGGTTAACACTTGTTTATACTAAGAAATTTCTGGAGGAATTTTGCTTACGTGAAGAATAAAACTGTCCGCATGAAACAGGATTATATACACCAATTTGTTGTTAGCTCTGTGTTAACATAAGTTTCAGGCTTTAACGCTGTGCCTGGGAATGTATTAAATTATCTACTTGTATTGGAAAGGTAAATTAAAAAAATCCATTAACAACTCTGAATCTTTCTTACAGTGCTGGATATCATGTGGGGAACAAAAACTGCCAAACCCTCTTTTTCATTATGGGTGCTGCACTATTTGCACGGATGTGTTTTTGTGATAACTTTTTCCATGTTGAGTTGGTTGGTCTGTTGTGCTACCTATTAATAGAGAGGGCCAGCTAGTAGAGGTGGGTAACATTATTTAAAACTTCCCAACAGCAGTACAAGAATATGATTGCTTTAATGTTGCAGTACTAGGGAGCCCCTGGTGGTCTAGTGGTTAAGACGCGGCGCTGTCACCGCCGAGACCCGGGTTCGATTCCTGGTCAG
>JAYRBT010000082.1:90859470-90963442 GCA_036023395.1 Myiotriccus ornatus | reverse complement strand
GGTTCTTCGTTCGCGAAGACTGGCCATTACTATTGAACTGTTCTGGACACTGGACCGGTAGGAACCGGTGTCTGTTTGGGGAAGGGCTGAAACCTGACCAAGAAGGGCTCTAGATATTTGAGTGGATTTGCAGTGATGCTGGAATCACTCTCTTTCCTGATACCCATACGCCCACACTAGGTTCAGTCACATAACAGATCTCCTGTTCATTAGTTTGCTAAGGAAGAAGAGGACTGCCACTGATCCAAGGAAAGGAAAAAGAAATGTTCTTTCCCTAATTTTCCCACTGCTGAAGAAAGGTACCATGGGCCCAGTTCTGAGGAAGTGTTTGAAACAGAGGCACATGGCAACTGGGTGACTTAGAGCAGGACTCTGCAGGCTTAACAGAGTAGCATGATGTGAAGAGGGAGGTTGATGTTTTCAGTGCGTTGGAATTACAACCAGTAATTTCAGTATCAGCGTAATCATAACACCACTGTTATCAGAACAGAGATAGTTTTTTTTCTGTAGTCTTTCACTTAGGTGACCATATGGAACGGACTGACTGTGGCTGGTTGACAGATGCCCAGCCAGCTGCTCTCTCACTACTCTTACTCAGTAAGCTAGGGAGATAAAATAGGTTGAAAAAGATTCTTTATATGAATGAAGAAATAATCACATTAGGCCCAGAAAAGTAGGTAGGAAAGTTTACTTGCAGTTTTCCACTAGAACCTGTTCCTTGCAATAGAATCGTATGGAAAGGACTAGGCAGCTTTTTTTTTTTTTTTTTTTGAGTGAAATTGCGATTTTGGGGGTAAGCTTTTCAATTTCAGGGATAATATGAATTCTGGCAAAATCATTGATTCTGACTAAGATGTTTCTTTCATCACTCTTTCCTCTATTGAAACATTCAGGAAAGGAGTTTTTTTGACTGCTTAGTAGTTAAGCTTGGGGTCCAGAACTTTCTTCAAAGTCATTGCTTGATGGCAGAGCAATGGTTGCTTGTTGAACTGCCTTTCTACTGAAAATGGTGTTATACTCTATTGCAGTTAGTATCCATGGCTGAAATTTTGAAATAGCAGAAGTATTTCTTCTGGTTGTGCTGAAGCCAGTTATGAGCTGTGCTGTACTTTGCATACAGAGTTGTGTCTTTTGACTAAAAATAATTTTAACTGAATCTAAAGGAATTTTAAGAAGAGGCACTGGAATGGTAAATTTTGGCTACCAGGAACTGAGTTCTCTGTACTAGTATTTAATCTTCTTTGCTCAGAATGTTTTCACTGTATGACAGAATCAATTTTGAGACACTATTAATGGTAAAAGACCGTGAACTGACTCAAAGCACTTTATGCTGCCCAGGATGTTTAGGTGAATTAAGTACGAGCTTGAAGACTTTTTATACACAAGAATTCTATAAAAATGAAGGAATTGATTTTTCAAATTAGGCATGCATATTCACTCCCACCACCTAGAAAGACCTAAACTAAATCTGCCTTAAAGTCATGTTGATACATTGCATATTTACAAACATAATCAGTGATCAATTGAACGTAGGGAAATTTTACTTTGTCATTAAAAAGGATGGTATAGTTTTCTGACAAGTGAAAGGAACACAGCACCATTCATGGTATTACTAAGGAAAAGAACAGGAGTCAGAAGCAAGAACATGAGTAAGATAATTCAAATAAGTAATGTAAGTACAGGTGTTTTCTGTTGTGGTGTTTTAAAAAATATTAATTAATTTGGAAGAAACAGAATCTGTTGTGTTTCAGAATGAAGGGATTTATTACAGATTCATATCAGAAGGAGGGGAATTATTGGTGGCTAAGCATGCAAGAGAATAATGTAGTACTAACTGGTGGAAAAATGTGTAACAGCAAAAATAAAATACAATATAGGGAAGAAAATTCTAATAATAAAAAGGCATGTTTCCTTAGTCTTATGAATTATTTTAAATTTTTTTTAACTCTTCTTTACAGTGGAATTCATTCAAAAAGCAGAATATACTTGCAAATCTTCCAGTTAATATCCATCAACAAGAAAAAATCAATTTTGTTTTTCTTTTATGGGTATGCATGCACTTTGAGCAGAAAATCCTGAAAACAAACCAAATGCATTATCCTCTGTGATGGAGAAATGTAGTTGTATTTCTTCCAAAACTAATATTCTCTGAAGTTATTTAATGTTGTCTTCCTCCAGTCTAATTGCCAACCTCGTCATGATACATTTGAGATCTTTTGCGAGTTTTTGTTTTTCTTTTTTAATGAGTTTTGTAAGTTCTTCTTTTATTTGCCTGTAAAATACAGTAGTAATAATGAGGAGTTTTCTCTTGCTTAGCTCATTCCCAAACTTATCATGAATTCATTTGGAATATGTTCTCTGTGGATTAGTAGCTCTGCAGACATTTTGCTGTTCTGCGCTTTTACTTCAGTGTATGCCTTGATGTGTGTCTGCGTATTAAAGGGACAAAATCCTAAGATCATGCTTTCCCTGACACCCAGCAGAAGAAAGATTCATTTGATCACTTCTCACTGTGAATGCTGTAGTGGCCATGCTGTCTCTGGCAAGAGAAGTTTGCATTTTCAGGCAGGTTTGTGGTAAGTTTTTTTGGCAGACTTTTCTTGTAGGCTTTTGTTGAAGAGCGAGGACCAATGACAATAAATGGTCAGAAGCAGGAAGAGGTTATTTTGTCTGAGCTCATTCATGATTTTCTTTCCCTGTTTTGCATTTTAAAATAAAATAGGGTAGCAGGGGGAAAAGCTCACATTTATTTATTTTGGCGTTACTTGGTGAAATCCATTCTGCATGCATAAAGCTCAAGTCTGCCGTTTCTATTCGACAAAAACCAGAAAAGCAATATATGTAACATATGCCCTTCCAGTGTTTAAGGCTGCTTTGAAAAAGGAAACTTGAATATTTTCATGCCCTGGCACTGGATGCTGTGGGGGCCTCTGGGATACTTTGGCCCATCTTCACCCTATCATTCTGCTGACAAAGCAATTTGCAATTTTGAGTCTTATGAGATACAGAAGTGCCCCCGTTCATTAGCACTGCTTGCCTTTGTCTACTTGGTTACCCTTTTGTCATTGTTCTTCCAAAGACAGCCTGAAGGGACTAAGTTAACATACAAGATTTATGAAAGAATTGTAGCAGACTGAAGCATGTTAATTTGCAGATAGTTCCATAAGCAGAAAAATCCGAAGACGTGACTTCGGTTGATTTGAGTGTCATCTTTCCTGTATACATTGTCTAATAAAGCTTCTTCAAATGTTCTAGGTTTTCCCTGAGTGGAGAGGATTTAGTACAATTTATCTTCCATTTTGAGCTTTCTGGTTTTATTATATTTATAGGTAATTGTCTACATGTGAAATTGGCAGAAGCTAATATTTTGGGAAACACTGGAAGGCAGTGAGCAACATTAGGAGACAACACACTCACTTTTGGAAGGTTAAAAGTTAGAGTGGGGTAAGAACAGAGATATTTAAAACATGATCACACAAGATAGGTCCAGATGTTTTGCTTTAATGAATTATTGCTCCAGCTGTTGCTGATCCTCCACTTAAACTTAACTGCTGAAGGTGATTTTATAAACCCAACAGACTGTGAAGTGTTGTGTGTAGCATCTCCGTTATATGGAAAATAACCTCCAAGTAAGGGGCAGTAGCAAGTCCAGACTGGCTGTCTCTTAAATCACTACAGCTTCTTCATGACTGCATGATCATATCTTTAATTTTTGTCTGGCTTCTTCAGTGATTTGAGAAATAAACCCAGGTTGTTTTCTTTAGGATTGACCTTCAGTTATTGATCACAGGAACATTTCTACATTATTTCTTTTGAAAACACAGTGAAAACCTAGTGGAAGTACAAAGTCTGATGTATTTTCAGTGTGTCATTGAAACTATCCCATACATTTGTCATCCATGCTGTAGGATCAAAACTCCTACAGTTCTCAATTTAAAAATGTAAGAATGTAAAAGTGTAAGAAACAATTGCTTTTGCATATATTTTTTACTTATTCAGATGAGTAGGTTTTATCTTTCTGAATCATTCGTTCCTCATCATTTTTCTTAATTTCATTTTTAGAATTGTGTTCTTTTGTCATGTTTTATTCCTCATTAGATAACTGTTTAGCATGCTGAAAACAGCATGTAATGGTTTTATTTAATTTTTACATGTTTATTGATGTTAAATAGTTAAGAAACTCTGATAATATTACAGAATTTTCGTTGTTACTGAACCCTGTCTTACACACTCTGCTAATGGAATATACGTATCTAATACTGGCACAACAGACTTAAAAATGAATAGTTCATGTTTTTTAACAACAATGACAAAAAAGTCTTCATTATCTGCTTTGATGCAGATTTTTTAGTTGCTGTAATACAACAGTAAATATATCTAAACAGTATAATCATTTGATTTGATAAATTGAAATAAATTTCTGGTATTTTTCTTTACCCAGGGAAATTACCGCTTCATGAAACTTTTGCTGGCTCGCAGAGGGAACTGGATGCAGAAGGACTTGGAGGATATGACACCATTACATTTAACTACACGTCACAAAAGCCCAAAATGTTTAGCTTTGTTGTTAAAACATATGGCACCTGGAGAAGTGGATACCCAGGACAGAAATAAGGTAAAAGTACTGCTTATTTTAAGACAACGCTTTTAGCAACTGCAGAAATTGGTTTTCCGTCAAACAGATGTGTGTGAAAATTATCTCAGTCATAAACTTTTTCTAGGTCTTCAAAATAGAAATATTAATAATTTCCTGATGTTAATGATGTCAAAGTTCATTGCACTGAGTTTACTGACATTCGTCTTGAGAATAGTTGCAAGAATAGAGGATTCAAAAATCCTCTTCCTTTTCTTCCTTGGAAAGACCTTACATTTAGAATCATTTAATGATATGAATCATTAGAAAACTTTGTGCAGAAGGTCTTCAAAGCATTTGTCAATACTAAAGGTGAGTTTAAATACAAAAGAAAAAAAAAAAAAAGGAAATTCCTTGATGCTGAGCTGAATGCAGGTTTCCTGTTGTCAGACATCCTTACTAACACTGGGTGATGATTGATTTTACTCTGTACTGGGGCCATTACAATGGTGGTGATATTGATACAGTTCTCCATAGGTGCTACCTTTCGGAAGTATGTTGTGGTTTAACCTTGGCAAGTAGCCAAATGCCCACTCAGCCACTCTCTCACTCCTCTTCCTCAAGGGGACAGATAGAAAAAATATTGTAAAATCTCAGGAGTTGAGATAAAGACAGAAATATTGATCACCAGTTACTCTGATGGGCCAAATAGACTCAACATAAAGAAAATTAATTTCATTTGTTGACAATAAAATAGTTTTATATAGTAAGAAACTGA
Source organism: Myiotriccus ornatus (assembly GCA_036023395.1). Taxonomy (NCBI): domain Eukaryota; kingdom Metazoa; phylum Chordata; class Aves; order Passeriformes; family Tyrannidae; genus Myiotriccus; species Myiotriccus ornatus. The sequence goes on along the minus strand of JAYRBT010000082.1, from coordinate 90,958,091 downwards.
GAAATTAGAACAACACCTTCAAACCACTACTCCGAGCACCTTTTCTCCTGGCTCAGATTTACTTCCTCTCTTTCACTCCTTCTCTTCTATCCACAGGGATGGCCCAGGGGTAAAAATATCCATACACTAAATCTATCTGGTTGACTGTCCTTTTTTCTGTATCTCTGCAAGTACAAATGGACAATTTTGAGTCTCCTAATCATACATTACTTTTTTGTGTGGGATAGAATGTGAAGCCATTTGTCCAGAAGATTTCCTAACAGGGTCAATAAAAGGTATCAAGTTGTTGTTGTTGTTATTATCATCATAAAAGGGACCATTTGGCAGCAGAAGGTCTGCTTTCAATGCACATGTACTGCTGTTTCCATGAGTGCGTCATTTAAGAGAGGGATGTGATGATGAAGTTGATTGACATTCTGGCATGAGACTTACAACTGAAGCAGAGCACCAGTTAGTCACTTTGACATTTATTTTGTGAAACTGCAGACTTCCTTGGGAGAAAATGTTATCTTAAGATCTCAGAGTTTTATATTACTAAACCTTCTTAGAATAAAGCCCTTCAGGCTAATTTTGTGCATCTGTAGTGATAACAGTTGCTTGAAAGGCCAGGAAGTCTCCAGATGACCTTCCAGGTATATCATATAGTGCCTGTAGTGTCTTGAGTTGTGTCATGTCCCTTTGCAAAGTCAAGTCATGCTCTACCACATCAATAAAATTACCACCCTGCTTTGGAATCACGCTGACTTCTAAGTGCCTCAAGAAGTAATCTACTGATGTTTGTTAAAAAGGACTGTCGTTAGAATGACCACCCATAAGAGATGACGGGTCGTAGAAGAAAAGTGGTACTGTTCTTAAAAAAACTAATTTACTACTGCTCTTCATACAGAGAGGTACAGGTAGTCCACATGTAAAATGGTGTAGCTTAGACGTAATTCAGACCTTGCTGGCAAAGATGTATGATTATCAGCTTACTCAAGTAGATGGACCTCTTGTTTAAAGCCTGTTTTCACTGATTTTGAGTTGCGAGCCACCCTAGGTCCATGTGCTCTGTTTTCTGTCAGTCCTCTTTATTGAAGTGTAACGAAAGATGGCTCATTTAGGTGTTGTTTAAAGCTGGTTTGACCTGTGGTTCTGCCCCTCTGCTCAGCACTGATGGCATGTCAAGTGGAATGCTCTGCCTCCTTCAGGGTTCTCTGGTATAGAAAGGGCATAGACATACTGGAGCGAGTCCTGTGGAGAGACAAAAAGATGATTAAGAGGTTGGAGCATCAAAGAGAGGCTGAGACATCTGCAAGGGTTTAGCCTGAGGAAGGGACAATTCGGGGTGATTTTATCAATGTGTATAAACACCTGATGGGAGGCAGTAAAGAAGATGGAGCCAGATGCTTCTGAGTGGCCTCCACTGAACAGACGAGGCCATGGGAACAAGTTGAAATGTAATAAATTCTGTTTAAACCTGAGAAGATACTTTTTTATGGTGAGAGGGTCAAACACTGGAGCAGGTGGTCCAGAGAGGTTGTTGAGTTTCTGTCTGTGGAAATAAGTAAAAATATGACTGGACAGTGTCCTCATTAACCTGTTCTAGTTCACCTTACTTTGAGCAGAGAAGTTGGGCTAGGTGAATCTTTCATTTGGTGAAAACGTAATGAAATCATATTTCAGGTTCTAATCAACTTTAATTTTCACATTAATAATTTTTCAATATGTTTATAAAACTTGTGAAAATTGTGTTCCAGCAAACTGCATTGCATTGGAGTGCCTACTACAATAACCCAGAGCATGTGAAACTTCTCATAAAACATGATTCAAATATTGGAATCCCTGATATTGAAGGAAAAATCCCACTTCACTGGGCAGCTAACAACAAGGACCCTAGTGCAATTCACACAGTGAAATGTATTCTGGTAAGAAAGTCCATTGTATATAACATTTCATCTATTTACTGTTTTACTCTGGTAGAAATATTTTTATTCTCTTGAATTTTTTTATTTTAGTCCACTGACTCTTTGAGAATGAAATCATTTGCTTTTCCTAATATCCAGAATTTTGTAAAAAGATAATCTTAACTATTTTTTCTCTCTTGAAACAGGTTTCTTCTGAGTTCTATAGATAAATGTCTTTGCTCTAACTCGTGGACTATATGTGTGTTCTTAATTAGTTTGATATATGTAACTGCTCATTTGGAGAGTAAGGGAGGGAAGACAGGCATGCAAATTTTCATAGTTAAAATAGCCAGTCATATTGCTCATTTCAGTTGCATCTTGCATACTGATTTCTTTGGTATGTGTCTTTTCTTCGTTATTTGAAAGAGGTTTTTTTTTCAGTTAACTGTGCTGAAAAGTCTAGTTTAATTTGGCCTTTCAGGTCAGAATTCTGGGAAATACTTGATCAAGTATCAGTCAGCCCATGATCAGTTTGTTGAAAGACCTTCCACTATTTTTGTGGATGGATTTTGCCTTGATGATGTATTTTCTCTTTCTACGGTGTTTTGGTTTCATTTTCTACAGTGACAGATATAATGGGTACAGTGAAATCATACGCTCAGCTTGATTTTTACCTTGGCTTTTATTTTGTAGAAATCTCTGAACTTCATTAACATGGAAAGATAGAGAAGTTTCAGTTGAAATTTTCTCTCCCATTACAACAATCTTCCTGTATCTTTGCCTTTCAAAGGTCTTTCAGAACTAGACACTTAGTGATTGTACACCAACTAGTTGGACTCACATAGCTGTCTGCCTGATTAGCTTGGAAGTTGAGAATTTAAGTGTGGCATGTGAAAACTTGCTTTGCTTTTCTCCAAATCACATCGGTGATCTTACAGTTACTGATACGTTTTTTACTATGAAAATAGTTTTTGAGAAGTTTCCAGTGTTAAAAGCAATTTTATTTCTGTATTACTTCTGTTTATTCAAGATATATGTAATTTGTACTTAGTTATGAAATAATTTGTTACAAACAAAATTTTGTCCACACTAGAGAAATAAATTTGCTGAGAAGTATGTCAAGATCTCTGTATGCAAAACAGACATTTTCAAATGTTAGTCAAGGCAAATGTTTTTAATAGTTGTGCTGTGTTGGCCTCAGTCAACAGCCTAACACCTGCACCTCTTGCAAGATAGAGAAAACAGAAGGAAGACAAGATGACTTGTGGATGAAGACAACGGCGGTTCAGAATAGAAAGCAAAAGCTGTGTGCAAAAAAGGAAATTTACTCACTACTTCCCATCAGCAGGCAGGTGTTAGCCACTCCCAGGAAAGTGGAAAAAGAGTTTCATGAGTCATGCTTAACTGTGCTTGGGAAGGCAAATGGTGTAGCCGTGGGCATTCTCCCTGCCCTCCCGCTGTCCCTGAGCTTTTTTGCTGAGCATATTATATAGTATGGAATATTACTTGGGTTAGTTTGTGTCAACTGTCCCAGCTGTGTCCTGTCTCTTGCCCACCCCCAGCCCACTCACTGAGGGAAGCAGGGTAGCAGGATTGGGCAGGGCTTAAAAAAAGAGAAATCCCTAATGCTGTGCCAGCACTATTCAGTAACAGTCAAAACGTGGGTGTGTTATCAACGGTTTTAATCAGAAATATGAAGCCCAGCACCGTACCTGCTGCTGCAAGGAAAATTAACTCCATTTGATTGAGATGCACTACCAAAAGTCAAAAATACCTGTCTCCATACTGGAGGTGTTCTCAAAGGTTTTCTTTAGATAATGCAGATTCATCGTCATGCCTAATTTTTTTAAAAAAATCTCCGTCAGTTAAAAGAATCATAGAATAGTTTGAGTTGGAAGGCAACTTAAAGGTCATCTAGTCCAACCACCCTGCCATGAGCAGGGACATCTTCAGCTAAATCAGGGTCCCATCCAACCCTTTGAACACCCCCAGGAATAGGACATCCACAGCTTCTCTGGGCAACCTGATACAGTCCCTCACCACAATCACAGTAAAGAATTTCTTCCTAATATCCAGTCTAAACCTACCCTATTTCAGTTTAACATCATTCCCCCTTGTGCTGTCACTATATGCCCTTGAAAAATGACCTCTCCAGCTTTCTTGTATGCCCCCTTCAGCTACTGGAAGGCTGTTGTAAGGTCTACCCAGAGCCTATTCTTCTCCAGGCTGAACAACCCCAACTGTCTGAGTCTTTCCTCATAGGAGGGGTGATCCAGCCTTCTGATCATCTTCATGGCCCTCCTCTGGGTTCACTCCAACAGGTTGATATTCTTCCTTTGTTGGGTACCCCAGAGCTGGATGAAGTACTCCAAGTGGAGTCCCAGGAGAGAGAGGAGAGAAGCAGAATCACCTCCCTTGACCTGCTGGCCACACTCTTTGTTGGTGCAGCTCAGGACACAAGTGGCTTTCTGGGCTGTGAATGCCCATTGTTGGCTCATGTCCAGACTTTCATCTACCAGCACACCCTCATCCTTCTTGGCAGGGCTGCTCTCACTCTTTTCAGCCCCAAGCCTGTATTGAAACAGGAGGTTGCCCCAACCCAGGTGCAGCACCTTGCACTTGGTTTTGTTGAACTTCATGATTTTCCCATGAGCCCACTTCTTGAGCTTGTCCAAGTCCCCTGGATGGTATTCGATCCCTTAGGCTTGTCAGCTGTACGACTCAGCTTGGTGTTGTCTGCAGACTTGCTGAGGGTGCATTTGATCCCTTCATCTGTGTCCTTGTGAATACATTTAATATCCCTATTATAGCCCCTTGAGGGACACCATTATCATCAGTATCCATTGGGACATTGAGATGGTGACTGCTACTCTGGATGCAACTGCACAACCAGTTCCTTATCCACCTAAGAGTCCACCCATCAAATCCATCTCTCTTCAATTAAGAAAAATGGGGGACCATGTCAAAGGCCTAATAGCAGTCCATATAAATGACATCTGCAGCCCTTCCCTTATTCACTGAAGGCATCACAGAAGGCTACTAGGTCAGGCAGGACTTGGCGACCATCAGTTCCAGTATCATGTCCCCTCTGGTAGGGCTGTCTGTTATCTGTCTCAAGAAGTTATTGTCCACTCATTCCAGGAGTCTCCTGGAGTGCCTACAACTTGCCATGCTGCCTCTCTGGCAGATGTCAAGGTGGTTGAAGACCCCCAGCAGGTCAAGAGCCTGTGAACATGCTGTCTCCTGTAGCTGGAGCAAGACGGCTTCATAAATAGTGTCCCCTTGGTCAGGCAGTCTCTTAGTAGACACCAACCATGAGGTTCCTGTTGTTGCCTCGGTCTCAGATTCTTGATGACAGGCTTTTGACCTGCTCATGGCAGATATTTAGAGACAGCACTTTGCACTCTATCCATGTATTGAACCTCTTTCCTGTCCTGTCCTGTCCTTACTGAACTGCCTGTAGCTACACTCCAGTCATGGATTCATTGCACCAAGTTTCAGGAGTGGCAACTAGCTCGTGGCTTTCTTGTGGAGGCTTCCAGCAACTCCTGTTTGTTGCCCATGCTGTGTGCACGTCAGCTGGGCTGAAAAGAGTGTATTCTTGATTCCATCTAGGTTTTTTCATGCATCAACTTAATTGTTTATATAACAATTAGTAATATCTATATGCGCTTATTGATGGAATAAGTTAATAACAAGTTTAAATGAAAAAGTAATTTAACTGTGCTGTACAAGTTGATGATACAGAAACATTGTTACTAGATAATCAATCTGTTGATTGAATCTGTTGTTGAGTGTAAATACCTATTTGTGGTGGTGGTGGTACCTCTGAGTTTAATTCCTTAATAAGATCTTCACTCTAAACTGAAGTGTTTTTCTTATTTGTCTTGACAGATATCTGCCTAGCAGAGCTCACTATTTTCCCTTCTTTTTCTAGATACTTTCTGCCATATTACTCAGTTCCAGGTCTATTATCCAAGCATCGTGTTTGATTCTCATTCCTCTCCAGGTTTTTGTATCTGGGCTAACTTTATAGCTTTTCACATTCTTTCTGCATTGTATTTCTAATGTACATAATAGGGTTAAAATTTCTGTCATCTCGTGTCTTAACTTATATAATTGCATTTCTAAGTTCATGAACACATTGTCTGGCAGTGATAGCAGTACAAAAGGTGTATGTCTGTGTCACTGTTGCCTCTCCATTTTTTTAATGACATCCAACACAACCCATTTGTCTTTGCTTTCAGGACAGAGTGCTGTAAGCAGTGTGCCATTGCACAGGTAGCAGTCAGATATTGATGTCTACTGCTGGTCAACCTGCATTGGCAGCCTCTGTTGCCTGCTGACTGAGTTATGAAAAACAACACTGCTGTTGATTCTCTCATGCCATCTTTAACACTGTGCAGGAATTCCCCGTTAAATTATTTTTCTCTACTGTCCTACTTGCAATTCTCCAGTGCTGCTTTACAAAAACTTGACAAAAGTTTAGCTGCTTTAGTTTTATTGAGACAACAGTCCATGGTACTGACAAATATTGTTTCATCTTTCTATGCTCTGCCTTTGGATGTGGCCATTTATTGTCTCCTGTCAATAAGGTCACCTTTCTGTTTGATATTTGTATAGTACAAAGTCCACTGATATTGTCAAAATAAACAATAATGAAAAGAGCTCAATTGAATGCTGAAGAAATAGGTTGGGTTTGCAGGGGTCACAGTTTTGCACAAATTGGTTATAACTAATATTGAATTCCATGAAATACAGTGAAAATGGAACTCAACATACGTAGAAAGTAAATGTGAAGTAGAGAGAAACTCTAATCTGGAGATCCTCTCATGGTCAACTTCCTTTTCCACCTTTCCAGATTCAGCAGTGCTTGATTACATGAAAAACGTTGGGAAGATTTAAGGAGAAAAGAACAGAATAAGGTTCCATTAATATGATGGAAGCAACTGCTTAGTACTCTGTCTATTTTGTATCTCTTCTCTTTATTTATTCTTCATGGTAAGAGGCATGACATTTATTTATACCACACTTTCCATTATTGCCTGCAAGTCCATTGTTCTAATTGCCACAGAAAAATGCTTAGCTTCTGGGTCTTCTGTGTATTTTTCTTAAAATATTAATACAGTATGGCAGTTTAATTATAGTTAGTTTTAGACCAAACCCACTGAAATTCCAAAGAAATTATACTCTTGAATGTAGGCAGAAAGAAGCCTAGAAAATTTTAGTGTAAGTGGCCAAAAATTTCAAAGCACTTCAGAACTTTTAGACTAGAATATAAATAGTGGCTTTGTCATTAGAAGATTCTTTACCAGTTTGCAAAAGTAACTCTTTACTATGGGGGATATGTTCTTGGCAACATCAGTGACTTCAAGCGAGGTGTTTTAGTAGTCATTTCTTTATTATCTTGTTGTGCTTCTGGAAGGCTTGAAAATTAGGTGTCAGGATTACATCAAATTACAGGTAAAGTAAAGAAGCATTTGTTTTCTTCTTTGTCCATTTTGTTCTAACATGTTCTCCTCTCAGTAATAACTTCTGTGCATATCTTCATTTGTATTTATCCATTCTTAAAAGTGATTCTCACAAACGGAGTTTTTGCAGTGGGCTCTATACTCCCCCTGCTGATCTCTATGAATAGACAAAAAGTAAGCATATCAGTTTTTCTTGAAAATTCTTAAGGCTGGGGAAGAACATACAAATTTTCACAGAACTGTGCTGATTCAGGTAAATACTTTTGAATGCTTATTGAAAGAAGTGTTATACATGCTTTGATTGTTGTGGTTTGTGCATGTAACAATGTTGATTTCAATAGTATTTAGTTGAGAATCACATTTATCATTTTTAATGTTTTTAATAGATTATCTATTGTTGTACTAGTGACTAGATGTAATAATGAATGTATGTTCCAAGTATGTTAGTTTTTTTCTCTAGGAAAATGTGGCTAACACTACTGATATCTAATCTAAAACTGATACATAAAAGTTTTTTATATGTGAGACAGGCAACCTAATTAGCATTTAATTAGCACTGGTAGATGTTTTTCCTAAGCCACTCTCCATCATCTTTGAAAAGTCACGGAGAACAGGAGAGATGCCTAAGGACTGGAGGAAAGCCAGTGTCACTCCAGTATCTTCAGAAAGGGCAAGTAGGAAGACCCAGGAAACTACAGCCCATTCAGCATCACCTCAATCCCTGGAAAGGATGCACGGCCAGCAGGTTACAGGGGTTGATTTTGCCCTCTACTCAGCCCTGACAAGGCAGCATCTGGAGTCCTGTCTGCAGTTCCAGGCTCTGCAGTTCAAGAAAGACCAGGAGCTATTGGAGAGGTGATCAGGGGACTGTAGCATCTCTTTTAGGAGCAAAGGCTGAGAGAGTTGGGACTGTTCAGCCTGAAGAAGAGATGACTGAGAGGGGATCTTATTAATACATACAAATATCTTAAGTGGGGGTGTCAAGAGGATGGAGCCAGACTTTTCAGTAGTGACCAGTGACAGGATAAGAGACAACAGGCACAAACTGAAACATGAGAGGTTCCATCTGAATATGAAGAAAAACTTCCGTACTGTGAGGGTGGCTGAGCACTGGAACAGGCTGCCCAGAGAGGTGATGGAGTCTTCTCTGGGCATTCTCAAAACCTACCTGGACATGATTCTGTGCAACCTGCTCCTGGTGAACTGGTTTAAGTTGACACTGTAAGACAGTAAAACAGTAAGAAGCAAAGAATCAGGGCATTGCAGAGTTGAAGTTACTACTGCAGTATTAATTTAGCTGGATTGCACTTGAAAATATGGTGAAATGTACTCTAAATGTATTCTCTTTTTTTAATCTATTACATAGAAAATATAGAATGTACAACTTAGGTCAATTAGTATTTGGATAGAAACTGTAACTCTGGAATTTCTTGACTTTCTTCTTCTTGATTTGTCATTCTGAATGTTAAATGTTTTTTTTCTGTGTACTAGTTTCTACACATCAAATAATGCAAATGCAAGTGATTTTATGGCCTATTTGTGTACCTAGTGAAGTCAACAGGAAAAATTGCAATTAGTTTAGTGAGAAAGGGATCAGAAACTTGCTTTAACTGTTAACAAGCGCACGGATCACAGTCTCTCACTCCTCTTTCTTAATTAGATTGTAATATGTAGCATGGCTCTGTATTTTCAGTAGGATTGCCTTTTTCAGTTATCATGGATTAAAATGCACTCTAGCATTGGAAGTTAAAAATCTCAGGACTACATTCCTTTTTTCTTTTGCACAGGGTTCCCATGACTTTAGTGTTTTCTTTTGAATTTTTGGAGACAGAACAGCAGACTGACTCCCTATAGCTTAAATAAACTCTTGTTTTGGCATTCTGCTTCTGCTGCTGATGGTTTAGCATCCTGCATCCTGAGTTTCTATTGTATTAGCATTAATCACTTTGTTTAGTGATACCTTTTTTTTTTTTTTTTGGAAAGTGAAGTTTAAAGCATGTATTTTATGGGCCTTTATGATACTCGACATTTGGAGATCTCTGCAGTGCTGAAACGATGTTCATTTTTACCTGTTGTGTTCCTTTGCTTGAGAAAGTAATGAAGAGAAATCTCTGTAGAAAAATGTCATGAGAGAGGAAATTATCATAACACAAAACTATATTTCTAGGAGCCTTATGTGAAAGTAATTTAACATATTTTTAAAGAAAAGATAAAAGCGCAAGTTATATCTATTAATGCCTATGTTATGTGATCAAGTGACTAATCATGATACTTTAAAAGACTTTTTTAAATTAAAAAATAAGCCCATTACAAGTAGATGCATTCATGAGAAGTACTTTTATCCTGTCTGCTAGAGACCTTGACAGCTCCTTTAGAAATACTTTGGGGGTGTAAAATGCTAGAAAAGTATTATAACGAAAGCCTTAAGATTAACTTGTGCAAAAAGGGGAGTGTCTTAGGTGAAAACATGGATATATATGTAATTTTCATCTTAGAAAATCAAGTAAGAAGATCTAATTATTTTCACAAGGGTCAGAGTTAGTCTTTTAAAAATCTGTGTAAGGAGACACTTTCATAACAAACTGGTAAAACTACAGGGTTTATACCAGAAATCTGGTCTAGTACAATAATATAGTATAAAAAAATTCTGAAAGAAATACTTGAAAGTAGCCTATATAGTAACGAAAGTATTTGGTTGTAGAGCTACAGTCTACTGAACAAGGACAGTTTATCTCCTTAATATAAGACTAAAAACATATATGTAAAGAGTATGTAGTTCATCTCTTCAATTTACATATATTTTAATTTTGTGCTGATTTTTTTTTTTTTTTTAAAGGAAGCTGCACCTACAGAATCTCTTCTTAACTGGCAAGACTATGAGGGACGAACTCCCCTTCATTTTGCTGTTGCGGATGGGAATGTAGCAGTTGTTGATGTCCTGACCTCCTACGAAGGCTGCAATGTAACATCTTATGACAACTTGTTTCGAACTCCGCTTCACTGGGCAGCCTTGCTTGGTAAACTGGACAATGCTGAAGTCATTTAATCATAAATTGACTGTAGTGTTTAATCTTTGTCTCTGATTTTTATTTCATTCCAGCCTGGCATTATGCAAACTAATCTTCTAGAACAATAGTAGTTTCTGCCAGACCAGGAGTAGAAGTTTGTGTGTCAATTGCTTGTTTTAGCTTCAGATTCTCTACAAAGGATTGTAAAATGCATTACTTAGAGAGGCTATATATGCTGATGGTTTAAGAACAGTTAGAGCACATTGAGTTGTTCTTGCATATGTAGCTTGATCATAAGTTAAAAAAACCCAGTGATACTCTGGAACAGTAGTGTCTGAAATGGTATGTGCAAACACCAGCATGAACGCAAGGCAATCTATTGGAGTGCATGAAGAAAATATCAGAACTTGTTTATTTTTTATCTGAAGAAAATTAGAGAACTTTACTAATATTTCGTATATGGATTGATGCTAGTACCCTCCCTTGGGCTGTGTGTAAGATGGCCACATAGGGTTTGTGAAGTGCCTGAGAGAGGTGAGTTGCTCCACAATGAGGAGTGGTTGACAGTGGCATCATCAGTTGTGTTCACTTTCAGCCTGTTGTGATGTATCACAGTTTATGTGTGCTCAGTTAAGTGCATTTATGGTTATATTATCTAGTTTTTATTAAACTACCCCTCACAAAATAAACAAGTGACTTAAAAAGATTCCCACAAAGAAAACGCCGATAATCGGAACAACAGAAAAATGGCAGAGCTGTCACTTCTCCTGCTCTTAGAAAAAGCTCTTCATCACTCACTTTATGACAATCTAATCACGTCTGACAATAAGTTTTATTCAGATAAAGATTTTTTTTCTGTTCAGATTGTTAACCTGAGACTCAGATGCTCTGTAAATTGTAACCTTGGGTATGTTTGCATCCTATTCTGCACAGTTTGATTTTACAGGTTGCAGAGCTGGATCTTTGCAAAACAAGTTAAAACTTGATTAAATATAAATAATCTTAATGCAGGGAAAGACATCTCATAAAATTATAGCCACAAAAATAATATGATTTAGAAAATTGACTTCCTATTTTCCATTCTCCTATGTGCAGAAGGAAAAAATAGCCACCACGTACTAGAAAAAAGAATCTTCAAACAATCTCTCTCCCCTTTTAACAGGCTTCATCCTTTCGGGACCCTTTGGGACACTGCAGACAGAGAATGCCAATAAAAGAATCAGATTGCTCACTGGAGCAAGTTACTGCAACACCAATGGCAATATATATGTAGTTTGATTATGTTTATTAAAAAAAAAAAAAGAAAAAAGAAAGATGTTCAGTGCATTTGCACTGAAGTAGAGATATTGAATATTAATTGTAAAGCATTTTAAGTGTCATAGGATCAGTCTCCCAAAGAAATACTCATTACACTTGGTTCTGCCCAAGAAGCAAAATTTATTGTGTTTTGAAATTGATTGTATTTAAGAGAGAAGTTTTGTCTGTTGGAAAAATGGATTGTCTAATCAATGTAGAATAAAGGGTGAGGATGTGCCAAGACCTCCAGAGTACTTGGTGAACTTGATGAGGTCTCTAGGTGGCATGGGCCCTTGGGAAACTTCTGGTTAGTAAATCATTATTAATTTTTAGGCTTCTGGTTTGAAGCTGAATACTAAATGTTATATATAGATCTCAAAGAGACTAAAATGTTACTATGCAGGTTAACAGTAGGAAGTTTAAAGTAATGCAGGGTTGCAGCCGCAGATTTTCTGTAGAAGTGATGTACTGCGTGTGACTGCATCTTAGGATATTGTTGCTCCTGTTATCTTTTCTTTTGTGTAGATAAAATCTGAGCCAAGTTACATCTCTTCTAAATACAAGTACTACCGAAACAACAGTTCTTCACTTCAAGAAATGAGTTTTAATGCTTACATTAATGCCCAAGTGAGATCCACCTTTGCACCAATTTATTTACTGTTGCACCCAATACAATTTTTTTTCAGCTCCCTGAAACCTTCTTTCCCATAGATGATTTAGCTAGGCTTCCTATCCTGATTACAGAGTTAAGTTCCCTTTTTCTGCTTGTCTGTCCTGAAAGTTCAGGCAACTTTTTTTTCAGTCTCAGTACTCCTATGGTTTTCCTTCTAGAATTGCACTCCATATCAACTTCTCCCAGTGCACCTCAATTTACTTCTTATAGTCTTCAGGTGGGAAGAGCTTAGCAACATTACATCTCTTTTTATGCTTTCAAGCAAGCATATGAATGGATCAGTTGACTTTAGTAGCAATATGCTGTACTCTGTTTTTCTGTCTGTGAAGTGAATACAAATTTTACCCATCCCTCAAAAATGTTGTGATTTTAATCTAAAAAAATTCTAATCTGTTTTGATGGAAGGAGTTGTGTGTGAGTTTGTTGTTTATGGTACCTGGTAGTAGACTCACCTCCAGATTCTGATACACATTTTCAGTTGAAATTTTGGTTAAGCAAAACCTAAGTAAAGAGTTTACACTTGATTTCTGTAAAACAATGTGACCTGTGGATGAAATCGTCAGTGTCAGTTTAGCCTGTCTTTTAATGTACAAATAATGGACAAATGCTTGTCATCATCAGTCTGTGCTCACTTTACTGCTTCTGACTGGCCTGTCTCTCAAATGCAGTGTCTCAACTGAATTATCATAAGCTTTTTCTGGAAAAATTCAACTAATTCATTGGAAAGTTAATATCGTAGTTGTCTGGCCAGCTGCTTCTGGTTTCTGATTTACAGATGCCCTCCAAAAATGAGAATACGGAGTATGGCACTGCAGCAGTCTTGGGAAGAAAGCCAGGCTTAATAGTTCAGATATCAAGTCTTATGTTTCTCTCTTATGTTTAGACTATAATGGCTGCAACACAAATATACTATTATTTATTAAAGTCTGTTCATTTTCTTGTTTTGTTTGAGTTTGTTTTGTTGTGGGTTTTTGTTTTTTTTTAAATACTGAGGTGTTTAACTTTAGGAGTTTATATTTCTCTGGTTTTATTATGTTATTTTTCTCAGGTCATGCGCAGATTGTCCATCTCTTATTAGAAAGAAATAAGTTTGGAACAATCCCATCTGATAGTCAAGGTGCAACACCCCTACATTATGCAGCACAAAGCAACTTTGCTGTAAGTAGCACATACCCTATATGTGAAGTAAATGTATTTTGCTGAAATATTTATAGTGTAACAAAGTGTTTGAGTTGCTTTTGAAATCTCATAAACACAGTGTTGTTGGCATGAGTTCAATTCAGACTTTTACTATGTTATGTGATATAAATGTGGTTAATTTCAAACTATTAAAAATAGATTTTAAAAAAAAACTAACTTGCTGTACAAAGAAAGGCCATTTGAGCTATACATTTGCATCAGAACAGACAATAGTCATTCAGGTGCTTCAGTAGAAAGCAGAATGGCACCTACTTTTTTACTGTCCTTTCACTTTTTAAGGCTCATTATAGCAAAATGTAAGCAGTTATAAGCAGTATTTAGAGTAAGATGACCTGTAGAGTATTTGCACAGCTGCTGCAGCACCAGTCAAACCAGTCTTTGCGTTCAAGAAAGTGATTAACTTATGAATATTTGGTATTATGAGTGAGCTGTTGTCTCATAAAGCATGGCTGAAGAGTTGATTAACTTTTATCATAATTCTTCAGGAACACTATATTTTTAAAAGTTTTAAAATTTTTTTTTAAATTCAGACAACAAAAAAAATTGGTTTCTCAGACAACCCAATTCTTACTTTGGTGTCATAGGTATTTTTTTCCCAGAGCAAGATCAGATACAGTACAATCAAGTATAAAACTCAGCAGTTTAGTGATTGCTGGTCATAGATGTTACAGAAATAGTTCTCAAGTGCTGGAATTTAAGAAAGCTTTTCTCAAGCTCCTCTGCCTCTCATAATTTTCATAACCTTCCTTTATAAAAAGGGTTATTTAGTGCCTAATTAATGTAGTTATGTGGTCCATAATGCAACATTTCCTTAACAGGGATACTAATTTAAGTCTTTCTTGCATACCTTATGTTAATTTCCATAAAACAAGGGAAATTTTAATGCCTTTGAGAAAATTGAGGTTAACACATCCAGAAGCACAACTGAAAGAGGGAACTGACCAATGTCTATTAGTACTACAGATGACACCTTCCTTGTGGGAGTGAGTTTTGGGGGTTTGGTATTTTTGGAGGTGGTCTTTAGTAAGACCATCCAGATATTTTTTAAATTCAGACTTTTGTTCAAGTATACTTTTGTGTGTAATTTTTACTTTTTTAGAGAGTTGAATGTTGATGCTGGTTATTGTCTATTTTGTACAATTTGGGTCTAACACACACACCTAAAGTATTTGTGTTGTAAAAGCCTCTCTTTCAAGTTTAAGTTAATCATAGGAAGATAGAATGTTTTTATTTACCATCTGGTGATTATCTCTGCATTCTTTTATCTTTTTTCTTTTCTTTTCTATATTGATACATTTCTAAAAAATTATTTTTCATACTGGCTTTCTTTTTCTGGGCTTGATTCAGTTAACTGAAACATATTCATTATGTTGCTGCCTTTTGATCCCATCAGCCAGCCAAACTATAATATCATTTAGGTTTTTTGTGAAAAAGTAAAGTACGTGGTGGAATCAGACGTTCTTTAGTAATCTTGTCTACTTACAATGAACGTACTGTTTCCCATCTTACATGAAGAATCAAACAGGAGAGTTTCATTTGGATCTGCAAGCCTCTTTTATCTGGAGACACATTCAAGAGCCCCTGCCTAAATTATGTCTGGAGCCTCTCTGTTTTTCTAGTCCAGTTGTTTCAGAGCACCACTATTTGCTTTTTTTTTCTCCATTATATGCATATCATCGAGTAATTCACACCACTGTGTTCCATATACACAGTCACGTAACCGAATGGAGACACATCCGTGTTCTGGCACATAGAGTAACAACTCTATATTTACAGTTTGAGATTCACATTATTGTTCTATTCAGTCTGTCCAAGTTTGGATAGGTGTGGTATATCAGCTAAAATGTTACGGTCCTTACTCCCTAACAACAAGAAAGTTTGTTCTTTTGTGTTTATTGTAAATGTTTGCATGGCTTTCAGTTTTATTTGCTTCGATATTTTGTTCTTCTGTTTTTCTGCCGGTTACTTACTATAATATGACATTTTTAGGGTTTTATAAGACTGAAGATATTTAGCCAACTCTTAATTTATGTGAAGAATTTGTTCCCTAAGACTAACTTATCCCCACTTACTACAGAGAGGAAAAGTTCTAGAAGAAAAGTTACCTAGTATTACCACCCAAATAGGTTGCCTGAAATTTAGATGGTGTAGGTATCCCACAGAACACACAAATAAACACCTCTTTTTAAAATCATGTGTGAAGGAAGATGCTCTATTTGTATTGACTTCAGTATGCAGAATGCAGGGCTAAATATATTTTTTTTCTGAGTTTTTCCAAAAGTGTCCAAAGCAATGTATTTTCCTTTCACATACTCGTATAGATAGATCTAGTAAATGAAATGTTGATACCCCATCTTATTTTTAAATATTCAAAAATAATGTTTAGTATTTTTCAGAGTTTCTTGATAGCACAAAATGAAGTGATACAGGTTTACCTCTATCCTTTACTGTTATTTTTCAACTTCGTTGGTTTTTTATGTTTTTTCTCCACTTTTTTTGATAGTGCTAAAATACATGTGATCTTTCATAACAAAATACATATAGAATTAAGCTGATTGATACTTCTATTTTCTGAGTTCTTAATCTTCCTGTTGTAATTTAATTTCATTTTGCTTTCAAATTGTGATAACTTTATTTCGGAAAATAACGGTAATAGCACTGCGGGATTTTCTTCCATTTTTTCCAGTTAAAAACTGTAGAAAGGAAAGAGTAGTGGAAAGAAACACTGCTTGGCTAAAACTTAATGGAAAAATAAAATTACTAATTTGTATTTTTTCGAATGCATGCCTTAGTATTGAAGAAGTGCAGCCTCCACAGTGCTTTTTGCTTTGCAGGATTTCAAGCAGTGCAGAGTATTTGTAGGGGGCTGAGTTGCTGCCCTAATGAGAAGCCATTTGTGTCTGTGGTGTAGTGGTGGCCACAGAGCTATAAACACATGCTGGTTTGTGTGGAAGGCTTAATGCTTCCATTTCTCATTGTTTCTGGCTGGACCTTTGTACAATAAACTGATAGTTCAGACTCAAATTCACAAACCTGTAAGGATCTCAGATCATATTAAAATAAGATAAATGAGAAATTTTCTATTTCTTTAGAGGGATGAAATTATAAGTAGTAGTAAAAAAAAATCCAAGCTAATCAATAGTACTTAGGCATTTAAGCACCTTTGGGACTATTAGCATTTAATTCCTTAGAGACAAGAAATTCTCATCCTATCCAGAGCAGCGATAGAGCTATTTTGGGGTCACAGAGGGAAAAGGCTAAAATAGTGTTAATACTAAAATATCAATATAAAATAAAATAATGAAACCTGGGTTTTTTTTTTCAGTTTTTATTGACTAACCTATCAGTGACTCTTAAGAGATGTTTTCCAGCTGTTAAACACACAACCTTTTAAGGCATTAGATATAAAAGGGAAAATCTTCCCCTTATTCTTTTTCTAGCA
The DNA here is from genome assembly GCA_036023395.1 of Myiotriccus ornatus. Taxonomy (NCBI): domain Eukaryota; kingdom Metazoa; phylum Chordata; class Aves; order Passeriformes; family Tyrannidae; genus Myiotriccus; species Myiotriccus ornatus. The sequence continues at coordinate 90,941,118 of JAYRBT010000082.1, read as the reverse complement.
CTTGTAGTTTTCTCTCCCTTCCTTTCCTGTGTGACTTATTAAGAATTTAGCAGCAGGTTAAATAAGTGGACTTGTTTACTGAGAGCTTAACACAAACACAACATTTGAAGAAATAAATCTTTTTGCTTTGATTTAAATAGAGATTTTAGTGTAACAGTTGCAGAGGAAAGACTGGACTCTGGTGTAAAGATTTTCTTAATCTTTTCTGATTTTTAATATTTCAGTAATTAGGAACCTGTTGATATTATCAAATATTAGGAAATATATCTATGTTGCCCCCAAAGTTTTTTCTTTTCTTTTTTAATAGTCAAATTATTAGGGTTTGACAAAGTAAAATATTTGCATGTGCAGTTATATTTATAATGGGAGAAAAAATTATGTTGGGAGAATATTTCAAAGGGACATTATTTTCTGGGGAGGTTCCGTTTGGACATTAGGAGGAATTTCTTCACAGAAAGGATGAGTGGACTTTGGAATGTGCTGCCCAGGGACATGGTGGAATCACCGTCCCTGGAGGTGTTTAAGGATAGACTGGATGTGGCGCTCCATGCCATGGTCTAGTTGACAGGGTGATGTTTGGTGAAAGGTTGGACTTGATGATCTCAGTGGTCTTTTCCAACCTAAATGATTCTCTGATTTTTATCGTCATTGTATTACAGTAACGTTTTGATAAGCCGGTAATATTTTTCCCATTTCTTTCTTCTCAGTGACTACAGTGTCTTTTTCTTCATTAAGATGAACACATGATGTTTGACACAAAAAAGAAAAAATTATTAAATAAATGACAGTGTTAAACTCCTAGTTAAGGATGCACTGTGATTATTGGTGAGGAAAAAGGCATAGCAGAAAATACAGTGCTCCTGTTGAGTTATTACTCTTTATAAACATGAAAAGGAAAAACAAAGCGTTGATTTGCTTCATGAACAGCTGAATGAGACACAGTAGTTTCTTGTTGTTACAGATTCCTTTTAATGTTAATTTCAACAGCATTTCTTTTCAGGAAACAGTTGAAGTATTTTTGAAACATCCTTCTGTAAAAGATGACTCAGATCTTGAGGGAAGAACATCCTTCATGTGGGCAGCCGGCAAAGGCAGTGATGATGTTATTAGGACTATGCTGACTTTAAAATTGGATATTGATATCAATATGACAGACAAATACGCTGGCACAGGTAAGATGCTTTACAGTAAAGAGCCACTGGACATTTCCGGTCAGTGTGATTTCCACCAAACAAAAACATTGTTAGAAGCTATATTAGTCTTTTCCTGGATGTGTGCTTTAATCCTGAAAATATTTCTGCATTAGTTTAATTATGTGTCTGAGTCAATTCTTTGCCTTATTGTGGGAAAGAAACAAACTTTTTCTTTGTGGATTGGATAGTTAATTTGAAATACAGCAAGAAGAAGTACTGCTATGCTGCTACCTAGATCTGGATCCTGGAAAAGGGAGAGCTGTTCTGTATTCTGAAGAATAAAATGAAATATAATTGCATAAAAAGCCCTCCCTGAAAATGCCTCTTAAAATGTATTTGTCAGTAAATGCATACTTTGAAACTATAGAGCAAACTAACCAGTGAAGTGGCTAAATTATCTTCATGAAAATCTTAAGTACCATAGTTATTTGCAAAGATAGTGTAATAAAGATTAGAGCTATTGCACGTCTGTTGTCCAAAAAGTAAGTCAAACTTGATATCCCCCAAGTTTATCATCCCGTTATCTTCCCAGAGCAAAAGATAGGTATGCAACACAGTGATTCAGGATTCAAGCATGCAAGTGATGACATTCAAACTTTCCTATATTATCTATGAATTTATCTCATTTCATGAAAAAAAGTATAAGAATTTGTGGTAGAAATATTGTACTTATGTAGTGTTTTCAATAAAAATGGGATAACAGTTCTGACAGGTGTCAAAGTGTTTATGTATTATATATAAAAAAAGAGGAGATTGTGGCATAAATTGTAGGGGTTTGATAGCAGAAGGCTTCAAACACTAAGCTATGTAGGAGGAGGTCAGGAACTACCCAGTGCCACACACAGTCAGGTCACAATGTTAGATGTTAAGTGCAAAACTGTATACTTATCTATAAGAAGTAGTAAAATGACAGCCAAGCCGATAGTCAAACCACACATCCATGAATAATACAGTAAAGGGCGTTTCTCCTGAAAACTGTTATTTCAAACAGACAAGAATGTATATTGCAATGTTTGTTTATCTAAATTTTCATGTATTTGTTTTAAAGTATACTTAAGCATGATCTTTTGGCAGCACACATACGTAAACTAGCCTAAGCTCCATGGTTAAATTTAGGAAACTTGCAGTGTAGATTTATCCCAACCAAGAAATAAAGATATGAATTTAACAGCTTTCTTCTTTTCAGAGTGCACTTAGAATAACATACAACTGGTAAATAAATGCAGTATCAGGGTTATGTGGTTCAGGATTTGAAATGTAGTATGTATGAATATTATTATCATATTAAAATTTGAATTAGTTTCATTTTTTTTAATAATATGCTGGGTCTCAACAAAAAGCAAAATACACTCAACATAAAATTCTATTTAAATTCTTGCTCAATTCTTGCTTTTCTTACAATTTAGTACACGTAAAAATAATCAGTCTTTCCAAGTTGTGGTAGCTTGTAATTTTTGGGTTTAAGAAATACTGCAACAAATAAAACATCAGTCTTCATGTTTGATGACTTTAAAAGCTATATACTCTATGATTGTACTCATTTCATCTTTTATCAGTCACATTTGCTACTTCCTGACACTTCCCTTTTAAATAGCTTACAGTACTTGTCTCAGACCTTAAGGTGGAGTAATGTTGTAGTTACTGTGCAAACCTCCTTACAAAAGGTTTTCTTCTTTGCAGACAGTAATCACATACTGTGTTTCTGAAATTACTCAGGTGTGGATTTCATGCTTGAATAACTCAGGTGGTTGAGCTTATTATCTTTCAGTCTTAAACCTTCTGTAGCAGTGATATGCAATCACTTTTTAATCTTGATTTTGTTGTATGGCTTTTAATCCAAGGAAATGAATGGATGTTCCATTTACTTTAAAGTGCCGTTGTGGAGAACACCCGAATAGTCTTAAAGTGGAGAACTGTGCTGTTCATCGCTTGCTGTCGAGCAGCCTGAACTAAACTGCTGTGCAAGCAAGTGCAATAGCATGGACTTTATTATAGTGAGCTGTAAACATTAAAGGAAGCCCATCAGTAAATCACTCTCTGATTTTCCTTTTTTTATTTATTTTTTTTTTTATTTTTTTTTATTTTTATTTTACGAAGGTTCTTAATCATTCCCAAGTTTTGGTAAGGGAAAAGAGGTGTTGCGTTTGGACGGGAAACTATGCAGTAGTAGAAAATAGTGTACATGCCACCGTGCCTGGGATACAGTTGCTGAGGAGAGTTCAAGGTTGTGTTTTTCTGACTTTTGTGTGAGATTCAGTTAAGCTCAGTTATAATGTTGCATTAACTCAGCCTTTTTGCATTTACTTAAAAAAGAGCAAGCCCTCCATTCAGCTTTGCTAGAACATCGAGACTCTCAGTATTGTGTAGGAGAATGACACCAAGGGAAAGGAATTTCCCTCTTCTCAGAGATCAGCGCTGCAGGAGCATTACAGGGGCAGCTTTATAGCTCTGCCGTCACTGCGCACAATGGAGAGGGCTCTGTCTGTCGGCTGAACAAAGGACCTATTGTAACCAGCTGGCTGAAGAATCTCTTCAGTCACCGTGACTCCATCACAGAAAATTTGGCTTACAAGAAAATATTGAGCACAAAGTGCGAAACAAGATGCCTGCGTCAGAATGAGTGATAGGAGGGAAGAACCAGCCAAGCTGACACAGCAGCTCTTTTTCTATTGTATTGTTACACACACCCCATGTGTCATCTGATGGAGTGGTTTACTGCCTTTGGTTTCATAAGAAATTCAGGACAAAAACCAGAACCTAGAGTTTACTGTGAGGTCAAACCATGAAAACCAGGCCCTTCCCAAAGTAAGGAGCGGCAGGGATCTCATTCTTGTTGAATTTCTACTGATAGCCACCCACTCTCATGGCTGCTGCAGATGCAGTTATTTTTCATGAGCTCGGTGAGCACCGCTGTGCTTTTTAGCTGCAACAGTTAAACGTCAGTGTCACCTCAAAAGCATGATTTCAATTACTAAGGCAGCACTTCTCACAGGGTCCCTGGCTGTGACCCCCGTGCCTCATTCATCTGTATCACAGTTCCGCTTACTGTCACTGATTTTGAGACTCTGTTTTATGGCAACACACTTCACCTGGATTAGGTTCATGGACAACGAGAACAACCTGCGCATTTTATTAGTGCCTGTGTAACAGGTTATGCTGGGTTACTGTTTCATAAGGTGTGCAGAGCTGGTACCACTGCTACACAGTAGCTGGCAGGTACAAAAAACCAGACTGTTTTGATATTCTGGCTATGGTTCAAGAAGCAGTTCCTTCTCACGTTGGCCTTCGTGGTGTGCATTTCTGTATAATGCCTCTGCTGGATCCTGACCCCGTCTGTTCTAACATTAAACAAATACATGTAGGTACAGAAAACAAGACATGTAGGTACTGTTTACAGCTCCACATTTTTCTGGCTTGAGCACACTCAGTTCTCACTAAGGATGAATATCTCTGAAATTTCATGGGGGTATAGGAACTCACTTTATTAAATGCGCATTTATGAACTGCACTGTTTTGTGGTTTTATTCTAAATTATTTTGAGTTTTGTCATCTGTAAGATATTCCACGTGTAAGGCAGTATGAGAATGTAGGTTGTCTGATTTGATTGCTGACTATAGGAAATAATCCAAAGCATTTTGAAACTCAATTGTAAGTGAAATCACCAATATATGTGCCCTCCATTGGTTTGAAATATCACTGCTGTGTGTGGTTCTCCTTTCCTTCAATAAGAATCGTGAACTGGTCAGACTGGTATTCCAACATCTTCCTCAAACTCCAGCTGACAGTGCCTGCAGGATGGCAACAGCAACTCCAGTTACAGGACACCACATCTAGAACTCCGAGTTCTGAAGTATCTGAAGTAGTGCAGTTTTCATGCAACTGAACATTGTGAATTGTAGGGATGAGACAAAATGCAGTACCTGGTTTGTACTCTTTTTATTTTTTCTGAAGAAACCAGAATGCTGGAGATACTGTGCAAGATATGATGGCCTTAGTACAACATTTTGTGTAAAATATTTTCAAAAAAGGCTGAGAGAGGAGCAGGAGCAGCTGGGTGGTTATCTGTAGTTACTTTTGGTTGAGACGACTTTGTTTATTTGAAAGAAAAAAAAGGTATTTTTTTTTGAAAAACAGTGAAAAAATAATTAAAGCTTGCTTTCACTGGTGATGGCAGTCTCAGAAATGCCAGAAAACAGAGGCAGAAGTAAATAATGTAATATTCTCTTAATCAGAAGCTGCTAATCTTCCCCAAATCCTCAGTATAAGACAATCTTGGTAGTGTTAAGCTTAAAATTTCCATTTGTGCAAGTTAGAAACATGTTTCAGAGCTATCAGCTATTCTGCTTATGACTTATGTGGCACGAAAGTTTTTTTTTATATAATCAGTTGCTAGGATTCTTCAGTTTCTTGTGGTTGAAAAGTACCTTTTCCACCAAAATGGTTGAAATGAATTTTTATTTTGACTGTTCTAATTGTGAACCTCCAAAGCTCATGGTATTATGGTTTCTTTTTCCTACACCTTAACTCTTCTAGCATTACACGCTGCTGCCCTTTCTGGCCATGTCAGCACAGTGAAATTGCTGTTGGAGCACAACGCACAGGTAGATGCTCTGGATGTCATGAAACATACCCCGCTTTTCCGAGCCTGTGAGATGGGACACAAAGAAGTGATACAAACACTCATTAAAGGTCAGCTCTTAACTTGTCCGGAGTTCTGGTGCTGCTTTCTGTGGGACTGGGAAATAAACAGATAGCTGAGCAAGAGGTGGAGGTAGGAAATTGCTTCCCTAAAGCAGGTTTTGTCTGTAAGTATCCTTTGTGGGATAGCACTAGTAAATGTAAAAGATTATCAGAGCGTTGTGCAAAGTAAGTGTTAAATATAAAATTTTCAAAATTGGGAGAGTTCTTTTCACAGCTCATTTCTGCTCAGGCCTTTGCAAGTACATTCTAGTCTCTCAAACCAACACTTGCCCCCAGCAGATCATTGTTTTTCTTTCTTTGTTTTTTTTTTTTTCATCACCAAAAAGACCAAATTAAGCTTTCTTCACTTTTGTGAGAAAGCATTTTTAGGCTTCTTTGAAGATTTTTGGACTGTTTAAATAAGTCTTTAATTTTTAATGCAGATAGCTATCAAAATCCTACATCATTAATATTTTCCTCTGATTGGTTTTTATAGGCAGGATTTTATTTGTAGACAGAAATAGGATTTAACAATGTACACAGTGTTAGATAATCGTAAAATATCTGCTGAAGTGTAAGAAGTACAGTGAAACAACAGTGGCAGCCTAGATGCAAAACTCTGTCATTTTAGCTTCCCGGAAACATCTCCCTCCTACTTCAGACATGATCCCGTTTATGGACAAATGAAGTACGCAGGCTAAAAAGTTGCAAGTTTTCCATCAACTATCTTTTCTTACTGAAAAGTCTGCTTCCCTTCATGATTTGCTGAGCAGATTTTAACCTCCTGTTAAGCTCTTCCACTCCCTGTGCCATTTAGCTTTTGTGTGTATAAGAACCTTGTAAACATAACTGAGTTATGCTTAATTATATATTTTATGGTATAGACAGTCATTCTTGCTGGTTGGTTCAAGCTTTTGTATTTGTGGAGTTTTATTTTTGTACAGAATTTTTACATCTTGCAAGAAGACAGAGAAATTTGTTATCTGCATTAAAGAGCTTTGGAATGCTTGAATTAAAAAAAAAAATTAAGCCTTTTCCAAAAGTTATTCTTACACTGTAAATATGTTATCTTGCCTGCATTAGCGATTTAAAAGCAGATTTAATCTGAAGGCCAGTTTTTAAAAGTATTTTTCTTGTTGACAAATAAAGGTTTTGCTGACAATTAATAGGCCTGAAACAAGTAAAGGCTAGGTTTTTCAAAGGCATTTGATAAATCTGGAGATTCTAAAGCATCAGAAAGGATTTGCATAACAAAATTCAAATTATTTTTAGAAATACCTGTCTGAATTGTCATTTTACCAAATAAGTTCTAGTTGAACATAAACTTATTCTTTTCTTAGCATTCAAAAGTGTTTTCTTTTTATTCTCAAAAAAATGTATTTGTTGTTTCAGGAGGGGCAAGAGTGGATTTGGTTGACCAAGATGGCCATTCACCTCTTCACTGGGCAGCCCTGGGAGGAAATGCTGATGTGTGCCAAATCTTGATAGAAAATAAAATCAACCCTAACGTGCAGGATTATGCAGGTAGAACACCTCTACAGTGTGCTGCTTATGGAGGTTACATTAACTGCATGGTAGTGTTACTGGAAAACAATGCAGATCCAAATATCCAGGATAAAGAGGTATGTAGTTCTTCACTAACTTTAGAATAACCATAAATCAAAACATATTCCTTTTCTTCAAGGTTATTCTCTTTTCTGGGACATAGAAGCATCTTTGCTGCCTCCACTTCAAAAATCTTGTATGAAAAGTAGTATTTTAATATGCAGCATGAATTGAAGATTTGTATTTTTCCATATGACTTTTGATTTTTCCTTATCGAAGTGTGTATATATGAGGAGTCATATTAATAATCTGATTTCTTAACTTCTATAATTCCTTATTAGCAGCTGACATAGGAATGTGATTTTATAGTCTGTAATGAGTTTCTTCAGCACAGAGAGAGAGCAAGCAAGAAAGATATTTCAAGTGAGATGGCACAAGAACTGTTTCAATTATTTATCCACATAAGTATCCATATATGTATACTGTGTCCAGTTAAAAAAAAAAAAAAAGGAACACACTGACTAGGTTGTATTTTCTTTTGTGCCATTATTCAAGCAGTAAGTGAAATTAGGAGGCAAAATTAGGAAATTAATTGTGCAACCTATAACAGATCTCTTTCTTATATGACATAATTTCTCGGAAGTCAGTAGAACGTCATCAGTCAAAAGAGCTTCACCCAATTTGTTAAACTTTTCTGTAGTTATTCTTTGTAGGGCATAGATAATTCCAAGTAATGGAGAAGTGGTTTTCATTATGAGTTCTTTCTTTTGTAAAGAAAGCAACTCTAGAGCTAGTCTCCTAATGCTGCTTTTCAGCTGCTTTAGGTGAAAAAGCACTAGTGTTGTAATCTTGTTTAAAAAAAAAAAAATTAATTTTTAAGTGCTGTATTCTTCTTATTTTAATAAAGAAGTTTATTTAGAAGAACTAGTTTGTACTTCATGTCCAGAAAAGCATTGAATTACACCATGATTTATGACTTTTATTGTGGCGTGATAAAGTTTGGGGATAATGCTTATTTTTGTTCTGTTTCTATTGTTTACAGGGAAGAACTGCCTTGCACTGGCTCTGTAACAATGGCTACCTTGATGCTATAAAGTTGCTGCTCAGTTTTGATGCCTTTCCTAACCTCATGGAGAACAGCGAGGAGAGGTACTGCTTGTCTGAATGTGTTATTTTGTGATTTAGCAGAAGCTCTACCTACGGTTTAAATGTTAAGTGTTCAGATACTGCAAGGGAATCTTAATCTTGCATCTAAAAGGAGTCCTGTAATTTTGGGCTTCAGTTTCAGCAGCTTTTCTAATGTGAAATTTCTCTCCTTTGACTAAGACATTGCAGCTTCAGCTGTTCATACTTTTGAACATTGAACTTAAAAGATATTTCTGCGAGTATTTACTCACTCTAGTCTTGTTTGAAATATTGAAAATCTTTCTCATTTATATGAAGTTCATAGTAGGTATGTACGGACAGAGGATGAAAAGGCATTTCTGCTGCTGTTGGAGTAGACAGGAATTTTTATTTTCTATTTGGTAGGAATTCAGTGAGAAGAAAGAAAATGGGAGAAATGTAATGTTATGTTTTAAAATAGTGATTACAAAGTACCTGGTGGTTAACAGTGTTCTAAAGGCCTAGTTAAAAAAAAGTCTCCTATAATCATAAAGAGACAGCACATTTGCATCTCTTTTCTTTGTCTTTCATTGACATATAAATAATAGTTTTTTAAAAGTGATTTGGGTTGAGGAGTTCAAATTAGTCACCTGACTGTGAAGATAATTACTATTAGCAGAAATTTATAATGCCTTTTTTTAGAGTAGATGACCTCCTCATAATTATAAATAAAACTATGAACAGTATGCCATATAAATTTGAATATTTCAACATTTTAAATAACTTAAGGAGTTTGAAACCCCATATTTCAGTGCTAAATTTGATACTTACTTACTTATCCCAGTTTTTAATTGCTTTCTTCTCCCATAATTTCTCTTTTGTTCTCTAAACCACTCAGATTTCTCTTCCCTTTCTCTTCTTATTTTTTATTGAGAAACAGAAATGAAAGTATAACTAGTTCATAATTAAGTAGTGCCAGTGCTCTCTTTAGTAATTTTTTATAGAAAATTAAATAAACAGTTGTAATTAAATTACTCCTAATAAGTAAGATTAAAAGCTACTATTTTGCCAGAAAAGAGGCTACTGTTATCCTTACTTTGTAGAAATATACTAATGATGCTCAAATGTCAAGAAATGACCTTAGCTGTGGTTTACCACAGTCATTCAGATAGTTATTTTTATTTCCCTTCAGGCATTAATATATGTTCGTATGTATAAACCTAGATTACTCAAAATATAGCTAGCGGTGTTCCGAATGTCTGCCATTAAGCACACATGTGCAGAACAAAAGAGATCTCCAGTATTTCTAGATGAATCAACCTTTAAATATAATTCTGCTAAAGTATATATAGTATATCAAAATTGCACAGTTGTATCTCGATAAATATCTACAAATCTTGTTTTACTGTTAATAGATTGGAAGTTTGGAAAGTAGAAAAATCAAGTTGAGTGTTATAAGAGAGAGTAAAAGTAACCTCAGGGATATGGTTCATCTGTAATTGGATGAAATTGTTTTTAATCAGTTACAATTTCACCGAATAGTAATTTTTTCCCCAATATATCTATAATCAGAAGCTTATCATCTTTACTTTCATAGAGTGCAATATGAAATACCAGTTAAAAATTCAAATGTAATGGTTAAAGATAATTAGATTAGTAAAAGATGAAGCTGAGATTACCTCTAGGATTTTAAGCTGCCCACTTGCTTGCCAGCTATGTGATCAAATGCTAGTTGGAGGGTGCTGGGTTTGTTGTTCTTTGCAAATTTGTTTTGTAACCCAACCTAACATCCTGGGTGCATCATGTGATGGAAGGCTAGCTGCTGCTTGACCACCTTCATGCTAAATTACATATAACAGCTGATGGTTGATGTCTTCTTCATGTGTTTCCCTGTGAAGCCAGCTGGATTTGAAAGCTTTTTGTTTTAGAGAGAACCAGTGGAAAACAAAATTTAAAACAGGCTTTGAACTGACAAAACAGAGGAGTGTATGTAAGCAGCCATGAATGGGTATTATCCAGTCATACGAATCCCTATTCAGATTTGATTTGAGTGATTTTTTTACTTTTAAAGGTAGCTTTAATGGAGTTATAGAATCTATGTTTAAAAATATGGGTCTTCATGACTGGGACCTATAATAGAATACACTGTCTTGGTAGATACATGGTTGTAGCATAGTTTGCTTTAGTATCTTTTGTGTCTTTAAAATATTCAAAATTAGGTATACCTTAGAAATGTGTTTTACTGAAATTATGTTCTTTCTGAAGTTCCCATTTCTGGGTTATCAGAAGTCTGTATCTCTTCAAATGCTATCACCAACACACCTTGACATACAAATTTTCATGTTATGTCATTGTCTTTATTCCTGCAGACACTTCAGTTCAGATACTGTTAATCCTTCCATCAAATCATTGCTGTGTGGCAAGTCCAATTGTGCTTTCTGTCTGTTTTTCTTTGCTTACCAGCACTGCGTCCTAGCAAGTTACCATCAAGAAGAGCCCTAATTTTCACAATCACATGCATTGACACTTGTTATTGATAGTCTTACGTTACATGGTCTTGATTATGGTCTGTGACTGATAATTTTCAGTTGCTAAATGTCTCTGCCTAATGTTTTGGTGTTGGTGAGGGAGATATGTAAATTTTGATTCTGTGTTGACAATGGGAAATTTGGGAATTATTTTTAAAAGGGCTTAGGCGTCTTTGACACCATTAAAACCCAAAAAATTTAATATTTTTAACACCTGTGTCCATTTGAAAACAGACTTAAGTCTTCCTAGTATTTTAAATAAGGATATTTTCCCTTGATACTGATCTAATGCTGCTGCTTAGTCAGTCATACTGTCCTCAGTTGTTGTTATAGAAGCTGAGAGAGATTTGATAGTAAATCTATAGAACTTAAATTCATATGGATATAACACAAAAATGTTTTAACTTACTTTTTTCTTCAGATTTCTATACAAAAACCTCAATAACACCTTTTAAAGATTGCTTGACTAAAGCAGTTAATTCTGTGGATGGGGCTTTGGCAGATTTTGACCAAATACTTCGTATAGTCTGGTCCCCCCCCCATTTCCATATGAGGAGAATAAAATAAGTCTTAAACATAATCACAGTGTGTAGAATCGATAGAATAGGAAAACAATACTTAATAATTAGTAAAGCAGCCTACTGAAAGCAGTGTTTATTCTCTCTTCATGCCTTAATATGAAATGAGGGTGAAGTAAATGCACATTATAGTTAGAATCAATAATAATTGTTGTGGGTTTGTTTGGGTTTTTTTAGGTATACTCCACTTGATTATGCCTTGCTTGGGGAACACCATGAAGTGATTCAGTTCATGTTAGAGCATGGGGCTCTGTCTATAGCTGCCATTCAGGATATTGCTGCTTTCAAAATCCAGGCTGTCTACAAAGGATACAAAGTTAGAAAGGCTTTTCAAGAGAGGAAGAATCTTCTAATGAAACATGAACAGCTGAGGAAAGATGCTGCTGCCAAGTAAGTCTGAGACTTGAAATCTGCTCCAGCAAATAGACATTTGTCATAAGTTTGTATTTATCAATGTATGATTTTATCTGTTATCCATCGTCATGTATTGCTCTTCTTAGTAAAATTCATGAGACCAAAGTAAACTTGTAACTCCCGTATACCTATAGATAGATGGAAATTGTTTTCCATATAATCCCAATTTAAATAACAAACTTTATATAGTATACAAGAAAAAGGCAAAATACCACAATCTGAAAAACTAGCATGTTTCCATGAATCTTTGCCTGATATTCTGTATGATGATAAAAAGGCTTGGAAGACATTTATCACTTTAATGTAATGGAAGTAATTATTGACCTCTCAAGTCTTGTTATCAGTTACGAAAAGAAATTAATACGTGGTTGAAGGAAATGAAAAAACAAGCCAGGGAAAGCCTGCTTTGGTAAGGCTTAACTTAATGTTTCACACAGGAGGTTGTGCTTTTCTAGCAAACCAAACTCTTGGATTTATTTGCATTTTCAGTTTTGGCAATATCATTCTCTGCATTTGTGTTTTCTGATCTTGAATTAGAATTCCTATGAATTGGTTATATTGGATTATAGACAACTAACATATGCAATTCAAATAGTTATCAGCAAGAGGTGTAGGTTCTGACTGAGTTTCTACCATACTTAAAGGAAGTAATGGTAGCAAAGTGGTGAAATTAAAAAAATCAGAAGGTACATAAATGATTATCAAAATGCTTTGCTTCCTTGGCCTTTATCCTTAAGATTCACAGTATGAAATAAAACAAATTAGCACCTGGTTTCTCTTGAAGAAATCTGATTCTGGAATGAAAAAAAGTAACAGTCTGAAAAGATTTCTGCATGATTTTGTAGTATTATTTCTGTAAAGAGAGGTCATATGAAAAAGCCACACAACGTAATTATTGCACTTAGAGGTATTTTTGCTGCATCTGTGTATCATAGACAAATTCAGCTGCACTCCACTCTGTATCAGATTTGGTAGTTTGATGTTCTGCATAACTGGCCAGTCTGACCTTCGCTGGGTTTGATTGCTGCTACTATACTGGATAACAATTGTTATTCCCCAGGAGGAACCAAAGCTAGAAGTATCAGATAACTAATCTCTTGTTCACTTCTTCAGATCCTGAAGTTGTAACATGTAGCCCTCCTACTATTTGCCTTTTCTGCTGAAGTCAGTAGAAGTCAAAACCATGCATGGAGAAGTTGTCTTTGAAAAGATACCAAATACTTTGTGTATTTCTTTTTAATATGGAGAACTCTGTGTATTTCTGTGTGGTCACAACTGGCTTTAGCAAATGAGATAGTTTTATCCTTTGTGATGACAGTCAATTTTAGAAGAATCTATGATACCCCATCTAAAAGATTAAATGGAAAAGAATTGCCTCATGGAAATTTGGGGGTATTTTTGTAATAGTTTTCCTTTGTGAGTTTCTGATGCACTTTCTGAGACTTACTTAGCTCTTGTTATTTGTTTGAAAACAATAGAATCAAAGTCTGTGTACCAAATACCATAAAAACAGAATTACAATACAATTGGAGCATACAAGCAAATCAGGTTGTCACATCACAAATTTTATTTAATTGCAATTTTATGATCTGTAATAAACTGAAGGGGACATTATGTTGTCATCATTCTGTGTACCCATCTGTGCATTCCACAGCTAAAATTGGCCAGGGTGTTGCTGCATACAAAAAAACTAATATCCCTACTGATGTTTAAAAATCTGCTCTCCAGATAAAAGTAGTCATTTTACGGGAATCCAGAATGATGGTGAACTCCTAGATTGAACACACCCCCCTCCCTCATTTCAGTGTATGTATTTAAAGCTTGCTTTTTAATATGTTATCTTAGAGAGTCTCACAAAGATAAATCACTCATAAATCAGCATGTTTTTAATTAGCCTGTTCTTTTTTTTCCTTTTTTACCCTAACTAAAAGTCAGCCAGCATCTTGTACCTGTATAATTTTCTGCTGAAGTTACATTCACTGTATTCAAAACCTGTGAATTATTTCTATACAAACATTTTTTTCCCATGTTCTCTCCTATGTCAAAGAAATGGTAATTTACAAAATGAAGATTGATGCAGACAAAAACGTGCACACTACTATGTCATTGAGCAGAGAGACATATCAGGAGACCACCTTGGGTTGGCAGGGAAGCCGTGAGCAGAGCTCAAATGCAAAAAGGCAGTATACAGGAGGTAGAAGCAGGGACAAACTGCAAAAGGAAGAGTGTAAAAACGTTGGTTGGCCATGCAGAGATGGTATCATAAACACCAGAACTCAAATGGAGTTGAGGTTTTAAAGGGATGTTGCAGGTAACAAGGTGGGTTTCTGTTTCTACAATAATAAAAGTAGTAATACATTACTAAAAGGTTGAGTAAGGAATATGTGGGCCTGTTGCCAAATGGTGCATTTAGTGACAACAGGCCTACGTGTGTCAAAGTGCTCAATGTCTTCTTCTCTTCAGTCTTCCAGAAGCATCTCTCCCAGGTCTTTTTCCTTAGAGAAGTGTTTCAAGGAGGAGGAGAACTATTAGCTGTGAATGAGGATTAAGTCAAGGGTGGCTTGAGAGAACTCAGCCCAGACAAGTCCATGGGACCAGACTGGCTGCATCCAAGGGTAGAGAAAGAACTAACTGATGCCCTTAAAAGACCATTTTCCAACATCTTTGAAAGATCACGGATACCAGGGGAGGTCCCCTATGATTGGAGGAAAGCAAATGTTGTACCCAGCTTCAAAAAAGGGACAGAAGAACAATCTGGGAAACTGTATTCTGGTTGTTATCACTTTGTTCCCTGGGAAAGACAGGCACTCACTTGTTCACCTTCCCATTCAGTTTCTCAGAATGAGTTCCTGATGCCGTGTTTCTGTTTTTCATTCTGACCAGTTGCAGGAAACTGATTGAGTGTGGATGTGGATGTGAAAGGGGGTGAAGAAAGTGGGTAAGAGTAAGTAACTTGTGATATTTAGGAAAAGGGGAACAGTAAGAAAATAAACAGGTTAATTAAACAGCCTTCAGAAAGACTTAGAAAAATGTTCAAGCACCAAGACACTACAAGTAGATTATGAGGTTTTTCAAAAAACTGGTTATAAGACCTGAATGCTGAGGAAAAAAAAAGGGGAGTGTAGCAACAGAAAAACTAATGAGTTCTTCAGCAACCTGAAAATGGAAAGCACACAGTGGAAATTTGGTGTCTTTACTAAAATTGAGGGTAATAAGAACATAAACAAGCTGAGGTGCAAAATAAGAAGAACCGACAAGAGATATGATGTGTCACAATAAACCATTGTAAACATATTCATGGTAAAAGGAAGAGTAAAGAAAGAGTTGACCTGCAAGTGATGCTAAGAAGGCTGAAGTATTTCATGTCTTTTTTTTTTCCTTGAAAAGAATTTATATCAAACCAGCTCAATTTTTGTTTGTGTCAGAATAACAAGTTTTGTGGCCATGAAGAAACCGTAGCTGTCATTCAGACTTGCCTGAAGTTTTCATACTTTCTCATGGAAAATTTCTAATTTCTCACCTTTAAACTGGAAGTGTATATTGATGAGAATTTCAAGTAAATCCATATGAATCTGTATTTTCAGTTAAGAAGTAAAATGTCAAATTTGAGAATAGCACCGAGTTGCCAAAGACTATAAGCACATTGAAGACTAAATTTGAAATCAGAATGGTGTTAAAATACATGCCACAAAAGTCTGAAGAAAAAATAAATAGTCAGGTAAGGACAAATGGACTGCCCTACACATTTGGAAAGATCAGTCAACATAGGAATGCTGGACAGAAATTAACAGTTGTCTTACCATTTTTATTAAGGACTATCTCTTTAAAAGACTGCAGTAGATCAGAAGCTGAACATGCGATGAGTCAGCAGTGTCATGCTTTTAAAAACCATCAACATGCTGTGGCAGGGGTGGCTGTTTACACAGCATGAAATACAACTCCTCTTACTCCAGATAAACCTTCGCCAGTAGTAGGATCATACTTGGAGATCTATTTTCAATTTAAATTTTTTGAGTAACTTTTTTTTTTTCCCCCTCTAAGCATGAATTTGAAAATACTGTCCGGGTACGTGGACATGTTCTAAATTTAAAACATTATCCAGTGAGTAGATAAAAAAGTAAAGTGTTCTTGACAAAATAGCAAAGGTTGAATTCACATGAGCAGGATCAAAAATTCAAAGCATCTCTGTGTCTTCACAAATGTGTAATGCTGAAACTGTTCCTTACCATCTGCCAAAGGCTCAGTTTTCATACATTCGCTTTTGCAACAAAATACAAATTTATGGCCATTCAGGACAAAATTCCATTGCATTTACAGTGGAAAATATTGGCTTGCCAGCTCTGCTATCAGTGTTGAGCTGTAGATATCTAACTTTAGAGCCCAAATTTGGATCCTGCTGAGTCACCAGAACCTCCTGAAGATGACTGAGAGCCCTTAAGTTAGGAACTTGTCTACTTTCTTTACTTATCAGCAAAACCTAGTCTGTCAACTTACACAACAGTAAAACTTGAAAAAATTGATTTCAAATATATCCCTCATTGTAATACAAACTGAATTTCTGATTAAATAAAGCAAAACACAAGGGGAAGCTCTTATGTATTCGGGAAGTCTGTTAATCAACTAACATCTACTGTGGCAATTAGGATGATATCAGGTCTATGAATAGGAAGCTTTGAAATCCCTTCCCTTTATTATTTCTTCCGTTTAATCTGAAGAATTTTAGCACACAAACAAAAACTTTAAAAAAAAACCCCTTTTACTTCTTGTTTTCTGGTCCTGCGTCATTTCCATAACACTTGGTGTGTTGCTGAAGTTATTGTTTTGAGTTGATCTGCTCATCAAAGGAGTGCAGGCCACTCTGGCTTGAATGTGTATCACACAACCCATCTCACGCTTCCTTTTCTAACACCCTGAATGGAGGACATAGGCTGCTTGATTCTTGTGAAGAAAAGAAAATTACTATTCTGTGAATAGTAAGGTCTGATTTATCAGCTCAAATGGCTCAGTAATGGCAGTGGGATCTATACTGTACACAAACCCAACATCCCCATATAGTCCGGTTGTGGAATGCCAATATTGTCTGAAACTAGCCACTTTTTTTCCATGCCAGAGGGAATACTGAACCTCATGCTGCTGGGAGTGTGTTCTTTTAGATCAATTAGCAGCTTTTCAGGTGCAAAGTTCAATCAGCTTCTTCTGCAGAGCATACTGGATAAGATAGTACTGACAGATAAAGTTAAGCCTTCTCCCTGGCAGCTCACGCTGCGGTGACACGCGCTGGCATTGATGCGGCTCGCGGGAACTGGGGCTGGCACGCCGCATAACTAACCTGTCATACGCCGTGCCGAGAGATAATGTGGCAACAGTCTGCAAACTATGCTGTAGCACTGGAAGCAAGTTAAAATATCGGGCAGCTACATGATACGACATTTACCGCCTGTCCGTTCCGACAGGAAAAGTGTCACTTCATCTAGCAACCAGTGCTTAATTTATAAAAACAAATTTGGTAGTAGGTAGGTGTGTAACATTCGCTGTGTGCTATTGCGTTTATCCTGCTTGGTAGAAAAAAAGAATTTAAAAGACAAAGTTCAATGATAACCCACTTTTCAAAACAGGCTGCAAAATTTTATTCAACAGATGCGTCTTTCGTTACTTTGTCCAAAATTCTGTGTTATGTCTACGCTATTTAAGAGAGACATGATTCCTTTCGTTTTTGAAATCCAAATGTCATAAATGTAATGGCATACTAAATGCACACAAGTTTTTAATTCAGATCTCATAGTTTCAGTGTTTATAATTTGTATGGCATGTTTATGTAAAATAAATTAATTATCTACCAATGATAAATATATAGCAGCAAGTTAGTACCAGTAGCTAGTTGGATGTTGGTTTATAATTATCTGTATCAATTATGACACAGTTAAGTATGAAAAAATAATTTTCAAAGAGATTATGTCTTTTGCTGAAGTTTTTTGATTTTCAAATACAGTGCATTACTTTACTACTTATATGAAAACTTTGTTCATTACTAATTAAAAACATAGTTATTAGTATCACAATTATTTTCAAAATCCTACTTTTAACTTTTGTATATTATAAAACACCCTAAATGTAATTGTTTTTAAAACAAGTGAGTATTTTAAAATCAGTTAAAACCATTGGAAACTGAATGGGCAGATGGCTGACAAGAACTTAACCTTCGTTAGGCTGTAGCTGCAAGTCCATTGTTGTTTTTGGATCAACCTAAGACATTTCAGTGCAATAGGTGTCCTTTTCTCATGAAAAAGATGTTACAGTCAAGGTTTTATTGTGGCATTGTCAGATTTTTAGAGAGGAATGTGTTTAAGTTAGATACTTGCTCAGAAGATTTTGTCTTTGAAATTCTTATGGTATTGCCTATAATTGCAGGAAACGTGAAGAGGAAAGTAAGAGAAAAGAAGCCAAGCTACAGAAAGGGATGCAGAACATGGAACAAAGCAAGTTTCGAGTACAACAGAGTCCTGCAAATCGAGAGAAGACCACCAGTGTCCCACAGTTACCCAACAAAGCAGCTGATCCACAGAGTAAGAGACTTCTGTCCCTCAACGCTTCACAAATTCAACCAGGGAGAAGCAGCAGAGGTTCACCTAAAGCTTGTCACAACAAAGGGACCCCAAAGGAGTGTTGCCCACCAGTGGAGCCTCAGAGTGAAGGTCATAAAGTCAGCCAAGGTTTGTGAACTTTTTTTTAGTTGTTCTGGTTATCCGTTTTGTCCAGATCTGGGGGTGTTTTATATATAGGACCTGTATTGTCTGTCTATAATTTCTTATTCTTAAGTAATTCATGCAGGATAGAATTAGATACAGATTCTTTTACTCTGTGTGAAGTAGTCAAAAACACGAGCATGTACAGTGTCTGTAAAAATACCTAAAATATGTGAGAACAGGTTGTTGGCAGTTCTATTGGTTACACTCTTTGGAGAAAAGATTGAAAGTATTTGACATATCTGTGGTATACTTGAAGAATGTTAATGGAGGAAGGGTAACTCTTGGTTTTAAATAAGATTAAAATAAATATAAAATTGTTCTAAGTGACATTTCTAGTTTACGTGGGGAGCAGTTCAGTCACCTTTATTTTCCACGACTGGGTTCTCTTGTGCTTTGTCTCTGAAGTCCTCTTGTTGAGAACATTCAACGATATTTTCTGAGAAGTGAGAATTTAGAAACTGTACTATGAAATGTGTCAAAACTTCTGTTACTTTTCTTGCCCTGCTGTACTCTTTTTTTCTATCTGTAAATGCATCATCAGTTTATCATAATTCTTGACCACTTCTTTATAGTTTTATGAGATACACATTTTGATAACTTTTCAGTCAGTTCTGACTTCGGCCAGTTATAGTAGCCCATAGCTCAAATATTTCAAAACTGGTAATGTTAAAGCATCTTTATTATCACTGGAAGCAAAAACTGGAAAAGTAGTTTATTTAAGGTAAGTTGCTAGAACTCCTCAAGTGTAAAATTGCTGCTATTCCCTCTGGAAGTTCTGCTAATCAGTATAGTATAATAATCCAAAATAAAAGAAAGGGAAAGAGCCTTTTCTACTGAATCTACTGAATCATTTTGCCTAGATTTCTTTAGCTTTTACATGGAAATACACTGGTAAACAGAATACTTAACTATATTGTTATAATAAAAGCAGACATATCTTATCCTAACATACACTCTGATAGCTAAGTAATGATAAATAGGTGTTAAAAATCCTAGCAAGCTTTACCAGCATGTGCATTAACTTTATATTAGTGAAAATATTCAGCTGGCAAAGTAAAACCCATAAGAATAATCAGAAACAGTGGTTTCCAAACGAAAAATGAATAATTGTATTGAACATAATGAGGAGAAAATGATAAGTATGGAAAAGAAGGAAAGGAGAAATAAAGATGTGGGGAGGATTACAACAGTGAAGGGGTGAGAAGAGAAGGAGAAGGCCAAAGAAACAATAAAACAGGAACTATCAGCCTTTTCTTTTACTGACTCCACGATCCATTTTTAGCCAAAATCTACCATTAGTTACCACAATGAAAACTGCATTGCATTAGTCAGACTTTCACTGTTTCTTGGAACAAATATAATGATTTTGCACTGAGACAGTAACCTAAGGAAGTAGGTAGCAGGCAGTCTATGGGAAACATGGGATATAGAGTTAAACTGACTGCAGAGATCAGGACTGAATTTGTGAAATTTACTGCAGAGGACTCTGGTATTGATACTTATATTCGAAAAAATACATTACTGATCAGTTGTCCTCACTACCCTTCACAGTAAGCTAGGGAATTCAAACTAGCGGCAAATGCCAGCAGCATGCAGCTTGGACTACTGATTGAAGTTGGATATTTCCTGATGTAGCTATGCCAGAATAATTTTTCTGTGTTGATGGTTCTACAAGTAAAATTTTAAAACCATGTAGGCTATTGCCTAAATTTTTTTTTTGCTCTTCAATGTATCTTTAAAAGCAGAATATAATTTCTGCAAAAGATAGCATTATAAATAGAAAATTCGCTGCTATTGTTGATCAGCTTTCTTTACCATGAGTGTTGAACATGAAGAGAATAAGTCTTTACTCAAGGTTCTTCTGAGAATCTGTAACATGTACTTCTTGCTATGGTGAGACTGGTTTTACTTTCAGAGATTGTAAAGAAAGGCCCCTCTTGCCCAATCCGAACAGTGTTTGACATAATGCTATGTCATTTTTAGTTAGACGTCCTCCTTTTGTTATGGAAATAACAATTCAGGAAAGTTGATGCAGCAAGGATCAAATCATGGAGTTCTATAATTGGTTCTCATTAGGTGTTTTAATCAATGCTCTTGCAACCAAAACTTCAGTGGACTTCATTGGTCCTTTTATTGGAATTAAATATGAATTTAGACCCTTTGGGCTGTGAAAAATGTGATTTAGTTGGTGAGTCTTTTCCAATCTGCTTTCCACGGATAAATCCTCCATCCTGTGTATGTTATTTCTCTTGCCTTAACTGTGGTATAAACAGATAAGTTTGTGTTTTGTGCTCTGTACTTGTTATTGCTTGGTCTTCCTAAGAAGGTTTATTTCAATGTCAAAAGACAAGGTGGAATAGTTAAATTGTGGAGTTTTTTCCATTATCCAGATACCCAGTTGTTCAGAGGGGGAAGTTTTGCCCATATGAATGTCTCACGGTTGAAGTCAGACAATGCTGCGTGTGCAAACCAGGTAGTGGGTTTTGGAGAGTTCAGAATGAATCTGTTCAGCATCCCATACTCGGTTATCCAGTCAAGAGTATCCTGTAAAGGCATTACAGTGAGCGTAAATATAGCATGGTTTCACCAGGTTTTGGATGATCCAGGAGATTTTCTGTGAATGCAGGGTATCAAAGATCTCTTTCTTTACTTTTTCCCCTCCTACCTACCCTGTAACATCCTGTCTATTTGTTACATTTCATCCCGTCTGCTTTATTTTCTCATTGTCCTGTTAAGTTTCCAAACAGAATGGAAGGTGGGTGGATGACGGGAGATTTTCAGTTTTGCACTCCACTCTGGCTTCTGAGTCATCCTCACAAGAGTGTTTAGAAGCAATTATCACACAGCAGCAAGGGAGGAATGAGAAGGACTTCACAGTTTCCTTCAGGATGTCAAGGGAAGTACTGAGAAGCCAAGGGCTTTGGGTTCCCTGGGTCAGTGGGTTATCCTGTGTGTCACCTTTGTGCCAGAATATAGGGTGGCTACAGCAGGAGTTTAGCAAAAAAGCTTGAAACAGTGACGGTCACGGTGTTCCAGTTACCTGGAACGAGCAGGTGAGTTTGTGGGGCTGCATTCCTGTGTCCCATGGTAAGCTGGTTTCTTGGGAGAACACCCGTACAATCAGGTTGGTGAAGAAATAGTTTCTCCCTGTGAACTTTTTTTTAACTCCAATGTAATGCGAGTAAGAAAATAGTTTGTAAAACAGTGAGCAAATAAAGAAGTTTGGGAGTCTACTGTTACATGCAATCATTTCCTCTTTTGATTCTTCCTGCTTGCTTTCTTTTTCTTTATTTAAGTAAATCCTAGTGTGTTTCAAAGGTAACTGAACAAAAAAATCTAGAGAACTAAACTATGCTGTGCTGGGTCAGAGACTAAAAGTTGGCTTCCATTTCTCTGTCCAAAGATTCATCGAGGAAACCTATCAAAAGCAAGTCAAGTTGTGTCCATTTCCATTTTGACAAAGCAAAAGAGGGAACAAAAGTTGAAGTGAAACATCAGGTTGCAGCTGCTACAGAACTGAATGGAGAAAAGCACAAGGAGCACACTGTTGACACCCCAGTGTCCCGGAGGAGCAGAAGGCTTACTACTTCTACTTGTAGGACTGCTAGTGTTGGGGAAAAATTAAGGGATCCAAGTCAGCCCTCATCTGGCAAGAGGGACCATTGTGAGGGAACGGCTGCATTCTTCTGCGATGTCAATTGTACTGGTGGGGCTGTGAGAAACTCAAAACAGTGTGAAGTTTCTTCCAAAGGCAAAAGACATCGGCAGAAATCCAGAAGTAAAGAGGTAAATGATAAGCGATGTTCACCGGCTGGTTCTAGTAGACCAGGAAGTGCCAAAACAGTATTTGTAAACACCAGAAATGACAGTGTGCATGCTGTGGAACGAACTGACAAAGTGGGAAATAATGAATTAGCAAAGAAGGCTTCCCCATTATTGTCTGCTGGGGCAGAACCTACTGGAACTGTGCCAAGAAACCCAGTAGCGTGTCCTGCTCCTGGTGACAGTTTAAACATGGAAAAAACAGATGTAATTGGATCCAGGAACACAGATGATCAATTATGTTCTGTCGCGTGGCAAAGTACAAATATTGAACTAATCCCTTTAGAGATTCGAATGCAGATCATAGAAAAAGAAAGAAAAAGAAAAGAGCTATTTCGGAAGAAGAACTATGCTGCTACAGTCATACAGAGGTCGTGGAGAAGGTAAGACTGCTGCTTCAGTAGCTAGAGAACAGTGAGATACACGCAGATGTAAATTAAATCAGGCTTGTTGGCAGTGTGCTTTATTTGGTCCTTTTACTTACAACGTTGCTAGTGCTAAATGAGGCATTTAATAATCTTTCACCAAACAAGGCGAAGTGGGTTCCAGTCACCTAGAATTACATAAGTAAGTTCATAGAAAATGCAAGGGAAGTTATGACTTTTAATAATTGGAAAAGTTATTAAACTTGTTTCAAGCACTGATATTATAATTTCTTCCTGGAGTTCGCTGCCGTTGTGTTCATTAGCAAAGTTACACGTGTAGGGACACAAGGGTCTTCCTGAAAAGGTTTTTGTAACCAGACCCTTTACCACCAGTTACTGACACACAGGTAAACTGATCTGATCTGACTTTTAACTGGATAACCAAACCACAGGATGTTTGGAAGCTTTGAACATTAATTGCCAAAACTTAAAGCTAGTTTGAATACCTTGATTGATCAGGAACAACTGCTGTACAGAAGTGGGAGACAGGAGAGAGTGAGATATCCCAGCATTATCCTGCTTTCATGAATGCATGAGTTTCAACCTCAGAAATACAGTCATTGTTAAAGTACATGCTCCTTAATATTTAAATTCTTATCAAAATAGTCAGGAAGAGTGTGGCAGCTGTACATGAAGTATGTAATATATACATATTTTTTATTTCCTCTTTTTATTAAAACTTTCTTCAGTTTTTATTGGATGCAGAAAACTATAAATTGCTGATGTTTACTAATATTCTTTCCAGACCACTGACTATTTTAACAGTTTCTTATATGCTGTAATATTTCTTAGTATTCAGTTAAATAAAAAATAACAGGCAATTTCCTTTCAGAGCTTAATTGTCACACCCTATGGTGTAGTTCAGTAGTGATGCAAAAATTGTTCCCCCAGCCAAACTGTATCAAAGGGAGCAGCTGCTGGATGTCTGGGAGCATACAGTGCTAGTAACATCTTTTATCCTAGTCCCTGGGAAACCTGCAAGTTTCCTGCACCAGCAGAATCAGGACTTAATGCTCAACTGCCTGCAGAATGAATGCTGATTACTGGTAGATCTCCCTTCTTCTGGGTCATGCCAGAAGCTTTGCTTCCCTTGGGGAGGAGTTCAGAGGGGTAGTTTCTTCCCCCCTGCTGTGCCAGGAGCGGAGTACTAGCTGTCTTCCCAGTGCAGGACAGGCTCTGCATCCTACCCACTCGGCCACAGCACAGAGCAGAAGGGAAGCACTCAGCTGCTGAAGGATCAGGGTCTCCTCTCTTTGTCACCGCAGCCTGCCTGGGCTGTTCAGCCACTCAGTGGTGTGTCCTCTGCGCCTCAGCACAAAAGATCTCTTTTTTGCCAAGTACTACGTAGCTCTGAAAAGCTATAAAAGAGTCATGAGATGGTGCTGCCTGCTTTCAGTAGTGCTTCCAGGCTTAAAAAAAAATCCCATTTCTTATTTTGCAAGGTGAAGCGTTACCTATGTTTTCCTATCGTAAAAAACACCAGGAAGTGAAGAGACTAACATTGCCAGTCACTTTTTTGTGGGATTTTGAGAACTGTTCTCTCTCCCATTGCTTTTTCCAGGTAACTTGCAAAGCTTGAAGAAGTCTTTCTCAGAAGGTGCTGACACTGCCATTACTAGGGAAGGGACACCAGACCAGACACCCTGTAGTCCAGGCTGGCAGTCCATTTGTTCCTAAACTAAATTTTTGGCCATTTAGACATTTGTGTTGGCTCAGCGAATACTTCTATTTGCTCCAGCTCTTTTATTGATCAGTCCAAGTATTTCCAAGCATAAGATTGGATTTAACATCCAGTAATATTCCAGGTTATCTCTTCACTGTTGTTGGAATATAAAAGTTACACTGGCTTTTATGAGTACATTCCCATTCCACTGAGAATTTAAAATTCTGGAACACAGTATTCATTTTTGAATGATTTTTTGGTGAATTAATTTTTTTGGTGAAAATTTTGACTTGTACAGTATCACCTATTTCTGCACTTCCATTGTCTTTGCTCTCTGTCTGCTATTTATACATCGAGTTTTGGGATCCCTAGTACAAAAAACACATGGACATGTTGGGAGCAAGTCCAGAGGAGGACCCCAGAAATGGTCAGAGGGATGAAACACCTCTCCGATGAAGACAGGCTGAGAGAATTGAGGTTGTTTAGCCTGGAGAAGAGAAGGCTCCAGAGCATCTGATTGCAGCTTTTGAATACATTAAGGGGGATGGTAAGAAAGATGGAGGAAGACTTTTTAACTAAGACTTGTAGTGACAGGATGAGGGGCAACATTTCTAAACAAACAGAGGGAAGGATTAGGTTGGACATAAGGAGGAAGTTTTTTAAGATAGGGGTGGTGAGGCACTGGAACAGGTTGCCCAGAGAGATGGTGAATGCCCCACCCCTGGAAATGTTCAAGTCAGGTTGGACGGTGCTCACAGTTGAAGGAGTCCCTGCCCATGGCAGGGAGGATGGACGAGACGGTCTTTAGAAGTCCCTTCCAACCCAAACCATTCTGTGGTTCTGTGATTCCATGCTACATTCCTTATGCCCACTCCAAAGCAAAACAGCAGCTTGTTCTCCAGGGTTTCACCACTTCTGCTCGTCTCTCTCTGCTGCTTCCAAATGCTTTTTAAGCAGCTTAGTGTTAGCGATGCCCATCATGGCCTTCTTTTTTCATGTAGATCCTGACTTCTTGTCTTATTTTAGCTTTTGGTATTCAAAGGATTTGAAACATAAGTCAGGAGCAGGTTAGGAGAGTGTATCTGCAAGTGATACTACTGCTACTGGAGGCTCTGCTGTTTTGAC
Source organism: Myiotriccus ornatus (assembly GCA_036023395.1). Lineage (NCBI taxonomy): Eukaryota > Metazoa > Chordata > Aves > Passeriformes > Tyrannidae > Myiotriccus > Myiotriccus ornatus. The sequence goes on along the minus strand of JAYRBT010000082.1, from coordinate 90,915,295 downwards.
TTAACATTGATTTAAAATCCTTAGAGAGGGGTAGGCACGTGCCATAGCTTTAAGTCAAAGCAAAATGGTGTGTAGTGAGTGCTTGTGCAAAGGTCCTCACAAGAACTGGGATCTAAACCCTTGCATTAAGCTAACTTACCTGCATAGAAATGTGTATTCCATTTATACTTTCGACTATTTAAAGATTTTGGATGGATCTTTCTAAAGAATCCACCTTCCCAAACAGCAACAGTGTGCAATCTCTCCAAGAAGTGCATGCACTTTACTAACACTTTGCATTTTGGAAATTGTGGGAATTAAAGATTGTATAAATTATATTTGTTATTTAAAGGATTAATAATGAAAAACAAATACATTTGCTCTGTTTGCAAAACTCACAGAACATGAATGAAGATTGTAAGTTCTGCAGGACAGCAGAAGAGATTAGTTTGGCCGTTTTTGCACTGTCATTTCGTTACGTCTGTGGACAGTTTACTGTTGCTAGAGCTCTGGTGGAATTCATAAAGTTTGCAGCAATATCACAATGCATTTATTGCAGTGAATGGTTTGAGGCAGAACATAGAACAGCTCTTTGGGCAGTGATGCTGAGGTGAGGGCACTACACTGTTAGGAAGAACTGAGCTTCCCTCCTGCCTCCTCTCTCACAAGCCCACTGCCCACGAGCTGTGCTGTCTTTTCTGCTTGCACTTTCAAGCTCAACTTGAACTTTATAGTCTTGAGTGTTGTGAAACTCACATGGATGAAGAAAGTTGTGAAACTGGACCAGATTTCCTCCTCCTGATTTCCATTACCACAGCATTAATGTTTATTTTAAAAAAGAAGAGAGCTCTGCCTCTTCCTTTCCAGCAGAGTTCATATCGGTCCCAAAAAAAGAGGCAGTGTGGGTACTTTAGGGTATGGATCCCAAGTCAGATGGCGGCACATGCCTCCCAAGAAGTCATGGTTCATGTTTCCTGCTAGCTCACACTGGGCAGCTGTATGTGCTGACTTCTAATATGTCTGTTATTCTGAAATACCCAATTTCCCATCCACAGTACACCAAATTACAGTTCTTAAGCAGGTGCTTACTGTGTGGCTGTGGGTCCCACTTGGTCCCGTGTTTGTCTTTTGGTCCAAACTTGCACTGTAGCATGTTCTTGTAGACAGCAATAGAATTACACATCGTCAGTGTCTAATTCTACATTAGAAACACGAGAAGTACGTGCTTGAGTTCTGGAATTTCTCTAAATTAAAATGAAATGCATTTGTGTCACTCTGCAAATTTTATGGTCCTGTTTTACTTATTGAAAGTAAACATAACAACATAGCCGTACTGGTCTACTTAAGTATATTAACCTTGCCGTTCTCAGGAGAATGTTTCAATTCCCGTATCTGAAAACTTCATAAATGTAGTCCTCAAAAGTGTATTCTAAGGTGTGTGGCTTGCCAAAGGTTAATTGCTTATCCTGCTCATCGAGGCTTACGGATCCTGTGTCTGTCTTGCTCTCTCATGGGGGACACTGAGGCCTGTACCATTCTCCAGGGTCCACACTGAGTCAACAGAAGCTGGAAATAAGTTGGTTGTTGTCACTGTTGTTCTCCCACTGAAGTCAAGTTGAAGTTGTATTTTTTTATATATACTACTGCTGTATGCATTAACTCTGAGCAGCAATAATTTTTTAGAGCTTCTGCAGCAGTCATTGTGAATACCATTTGCCACTTTGTCACTCTGCACGTATATTCCACGTTTCTTTTATGTGCAGAAGTTTTGTTGACTGAGTTGATTGGGTATTTTTGTAAGGCACCATGTCAGATTCATATTGCATCAAACTTGGTCCCATTCTTCTTTTTTTCTTAGCAGGATCAGAATGATCTGTTATGGGAGAGCTGAATTAAAAAACTGTGCACTTGCTCCAAAGATAACTGCCTACACCTTCTCAGTGTCAGAGCTGCAGTTGTTTTCTTGTTGCTAAAAACTACCAGAAGTTCTCTACAAACATGAAATCACAGCGGGGTGCAAAGGTGGACTGCCTGTGAATGGGTCATTTCCCGTATCAGCAAAGGCTTCTGGCAGTAATTACTGAATTCCAAGAGAGTAGCTTAGTATTCTTTTCTGCTGGAGTATAAAACAGTTCCCCAGTTGTTTTTCCTGCAGCACTATTCACTTAACCCATCCTTAGCTCAAGTTCTGTTAGGAAGTCACTGTAATTGTGCTCCCCCTTCACTTCCTCTCTTACCCTGTTGAAAAGTTAGAAGTGACATGTTATTTAACAAAACTGGATCATCTTTTTCTTCTCTCAGTAATGCTCCCGTTCTGAATTCATACAGTGCTTCTCAACTTGCAGGCACTGGTAAGATAAAGTTGCCGCCTGCATTTGTTATGTACTTTAATGAGCTGCATAACAATACATGCCTGAATTCTGAAGCTTCACTAAATTAAGATTAAATATGTTTGCCTCACCCAGCAAATTTCACAGAGGTAATTTACTAAGCTTATTGAAAGTTTAAAATTATTTGGACTGTAACTGAGCATATCATCCCCCTTTGGCATTCTATTGTGCTTTTATGTACTTTTTTTTGGTATATGGGTGCTGTTTTGTTTGAATTATACAGTTCCTTGCCCTATATATTTAAATAATTTATATTTAGTTGTGTTGTCTTTTGTTTTAATATAGAACTTATTGCAGATGGAGCAACAGCAGAAAATCAGCTCTTTATCTCTCCTTCCTCATTCTCTTTACTGGGGCATTTTGAATGCCAGAGGGGATGAGGATCAATGTGATTTGGCCCCTTACCAAACAGTGATAATTAATATTTTACAAGCGTTACTCAGTGTTCATTTGTGACAGGTTTGTACTGGGAAGATTCAGAGTTAACTGCTAGGCCAACTAATTGATTTGTGAGTGTGAAATGCCAATATCTGATTGAATACTTATGTCCGATCCAAGGAAAGAAAACCAAAACAAACAACTCCTCATTGTTGGTGCCATTTGCCACCAGAGTGTGAGGGGAGCGTGAAGAAGGACAGATAATCTACCGCTGCCACTTGGCAGAGGGCTGTGACTGTGTGTCACAGATCAAAACAGTCAGGATGAGTCTGGGTCAGAAGACAGGGAGGGAGCCTTTGAAGGGAAGGGAAAAAACACAGATTGCTGAAAACAAGGCGAGGGGAGCATCTTCGGGGGGTGGGGATGGAAGGCAGCTCAGTTTTCTGTAGAGGAAACTTGCAATTGAACCCATTGGAAGTAGGCTTGGTTTATCTTTTGCACTGATTGACTGAGAACACCGAGTGGTGAGGCACGTGAGAAAATTTGGTGTTACTAAGCTGTGAATACAGTGAAAATGAGGAAGGAGTATTGATTGTACTGTTATCATAAATATTTATAGTTTTTTCTTCTGCTGATTTTCTATTTATAAAGCAGCTGATATGCTGATGTTGAAGCACTGTAACTTTTGATACCTATAATGCCAGATCTTTACGAACTGTGTGAAATAATGGATGCATCCAAAATTGAACCCAACTCCTACTTTTTCTTCTGAGCAAACATTTCTCATCCAAATGACTTGGCACATCAGTGGGAGTTCTGTTTTCCCAGTTACTCATGTAATCCACCATGTGAACTGATGCGTGGAAAGCACGGAAGTTAAAACAGGTCACCTAAAACAAGTGCAATTCTCTTTTCTGCTCTCTAGTTACCAACTAAGACAGGAGTTGTTTCAGCTTCTCAGTGCTAAGCGGCAGTGCAAGGAAGATGAAGACAAATGGAGACAAGAGACAGCTGCCTTCTTCATTCAGGTTGCTTGGAAGAAACAGCTGAACCATGGCCTTCTGAAATCAGTTCCTTCATGTAAAAATCTGAAATCTGTAAACAAAACCAGCTCAGCCATAAAACCCAGCAAGGAGTCCATCCTAAAGCAGATATATGGTAATTTTCTCTTCACTATACTTTATTTTAAATAGCTAAGCTTTTATTTTTATAATAAATACAGAGTGTATTCATCTACTCACTTCTTACCTAATTTTTAGAGATTTCAACTATTTATAAAAATTAGCCTTAATCTCAGGAGTTCTGGGCAATTTTGTTTCTGTTTCAGGTTAAAAAAGCCCAGACAACTCTGTGATTTAAAATGGCTGCTGCTAAAGCATTCTTCCAGCACAGGTCTTGAGCAACCAAATAATTCCGTTGCCAGAGCTGCTCACATATATCAATGTGGAAACAGAACAAAGCAGTTAAACTGGGGATACCAGGCTGTATCCATGCAGAGCGGCTAATCTGGATCCTGGTTTCAAGTTTTTTAAGCATTATTTTAAACTTTTTGTTTAGTTTTGTGTTGTTTTTAAAATATTTCCATTTGAAAAGTACATTCATGTTAACAGCTTTCTTGTTTGAAGATAAGTGGTCTTTATGGAAAGATTGTCTTTTATAGTGACTCTGCACTGCTTTGCATTGTGCCTGAATGTGCATGGTACAAAGGAATGCATCTTGAAGAAAGGGCAGAGAAAAGTATTGCTTTTAGACCTTGAGTTCCTTTACAGTGTGGATCACTGATGAAGTAAGGATATGCTAACTATAAGTACTTTACCAGGTGATAAGTTACTTCTTTCATGGTTCTGTAGGTTAGATAGCCAAAAAAGATAAAATAAAGCTAATAAATTTATTTTCCTTTTTTTTCGTTTTTTAGTAACAACCCCAAGATGTATTTAACCTTACTTAAATTTCAGTTGCAGTTGTCACAATTTTCTATTGTATAGAATGTTTCATGAGTTTCCTCATCATAAATGAGAATAATTTTTGGGATAAAACAATGCTGTAGCTTATTGAAATCGTTTGTAGCTTTACAAAACCATGTTTATGTGAATAAACGCAGAGCTGTTCATATTGTTTGTTAAAGGGCGTTCTCAGGAAGGCAAAGCATGTCAGTCAACGAGATCTCCTTCTAAGCTGAAATTTTCTGATGTGCAGCTGGTCTCAGGTAGGATGCATCCATTTTAAGAATACTTTAATGCTTATATATACAAGATTGGTTTCTTCTTAGAAAAGAAAAAAAATCTGCTCAAGGACTGGGCTCTCTTTTCAAAACACAACCAAACTGTTGTGATTGTGCGCTCTTTCTTTCACTACTTTTGGACTTGAGCATTGCACTCTTATTCTTATGTTGAAACATTTAGATGAAAACCTGTTTTCACTAGGAAAGACCTTCATATAATGGACTTGTACAGTGCTAAGGCAGATAACATTCACCTGTGGTTAAAACTGCTGACAGATGTTCATACTTGGGTTCAGCAGCACAAATATTTACTAGTCCCATAGAACTAAAGAATGCTACATGTACCAAGAATTTACACACCTGTTTTTTACAAATACATGCTTTAATGCAGAGATGACAACTTGAAAATCCAAAGCTACTCATCTGATCTCTGCCGTTTCTTTTAAGATGACATAATGGGGTTCCTGTGCTGGGCACGGAGCTTCGGTTATTTCATAGAATTTTGCTTGCAGTAAGTTTTAAGGCTCTAACAAAATCATGCATTTATTTTTCTCCTTAATTCACAAGCCATGTTGTCATTACCAGGTCTGTTTGCTACTGCGGTGTTATGTCTGGAACTGGTATCAGGGCAGTAGGGTTGGCACAATCAGGACTGTCAAGCCATGCTGGCACAGATGGGGCTGCACCATGTGAGACAGAATAGCATCAAAGAACTGAGATTGTAGAGGTATTACTGGGGTCATTAAAGGGTGGAACTTTCATGCATGTGGTATTAATTGACAGCTGGCTTAAAAAATTAAGCTACACGGTCATCTCTCCTACTACTTCTTTACCAAATGCCATTTTGAAGACTTTTTCAAGTCTATTATGTGCTTACTTGGGGTTGGGAGGTATAGTAATGTTAGTGCTTCACCAGGTCAAGATTTAGTGCCTTGTTGGGCATTTGGTCTTCGTGGCTGTACTACACTGATGGCTCAGAGGCAGGACACAGGTAGACAGGAACAAAAGCAAGCACTTCAAGGAGACAGTAGTTCAGGTAACAAAAGGAAGTAAAATACATTTTCCAACTAGTTTAACAAAACTATGAAGTCAGAAGGAAATCCGACAGTGGACCTATCCTTGAGTTTGTTAGAACTGTAGGTGAGTTTCTGACTCACTAAGAGACAGAGGCTTTCTTCTTTCACTGAGAACTGTTTTAATTAAGAGGCATGACCGGACAGGTGTTTGATTGCCACCTCTTCATGCAGATATGAATCTAAATTTTAAAAGAGCTTTAGCAAATAATGCTTCTTTTCGTTTAACTTTTCAGGACAACAGATCTCCCTGTCTTCTGAAATAAAAAGGCTTTCTTTTGAGGTTTGAGTGTCCTTTGCTTTCATAACTTGGTGACGAATAGGATAGTGATAGGAACTCTGCCCAGTTCCTTTAGAACACTACCTACTTTTATTCACCTAATAGGAGCTCAGGGAACTTTAGCCCTTACTTAAAAGACAATAACATGTTTTTCATCTGACTGCCTTTGTGCATGACAACATTACGTTTGTTGGAAAAGTTCAGAGCTGTCAGTGGCTAATGCCAGATACTCCGTTTCTGACGTAGGTGCCTGGAGTAGGTCAGAATGGACTGTTCAGTTTGATTCTTCTCTTGCAGGAGGTACAGCTGGGAAGGTGAAGACTGACTGTCAGCCCTAGCTTTAGTGTTCATATAAGTAGTGGAACAAGTGTGCAATGACAAATGTCTACCAAACTCAGTCAAACACTTTGGAAGGGGGGATATGCAGAAGGTATCCAAAGGAAATGTACAAATAAGTAAGGCAGGCAGCAAGTGACAGGTGGAAAAAGAGCACGCAGTGGGATATACAGATATTGGATAGGTGCTTCAGAATATTTTGGCAACTAGGGCCTTTTAGGTTGTTACCATTAAAACATTTCAGAACCTGGAATTTGTTCCCTTTTTAAGTTTTTGGTTTGGTTTGGTTTTTTTTTTTTTTTAGATTTATTAAATAGATGCCTTGTATCAATTTAGCAAATGGTAAAGAGTCTGTCTGCAAGCAGGCCAGACACCCTGGTTTTTTTTGTTTCACTGTGGACATTAAAGTGTCTTCAGAGTTGTAAAAAAGGACATTTTGCAACTCTTGGCATTAGAAAGAAGTCCTTAAGATGTGCTGGCTTCACACCCTCAATGAAACATTCAGATTTGGAAGGACCGTGGCTAGAAGGGGATAAAGCAGTGAAATGGTTGTGGCTAATCTTTACAAAACTGGGAAAGGAAAACATGCATATTATTAGAAGCAGATTACAGGAAATAAAAACATTGCATGAGCCCAGACATTCAGCCAGACTCAAATGTGAGAAAGATGGTCAGATGACATTGATTCTTACTTTCTAAAAATTCAAAGATTACTTGCCTTAACCCTGGCCTAGATTCCCCTACTTTCTAGAAACAGCCCACCTAATGTTGCTAAATATTGCTCAACAAGATTTCTTGCTGCTTTTCAGCAAACTCAGTCCAGAGCAGTGTGTTAGTCTGGAAGCCTTCATTCATTTATGAGGGTAAATGTGGAGTTAAGCTCCACCACTGCAGGTTGCTGAAGTCCAACACACGCACCAGCAGTGTTCTGTACAAGCTGTACCGGGTGCCACAGAAATCAAACTATTTACAGGCAATCAACAGTGAGATGCCAGGAAAAAAAAAGGCATGTTCAGAAGATTCAGTGTTTATGAAATCCAGAACGCAGTGTAGATGAAACTTTTCATCCTCTAGAGTCACTCATCAAAACCATTTTGTTCTTTTACAGTAAACAACCTACAGTGTGTTAATTTGCTGGAGAACATGGGAAAATCAAAACAATTTTCGTACAACATGAGACCAACCACTGCTGCAAAATCAAAAAATACAAGACTCAAGCACTAAGCAAAACCAAATGTTTGGAATTTAAAATCCATTCCAGTACAATTGTTATCTTTCATAATGTATAAGCCATCTACAACATATTAAACTTGAACACATTTTCAGTTTTGTATTATCTCAGTATTACATGCCAAGCAGACTTCAAAGGAGTTGGAGTCATTTTGTGTACAAATTAGCTTTTAAATGCAACTGTTAATTTCTTTACCAACACAGGATGGAATCTGAATTGCATTTGGAAACAAAAAATGAAGCACTAAACCCAGCATTACAATAGCCTTGCAGGGGCTACCAAAGCTTTCCATTGTAAAAAAAGTAGGAATGTTAAATGTGTTCAAACACAGTTTCAAAGGAGAAGGAAAACTTACTAAAGCTCTAGAAGTTCTGAAAGACTGCTGTATTATTTCACCTCAAATTTATTAAATTAATTTCAAAATCCAAACAGGAATGGAAGAACAGCCTTCGTGCTCCACTTCTGTACAAAAGAAACAACTGTTTTTAGCTAACTCTGGATTTGGAGGGAAAAGAAGAGTTGTTGACAAAAAGCACTCAGCAAATAAATTGCTTTCACAACCTATTGAAACTATTAGGGGGTGCATCTTCTACTCTTTATCACCAATTTTTTTAATAACTATTTTTCTACAGGCACGAAAAGAGTTTCTACAGAAAGCAAAAAAAAACCCAAAAATGATCCTGTTCTGGGAAAAAAAATTAGTTCTTTTAATAGTTTTGTAGCTACCACAGTGTACAGTATTTACCTTGCACAAAGTATTTAAAAAATATGAACTCAGCAAAAATAAAAAATGTTACTCTAGTTTCAAATATATTGTTTTTTATTTTTTCCTTCTAGCTAGTACTACATAACTCTGAGGTTTTTTAATATGATGCTTCAAAATAACAGATGACCAGATTCAATATAAGTCTGTTTCTCTGCAAGCACTTGAGCTTCAAGGAGACTGTATTTTCTTTAACACCCCTCACTGTGGTCACCACATCTATTAAAACCCCTTCCAGTAACATCTACTTGCTTGAAAGGAGAGACAATAGAGGTATGCAGTTCTCTGTAAAATTTTTATTGTTTCACTTACAAAAAAATTGACAAGCTTTGTTCCAACATCTTCCATTCAAAACTAAATAGAAGTAAATGCTTTACAATAAATGCAGTTTGACCTCTTTAATATACCGCGTTTATAGGGCCAGGTGTCTGGGGATGAGAGGCAAGGTAGATGTTGAAACAGTAATGGAGGTCTGTTAGCCACTGCTCTTGAACTTCACCGCTCTTCAGTGTCTACGAAGAAGGAGAAAAAAGGTAACACTCAAGTTTCCCCAGCAGCACTTGCAAAACTTTGCTTCATTTTTACAGTTAATCAGGTGCACTGTTAAAGGTCCAAGACAGCCTTGTTCCCCTGCACACAGTGACATTGTTCTCCTCACTTAAACATTTCAACGTTGTATGTCTCTTAAAGCCCAAATAATAAAGTGTTATGATGGGGTACACTAAGTCAGTGTTACATTATCAAGTGTGTGAATTACATCAGATGTGCTTTCCTTACTCTTAATTAGAGTGATTCACTTACTTCCCCATTCTGCAATTTATGGGCAATTAAAATGCACATGAGCGTGGTTCTACTAACGCAGGAGAGCTCACAGAGCTCACTAACCCAGTCTACAGGACAACTGCTACCCACAGACCAACGTAGCCCATGGCCCAGTAATTGACTCTTCTCAGCATTTGTAGGGGGTTAAAAATACCCAACAGCAAACCCAACCCACATATCACAAGAACTGGCTGTGGCATTTTCAACACTAAAGGCAACCAAACACCTTCTAACTTGCAAGTCAGAGAACTTGCACCATAATCTCTTACATCTGCTTCCACTACCACTGTTTTGTTTAATGTGTCTTATTCAACATTTGCAGTAATTTTAAAAAATAAAACATGATGTACATGCAGTCTCTGGCAAACCAGAAGTTTCATACCATGATGTCCTTGATGATCTGTTGCACCAGAAACTCGTTTGTGATCATATGGCTCCTGAGCTGACCGTGTTGCATTAGTAAGCGAAGCAACTGAGCAACAACGGGCAGTTCTTCCCGACAGATCCTGCTCACTTGCAGGCTTTGCAGCATCAGCCTCAGTAATCGTGGCAGGAGTGCTAATGCAGATATACATGATCCCCACAGCATGTCCCTGAGAGGAAAGCAGAACAAAAATTGAAATGATTGAGGATGTGTATTTCAGGGATGCTGCTGTGAACTGGCTGCATGGCTGTCCAAGGAAACGTGCTGCTGTGAATTCCACTGTGCCAGTTGCCTTCACCAATATTAGTAGCAAAGCAGAAAACTTGTACCAGAAAATGCTGAATTTTAAAATATTCCAAAATTATGTACAGCACAGGAAAAAAAAAACAACAAGGTCTGGCCCTGGAGCTACAAATGTTGCTGAAGTTCTTGCACAGTGTAATTTCTGCTTGATGCAGCTGAGGAGATGTTTTTGGTTCAGTCATTGTTCAGGTACACTTGAATCTTTCTTTAAGATTCATAAGAAATTAAACAAAGTACTCAGATTTTTGTGATATGCAAGTCATTAAATACAGAAAGTGCAGGAGGATTCTGGCTTTAAGTGCACATCTTTTCAGGAAACTTTAAACAACTTTCCTGTACATGGAAAAAACTGAAGTTTAATTTGTTTAAAGACATTCCTGCTTTTCGGGTAAACTTATCTGAATGTGTTATCTGTAGCTTTTGGGTTTTTTAAAGTCAAATGGATTTGAAGTTTACATAATGATGTCTGAGAAGTTTTGTTAAAGCTGAAACATCACATCAGTTAAGAGTACAAGCTTATAAAGCCAAATCCTTTGCACAGTGCTTTTAAATGTATCTAATGAAACTAAGGCTAAAGAGTCAGGTATAGATGTCCAGCTTTCTAAAGTCAGGATGGTTCTGACATCTAAGTAGAACAATTTAAGATGAAACCTTCTTCAGTTATTAAGTAATTCCAGCTAACTTTGCAGCTGTTTTTCTTATATCCAAGTACACAAAAGACAGGAAAATAAACTCAGGGCAGGAAGGGGGTGAGCAGGGGGCCGTGGCCTTTCATTTTACATCTTTAAATACTTGTGGCTGCAAAGACAAAGACAATTAACATGGTAAGAAGAGCAGCTTTACCTTTTCTGTAGATGTTCTGCATCCTCTTTGTCTAAAGTCAGCAGAAAGTACAGAAGACTGTAACAACAAGAGGCCAAGAACTTGTGCAGGTTTTCACTTATAATGCAGGCTTGATCCAAGAGCTTATTTATGGCACATAGAACAGATCCAGCTGTGCTATCAGGTATTACAACCAATCCAACCTGTATTAAAACAAAACAAAAATACAACAACCCCAAGTTCATCACTTTATACACAAGTTTTTTTGCAGGGATACAAACATGTCTGGAACTGAATGAACCTCTTTCCTATCATGACATATAGTAAGTACTTGGTTTCTGTTCAAGTTCTACATACCACTGCGTTTTTTCAAATCCCTGTTTTCACAAGAAATTGCCACCCATACCAACAGAAGGTTAAACTGACATCTTCATTCCATTCCCTTTAAAAAAACACTCATCTCAAACACACTTAAAAAACACAGCACTGCTTTGAGCCTTGCTCTGAATGACAGTGCAGGCACAAACAATCTCCTGGGCAGAACAGGTCTTTCCTTTTAAGCATATATCATGGGACAGGGCATCCCTTCCATGTCTTGAAATGGCAGTGAGCAGCCACTGAGGTAGAAGGAAACTCTGATTTACACTACAGAAAGAAAAGCTTCTACGGGATTGTCGTCAGGGTGAGTCTCCTTTGGAATCCGACAGGAGCAGTATGAACTGAGGTAAATTAAAGCTAATGAAATATATGGTGAGCCCACGGCTGGGGTGATGCTCTTCTGTTGTTAAAAAAAGAACATAGTCTTGAGTAAGGAATTTATAGGCATGATAAATAATTTAGAAAAAAAATCTTTTTTGGGTAGAAAAAAAATCTTTTGTGGGTAGAGGCAGTGAATTAGAAGGCAGTTTAAATTTTGAAGTGCTATGGAATAAGTACCTTTGGTTTTTGTCCTGTAAAGCCATAAAAAACTAAAAAATCATGCATTGCTAGTGTGGCACCATTTTCCATTAAAAAACTATTTAAGGAGTTTTAGAGTAGTCTAACTTAATTACTTGCAAGTACACTGTTTTAAGCTGACAGAGGCAGTTGGTTCACTTAACAAGGTCAGCTGTTTCTTTCAGAAATGTTTAGAAAAAAGATCAAAGTACAAGCTACAGAAATGTGACTTGTATTTCATTCATACGATTACTTGTGAGAGGTAGGAGATAAAAGAACAACTATGGGTTCAAACTTTTAAATCCTTCCAACATAAGAGACTGGGCCATGAGTTCAAGGCCATGGGAGTGCAAATCATTGTCCCAAGCTGACCCTTCCCCAGCCAGGTGCAGAGGGAGGAGAAGGATGGTGTTCCTGCATGGACCACAGCTGTCACCAAGACCCTGCCGAACACTACAGGACATTGAGGCACTAAATAATGAAAACTAATAATGATGTTCCTGGCCAACCACAAATAGGAAATAATGACAGCAAGCTAGACCAATGTCTACATGTAAAGAAAGCATCCTGAAGATCAAATGAGCCAACACTGCTGATGAAATGTGTTAGGCAGCCAGTCCAGAAGATGATGTCAACACAGATATTTTAATTTATACAAATCCACTACATGAGGCTGCTCAAAAAAGTTCCCATGGAGGATGTTAACTACACGGTGCCTTTCCTGCCTGCTGGGTGTCAGCAGCCAGTTAAGAGATGTTGGACAGCAGTCTTGTCAACTACAAAAACCCACTTAACTGTTTGCTCTCTAAGGGTCAGAGCAGTAGAACACATAAGCTTATTTAAAAGTTAATTTAAGTCAACACCACCCCCAAAAATCCAGACTATGTTTATAGGTAAGCCACTCCCTATGGAAGCTTTGGTCCAGTAACTTCTCAGGGCTCCATACACGGAACTGCAGACACTTCTTAGGTTGTAGAACCACTCACAGATAACTGCAAATCTTGTCACCCAGCTCTGGCTTTGCCATCCCCATCCTCAGCTCAGGGAGTGTTCCAGATTAGAAAGAGAAGACAGACTGTACAACTCACAGAATCACAGAGCGGGTCAGGTTGGGAGAGACCACAGTGGGTCATCTGGTCCAACCTCCCTGCTCAAGCAGGGTCATCCTAAAGCACATGGTACAGGATTGAGTCCAGATGGTTCTTGAGTATCTCCAGTGAGGGAGACTCCACAATCTCTCTGGGCAGCCTGTTCCAGTACACGGTCACTCGCACAGAAAGGAAGTTCCTCCTTCTGTTCCAGTGGCACTCCCTGTACATCAGTTTCTGCCCATTGCCTCTTGTCTTGCTGCTTGGCACCACCTAGAAAAGCCTGGATCCATCCTCTTGATACTCTCCCTTTAGATACTTACATACACTGACGAGTTAAAAAATTCATCTAAAGCTGCTAGTCACTCTTTTGAAAAACAAAACAAATGAAGAAGCATTTCATTTTGAAAACAAGCTGAAGGATTCAGAAATCTGAGCAAAACCATCCATGTAAGTTTGGACACCAACAGTTATTAGGTATTTTTAAAGTCTCCCTAATCTTGTTGAAAACTTTTAAAGAGGTTCAATTATACATGAAATACATGGAATAAGCAGATTAGAGGGTTAATGAGAATTTACTGCAAGGAAGTTTTAACCTAGAAGACAAAATGGTACTTACCAGATATTTACAGATGCCAGTCTGGAGAATGTCAAAACATTGACTTTGTGAGGGTATAGTGGACAAGCTGTGGCAGATCATCTGTTTTAATAAAACAAAATTATATATAAGGACTCAAAATGCAACCAGCAATCATTCACTGTGCAGTCATACTTTGCTGACAGACCTAAATCCAAAGTACCTACAGGGACACATAGCAGCTTTGTCTCAAAGTAACTGACTCTTTACAGTGTGTAAGAGTAACATTGTCAACATAAATTGTTCATTATTTAAAGGGATGATGATCTACACTATTATTTTGGGGAGAGGCTTTCTGCATTTTACCTGTGTGACAGAAGGCAAAAAATATTCTATCCAGCTACACAAAGCCTCCAAATGCCTTTCTTTGGAGCTGAAGAATTTCAAAAAACAACTTTCCAAATAACTTCATAAACCATGAAACAGAAGAATCATAGTGAAACAGGACAGAAAAATAATATAACAAAGAAGAACGTAGCAAAGATCCATTTCCAACTTATTTTCCAGTACACTCCCAAAACTGACATGTTCAGAAAAGGATACAAAATGTAATACTATAAAAGGGAAATCTTGTTTTATAAACTGTCAAAGACTTTCTGGTGCTTACACAATCAGGCAAAGTACCATAAAAACTACCATAAAATGCTATATTGTCTTCTAGATTGCATAAAAAAAACAGAGCTCTAGTAGAACTACTGTTAAGCTGTACTGCAATCCTTGCCAGATGGCTTTCGCTGTTCCTCTTTTCCTTCCCATCTAATTCCAATAATTTGCAAATTAGTTGGAGAGCTTGGGTGTCCTCTCTCTGTTCACATTCACTGCTTATCCCAGCAGTGTCACCTGCAGCCCCCCGAGAGCCAAGGTGCACAGCACGACGAGGAAGATGGAAGAGCCCATACATGAGGAATGGAATCTTCCGTTTGTGCTCATAGAAAATAGCAATGCCAGAGGTTTGAGGGATGGAGGAATTTAAACCCAAGAGTTTTACAAATATTTTGACTAAGCAAAATGCATTCCTCTAAGATACCTCACTGACTGAAAGAAGATCCAAAGAACTTGCACGAAATGGTCTGACCCGAGGGAGTGTAAATTCTGTGATAGTGTCCTGGTTTTCAGGCTTAAGTTGAATCAGGGCAGGTCAAGACACTGGAGCAAGAGATAACGACGAAACAAAAAACATCACCCGTGCCATGCCAAAAATGATAGTCCACAACATTTCCAGCTGAAGAAAAGTTAGGGAAAGAACTGCTAGCTCAAGTACACTCACCTGTTTTCAAAATTATACGCCAAACCTGCTTTTAGCCTTGCTTGAGCTGGCCAAATTCAGGAGACCCTTAACACATCTACCTGGTGGAACATAATACTGTAGGGCTCTCAGGACATTGCTTGTGTTAATGAGTATTAAAGGCGTAGTGAAAATGGTTTTTTTGACTAGTAGGACTATTTAAAAGACAATTTTATAGATACTCTTGCACTGAATACCCGTACTATACATTTATTTTATAATGAAATAATATTATTAAGACTGAGTACTCCATCTTAAATATAGTAGGGCTTCTGTACACTGCAATTTGAAAGTGATAAAATATCAAGTACCCTGGAATATTCCCAAGAAATGCACTCAAAACATCTGTGTATTAGCAGTGTCAAGGAATAAAGTCAAGCTGTGACAGAGGTTACTACTGGGGATTGTCACGTCAAGGACATATTCTGATGCCAATCTGACCCAGCATTTTAATGAGCAACGCTTACACAAAAGGTAAAGCTGCAGTGATGGAATCTGTCAGCTGACAGCTCAAAGCTGAGAAACCCTGCCAAGGCAGGAAGGACTGGACTAACCTATAGAAAAGATCGCAGGGGTTTGATGATTAACAGCTACAGAAAAAAAATTCAGAGGAAGGAAAGTGGTGGGTCATGTGCTTGGAGACTAATAAAAACTTCTGCATGCAGCTATGAGGTTTAACACTTGGAAACAAAGAGAAAATTCTGTGAGTAACAACTGACCACAAGGTGGTTGTGACACAACCATGAAATGGGCAAATGTCACTTCAAGGATGTAAAGATAAAGATAATCCCAACAGAAGTGATCAGACAGAATAAGGATCATCTGTTCAATACCACTCTGTAACATCCTACTTAGAATTAGACTATTTCTGACATTCTACACAAAATAGGAGTCACTCACTTTCAAGAAAGGCAAATTCAAACCAAGCAGACATAGAAAACTTGAACAAAGAGAGATCCTGTCTTACAGGTATCAATGGGAAGAATTTAACCTACCTAGGCTGGCAAAATTATAGCCAGGAAGGGATACTGTCACTTAAAAATACAACAAAGTGGTGAAAACCACTTCAGGAAGACAAATATAAGCAATCATTAACAAAATATAACAATGATCATAGCTGGCTGGGAATGCAGAGGAGATGGGAATTGGGAAGGACGGTTAGAAAGGGGAAAATGTAGGAGACATTTGTTGCTCATAAGACAGAGCTTAGGCAGTTTACAAATGGGGTTTGCCATATGCTTGTGAGCATGTCACATTAGACACAGCATGCAAGAGAGATCCTTTTTAATTCAATACTTACCCACAAGAGGTCAACAAACTAAAGACCTTGAAGACAAATCCACCAGGCCTACCCAGCAAACTACAGTTTCATTATTAATAAAACCATTATTAATAATTCACCCTTAGGAGTACGTCCCTAGAACAATCCTACCAGTCCACTGAGGTTCTCCTTGAGATGACAAATTGTAGGAGCATTTCACTACAGGTACGATTCACTGACACTCAATATTCTTTCAGAATTGGCAAAGAAAATGGGCATCATACCACTGAAGAGGAGTATTCTTGCTTAGAAGATTGTGGTAAAGTGCAAGTTAGTTCTTCAACCTTTTAGATCTTTCTGACTCTCAAAATAGCACCACCATTCCCTACATCCAGTTCTGTTTTCCTGTGATTAAGTGGGAGTGGCAATTCTTTCAAATGCCATAAATTAAATCCTGCTTGAAATGGCTTTCATACCAAATGCCTCTTATAAAAAGTGAAACTGAAACGTTTTGAAACATGGAAATGAAAAGAACAGAAAACTTAATTATCACATGAAAATCAGTATTTTCCCTGACAATTTATTTTCCTTAGGCAAGGTTTTGCATGATATTTAATTTCCATAATAAAATGTCACAGCTGATTCCTTATATTGCATTTGATTAGCATTTATCACATTTTTGGCGTATTCATAGATTAGTTTTGGATTAAAGCCAGAGTAGTTTTGTTTCAGAGCATTGCTGAAGTGAATGGACTGAGAAGGAGCATTTCTGATCAGTGAGGGGTGGGTGTGGCTTGCTTGTGGTTTTTTTTTCGTTTTAATTCTGTTTGAATGTCCCCTTGAATAGATTAACTCAAAGTAAAGCACTCTCTTAAATACAGGGATTATCTGTTAACATTATGCAGCAAATGCTACAGGCTCTGTAATCCACTGGCAGGTTTTCAAACCAAACCTTACTGATCAGACAAGCCCAACTACCCAGCATACTCATGAGCCACACAACTACAACTGCAGGTTCCCTTCTAGTGCTTTGGGAAATCATTGTACATGGGCCTCCTTGTCTGACACACCAAAGACGTATTTCAACAGCAGTCAACTAAAACAGGGAATTCAAAAAAAGGAAAGGAAGGGAAGGAAGAAAGAGAGAAAGAGAAAGAAAGAAAAAGAAAGAGAAAGAGAGAGAGAAAGAGAGAAATTAAAAAGCTGGAAAGGCAGCCCAGGAGCACAGCATGCCCCAGGCTTTTTGGAGATCCTAACAAGCATTTCTGCCACTGACAGCCACCCTAACTGACTGTTATTCCAATCTCAAACAGCCTTTTTCCATAACTCTAATGTAGAATCAGAAGAATTCATTAGTAAGATGCTCTCAACTCCAAAAGACAGAGTTGGGGTGACCCAAGGAATCCCCATCTCAAATCTGAGCCCTCACACAACAGGGCTGATGAACCAAGACTAATGTTTTTTTCACTGCTGAACTGTTCCCATTCCCTCCATGCTTCCCATAACATGACAGAATCCTGATTCATAAAGACTCAAGGGAACTATCTACCAGTAACTCTCCAGGGAAAATTTGCATATTATTTCAAGCTTAATCATGCTGCAAAGTACCCTTTTTTCAAAGAAAAATTCTCACCTTCCTCTGAAGACACATACACAAGCATGAGCACAGAGAGGAACCCAAGCAAGGAGGAAAGATAATGGATCAAGTATTTTAGCCAGCCACTGTGTGGAGTCAGAGCAAAGACAGTTCAGACTCCCAGAGAAGTGATTTTATTAAAAAAAAAAAAAAAAGTTGGCACCTACTAAACACTATACACTAAGGTGAACTTTAAAATATATTTTTCAATTCACACTGCCATGCACCTCCAACATGGGTAAGTAAAAAGTAACAGGCTGTTCTGCAGTCAATTCCCAAGCCCTTGTGAAATGACTGTTTGGAGTGGGACTCTATCCAGTGTAACATGTTACTGCGGAACGTAGAAAACGAGAAGTTTTCAGGTGATGGGGCAGGCAATGAAGCTTGTTGTCTGAAGCTTGGCCAGCTTCCCCTGAAGCACCCTAGCTTATCAGACAGTGTACTCCCTTGACAGGTGCTGCTTCTCTTTCTGAAATAAATTGATTTGACAGGGCAATATTAACAGTGCCCTGAGTTGTTGAGAAAGCTGCATACAACAAGAGATCTTTGTTCATCTGCCTTGGGTAAGCTCACAGGGGCGGATGTGAAAGGTATTCCTGATTCACTGACTCCATAAAAAAGAAGGATTAAAAAAACTATAAAAAACCCACATGAAAACCCACCACATTTGTAACAAGAAAAAAAATAAAACCTAAGTTAATAAAAGAAAAAGCCAAAAAGAAGGAAGAGAGACTGCAGGAGAATATTACATAGGCAAGTAACAGGAAAGAAAAAGAACACCATGGTGCTAATTTTATATTCAGGGCAGCAAAACGGGATTACAAAAACTTACTTAAGAATTACAAATGCTTAAGAACATGTATGGCATCCCACATGTTGACAGAGTACATATTTCCAAAGATTTAGGATTATGAGACACACTTCATGTCCTGCTGCTGGCTCAGAAACACCGCTGGACACAAATACATGAGTTGCAATCACCCCTGCTCACCTCCTGTGCAACAATGTGATCACGTATTTAAATCTGGGTATCAGCTAGATTCGGTGTCAGGAGGCAGAGAACTATGGGCTAGAGACAATTCCACTGGCTCACTGACTGAGGGGCATTCCTGAAAATACTATTATCAGCAAAACCTGGTTTTATGCTCAACACCTAATGTGCTATCCAGGAGCAGACAAAGCCATACCTGAAAAACCAGCACAGGTCTGGTTCTCTTCTCAGAGCCACCTTACTAACAAAATGCAAAGAAAGGACACCACAAAACAGCTTTGCTACCCAAGGAGCTTTTGTTTCATCCTCCTGCAGCCATAATAAAGCCCTTCTTTCACAGCTCTGCAGCTTCCTCACAGCTATAAAACGTCACCACGGCCAACTGTTCCTCCTCTGGATCTCTCCTTGTCAGACCATGGGCAGCACAGTCAAAGGAACATCTGATGTACAGGTCTCCAAACCCACCTGCCTACCCCTTCTCCAAACAAAAGGGCTTGAAAACATGGAAAACCCTACACTTAGCTCTTGTCCCACAATGCCTGTCTTTTTGAGCCAGGATGTGAATGCAAAGCACAGTAACTGTGCAGATGTTAATTGACGTTAGTTACGTTAGATGCAGTAACGTGTGAGGTCCCAGCTCCATGGTATCCCAGGATATGCTGGAAGTATATGATGCAGGTATGGTGGAGCACTGGCCTGAAGGTCAAGTTAGACTTTCTGGGAGTTCGTGCTTTACTGTTTGGGTTTTATTGGTGGGGGCTAGTTTTGGTGGATTTTTGTTTGGTTTGGGTTTAAGTTTTATGCTTTAAGAAAACTATGGAAGAGACCTTTGAAAAAGAGCTTTATCAATTTATTAAAGGCATTACTCAAATAATTTCTATTTCTTTGGACTTTGTGTTACTTTTCAAGAAAAAAAATATTTTTATTTCTAAACATTAAACTATGGATAGGATGCAGTGTTTACAAAACACTAGTGGGTTTATATGGAATTTTTTAATTCTCCCTAAAGAGGTTTAAAATTATAGCATACTCCTAGTTTAGAAGGAATATAATTTAAAAGGAAGTTTATTTACCCTCAGCTGCTTTTTCCACCCAACATAACTCTAACCTGGAGATCTCAATAAAGACAACAAGTTGAAATCTTTCAGGAACTTCAACTCAAAATCTCTACATGTTAAAAATTTAGTGGTTTTTTTTTTAAGTGTTAATCTCTGCATGAAGTCAAGTTACAGCACTGCAACACCACCAATTACTTCAAGGCAAATCTCCTGGCAGGGCTTTTAATTTACATGCATTGACTTGCTATCTTTATTGATTTACTGTAATTTTTCATAGCATATCACTGCAGATACAGCTTTCCCAACTGTATTTCACAAGGCTTATCCATTTTTGACACGGATTCATATATTTCATTACATGCATCCCAAGGTTTTTGAATTCAAGATTGCTTTTAAAAGCAGCTGACCTTCCCTAGTGTTTGCTCTTAACCATTTTGAACATTTGGTTGAATATTTTATTTCTCCAAGTCAGCTATGTGCTCAATACAGCTCTACAATCTTGACTTCAAGCAAACCTTCAAATTATCATTTGCCTTCCCCATCAGAAACGTTCAGCCATCACAAACATCAAATATTACAACAGAAATTATCATGTATACCCGGTTACCCTGTTAAACTCTTCATTTCTGTGGGCACTGTTTCATTTGATGCTGGCAAGAGCAATTCAATTACAGGGGAGTGAACAATATTACCGACAAACACTATAGGCACAGTTAAAATGAGCCAAGGCCGAGAGTCTCTTCCCTCAGGCTGCAACCATTTATTCTGGAGTCCCATTTATTTCAGCTATGGTGGTATGCTTTTAAATAATTGGCTTTAACAAGACAGAAGTAATTTTAAGACAAAGTTTCTCCAGAAAAGGAACCAAGGTCCCCACATTTAACAAATCTTTTCAACAAATCATGAAGACTAACCTTTATAGCCATGCAAAATAGCATTTAAAGGGATAATTCTCATAAGCATTGCTCCTTAAGTGAAAATGACCACTACTTAAAAGCTTCCACAAAAAGTAACGTGGCTTCAGATTTCCTCTATACCAATTACCACTCTCGAGACAAAAAAAGAAAGTTCCAAACAGTATCCATCTCAAAACAGATTTTGTTATAAAGCATTAAAAGCATCAGTTCCTATCAGAAGTGCATTTGTTTGGCCCTTTACCAATTACTGTTATCCACATGCTATGAAGTGCACTGGCTATAATAACACTCCAGAAGTCCAAAGTGCTGTTTGAAAATGCCTCAAGTTAATTCTTTTTCTTTACAGAACTTGCTCTTTCTCCAGAGACACACCTTTTCTTCTCCCACATCTCTGGCCTGCCCATGTTATACATTAAATCCCTCTTACAGTTCTTTACCATTAGAAACACAGACCGCTCCCTGCGCAGCTGGAGACAGAAAGCTGGGACTGCCTTCCTCTGGGTTTGGAAACAGAGTTGAGCAGTGAGCAATAAAGCCAACAAGCTGTGGCCTCCTACAGACTCACCACACCTGGGACCCTTTCCAGTCTTTTTAGCAGAGAGCCAAAAACTAGCCAGTGCTTTAGACAAAGAAGAGGAAGATGGAAGGGCTAATAGGAATCTGATCACTAATCATATTTATTCATAGGAAACCAGGCCAACAAATCCTAATTCCATCAGAGTTCCTTATTTATTTTCATCCATAATGAAATACTTTTCCATTACGAGGAAATTCTGAGTTACAACTACACAGTGAGAACTCTTAAATGAACAACTCCCAGCACAGAGTAGCGGCCTGGATGCTCCCTGCTCTGCAGCCAACGAGCAGAGTTCTCGCTTACTAAGCATTTTAAATTACTACAAACATTTTGCTTAACATCACAGCATCACCATAAACTTCCTTATCCAGCAAGGGAACACATGAAAGATTCAGCATTCAGAAGCTGTGCACTCTACCCAGTTCTATCAAAAGCACGATTAATTCAAGCTGGGGTTTGTTATTTCCTGTAGCACTTCTTTATCTAAATAAAGTCATTTTCTGTCACAGCTAAAACTATTTTGATTCCAAAATTGCCTCACATCTTGAACTATGACAGCTTGGAAGAAAGCAGTCCCCAAACCTATCTCCCTCAAACTCGATGAACAGAGAACCATCACATCACACTGTCTTTCAAGACACCCTAGAAGAGCCTTGTGATTTGCTGGCAGTTTTCTTCTACCCAGAGGCTGCAGCTCTGGGGTTTGTCTTTGGCTGTATTTTTGTTGTTGTTGTAGCTGTTTAGTTTATTTTCTTTTGAGAGCAGAGTAGCTTGTTCAGTACCTAGTGGAGACTACTTGCTCTAAAAAGTATTCCTGTGCAGCTTGTGGCAAATCTTGAACTGAAAGGTTTTTTCCAAGCCTGGCTTTTTCTCTCTCTTTTTTTTTTTTTCCCCTCTTTACCTTCCCCTCCTTGGTTTTAAAAATTTCCCAGCCTCCAAATCTCAAAGTTTTTATGGACTACAGTCCCCAGAGTATTGTCTTTACAAACTGAGCATTAAATACAATATTGGTCAACATGCTGGAGGTTGGGTGAAACAAGAAAAATATGAAAACCCTTAAAACTTAATCAATACAGTGCTGTATTAGATATTTGAACAAGGAGAAACAAGTAATCCAAAAACTGAAATGGTAACTTCAGCATAGCTTTGTTTATGTATCATTTACCATATCTACAACTGCATCTGAAATCAAAAGCAGACAAAAAAAAAGTGAATGGAATTCTGTGATTCATAAAAGGAAATGGTTGTCTTGATACTGATGATCACTTCTCACTGTAACACAAACATATATGCCAGAGATCATTATTACCAGGTAAGAGGTAAGAGGAAGGAGTATCTTAATTCTTCTCCAGTAAGAAAGCAAGCTACTGAAGAGGTGCCCCTACTTTTTTGTTCATAAATTCTGTGGGGAAAAAATAGCAAATCTGGGGGGAACACCCCAAACAGCATTGCAATACCTGGCAAGCATTTAACAGGAACAGTTTGACTTTCAGATCAAATATAACTGTAACAAACCCCCTCTCCATACAGTGAATCTAATTATGCAAAATTAAAAATAATCTCAAAAGCAAAAATAACTAAGAAACTTGTTGATGGGGAAACGAAAGTTCTGGGTTTTTTCCAAGGGGAGGAATTTTCAAACACTCACAGAATCACTGAAGTTGGAAAGAAAACCCTCGAGTTCCTCTAACCCAGTGCTCCTGGCTCAAGCAGAGTCAGCTAGAGCAGGTCACCACACAACACGTCCAACCTGCTTTTGAGTATGTCCCTAGATGAGAACCACAATGTCTCTAAGCTACTTATTCCAGTGTTGGACCACTCCCACTGGGAAAAAGCAACAGTTCAGGACTCCGTTTGGTCAAGAGCCTACAAAATCAGATGGGTCTAGAAGGTTTCAACCCTTCTTCACACAGATTTCTGATGCATGGGATTTTTGTTCCTATTCTCTCTTTCATAAATTAGGTCTCCAGAAAAGAGTTCAGGCTGACTCACAACTGCAAAAGTAGTGCAATGCTCCAGAGCATGTCCAAATCACCTTTCATTACTAACCAAGAATATCCAGCTCTTTGCTTAATGATTGCCATCCACTCCTGAGAACCTGAGAGAGCACCTTGGATCTTTCCTAAGGAAAGAGTACTTTAACAAAAGCAAGTCTTAAGTTTCTGAAAATACCAACCCTCCTTGTTGGCACCAAAACACTGAAAAGAAAGCGGTAGAAGAAATAACCTAAACTTGCAACTAGGATCCCAAAAGCACAAAAAAGGAATCAAACTACTTCACTCTTCCCTGTGTGAAAATATTCTAATTGCCTAGTTTCACAACCAACTCTGACAGATTTGTGGGACAGAAGCAAAAAGAGGAAGAAGACACAAGAGGTGACATTTTCAGAAGCAGGTATGGTGTATATATAAATCCTTCAGATGCTGTATGGGATTAGGCTACCTCTTTGAGAAACAAGTAATCACTCTGGTGCATTCACAGAGGAACAGGAGAAGTAGAGAGCATTCCAGTCTTTCAATACTGATGAAAGGTATTTTTAGTGAGAAAATGCTTCATTACTGTCCAGAAGAGACAAAGCAAAACAAATTACAAAGTTTAGCTGCTCCACAGGCCAAATGACTAAAGGCAGGACATCAAAAAATGTGTGTCAGTCATGGTACCAAACAACAACCTTGCTTAAAATACTTTTCAATACATAGCAGCACACGTTCAGTGTGTGTCTCAGACTATTATAAGTTTCAGTACATTATCACTTCAAATGTTATGAATTAGAAAACATCTACTGTTCCACTTTTTTGAACCAAAAAGACTGCCGCGAAAAACCGTACAACTAAAACCTTCTGTTTCGCTCTTCTTTCTGAATTCACGACTATGATTTCAAAAGTACTGTCAAACTGACATGTCATTAAAACATGATTTCACACCTTAAAGTGGTTTCTGTTGAGCTAAACAATAAAAAGACTTGAGCCAGAAAGATGACTAATGCACCTGTTTTGAATAAAATCTAGTGGCTCAAATCCCTTTGGAACTATCAATAAAATTAAGCTTTCAGCCCTTAAAGTCTTAGACACGGGTGTAGAAGTCACAGTGAAGTTTCTAATTCCAGTAAATTTTTATTAACTAAGCATCCAAAGTTATTCTAAATAATCACCAAAGCCAAATTAATATTACTCCAAGTTGAAACCTTATTTAATGCAAGTGCTTTTTAATTAGCAGTGGCATTTATTCTCCAAGAAAACTCTTTGTATTAGTACTTTTACAATTAATTTGCTTTTGAAAGCTGAAACATATTGCTGGTCCTAATCTTATTAGTGTTTAAGAATTTCCATCAAGGCTTCTACCAATTTTTTCCATGAGTATTGCTTTGCATACTACATGTCTGAATATTCAACTTCTGAATCAGCTTCCTTCAAAATATTATCTGATGGTTGTAGAAAAATGTTGGCTGTTCGACAGCTGTTATGTTTTTCATTCTTTTTTTTTTTAACTCAAATCTCAACAAGATTTAGGCATCTGTGGAAAAGGGATGGAGAGCACTCAGAGTTTGTATGCTGTCATTTAGAATTAGTGTTGATGTATTACCTCTGTCACAGCCCAGTGGTGTAAAAACTGGTCCAGATCAGTTAGGTAAAGACGGATAGGTGAAAGCTGTGTCTGGCTAATGTGTGGTTTTCCTCTAATGCCCTGGAGACTAGTCAACTCCTCTCTTGAAAACCCTAGGGAAAAAGAAGCAGTACAACAGTATCACAAAACAAGCCAAGCAGTGTTCTACTTCAACAGCATCGACAAACACTGTCTTTTAAATTATCTCAACATAACGAGTTTTTATTGAAAGCTCTTGCTTGGTATTTTAAATTAAGTTTATCAAAATACAGTTGTTGACTTCTGAAAGAAAACAAAAATATTTGAAAAATCAGTGGCATACCCATTTAAACTATAATTTGGTATAAAAAAATAACTTCAAGAGGCCAAAGTTATGCTATTTTCAATATGTATCTTTAGAAAATAATAAAAGCACGTATAATGCAAAATACTTGACATGTGTTCACAATAACTTAGTAACCTAACACAACCTCAGGGTTAAAAAAAATCATTCTTCTTATTAGTTTTAGCCATATATGTGATATTTTAGTGAAACAGGATGTCATTATGGCTTTGTTTCCATTTTCTCTGTTATCAGGACAGCATTCTTTTCACCGTTTTAGGAACAAAATGTTAATTTTCGAAAACAAAGTAGTAGTTGAACATTATAAATAACAGAGGTGATGAAGAAAAGCCACTTTATTTTTTTACCACAGCACAAGTTACTGGAAATTATTTCTTAGTAATATTACGCCACTTTAACCACTGTAATTTCCCAAAGTTGCATCACCACATAATACAACTATTTTTATAGCTGAGTAAGAATAGAGTAGCAGAAGTAATTGTGCTCACATGCTGACCTTGGGCAGCTCACTTCAATGTACTTTGATTACTTTATTCTGATGGAATGTTTTTAATAGCGTAAGCATGTTCACAGGAAATCCCAGAGGCACTAATTTATATTGTTATGAGCCAATAAAAGGCATCTACTTCAAACTAGGAAAAAAAAATCTGTTCATGTCATATGCTGAATTTAGGTTTTTCTCTTACTTTCCAAAGAAAGTTGCTAGAATGAAGAAAAAGTATGTAAATATTCAGCCCAAATGGAAAAGTATGAATATCGGGTATCAGAAGTCAGATCAAGAGAAAAAAAGGTATCTCATATCAAAAATATATAACAAGATCAGAATTACTTTCAGGAAGTACTTACTACACCATTAATTCTGAATTCAATTCAGTCACTTACTACCAAAACAAATTCTATTTTGTTAATTCTGAATTATTACATTCATATGGATTACCTATAAGGGTTGAAAACAAGAAGCTGAAATAGTCCACATCATTCATTGAATTTTCCTGCACTTGGCACTTCCAGCCTGCAAAGGATGATCTACACAAAACCAATAGCAGACAGTTTATTAAAAACCATATAATTAAGAATTCACAACCTACCTGCATAATACAATCAATTAGCATGCTTAAAACTTTTAATTTTAGCATTCCTGTTTCTAACTGCTGTTGTTAGAATAGCATTTTAAATAGCTTCAAAACAGAACTTGCTCTTTTAAAGACAAACAATACTGAACTTTGTACCCCTGAATGGGCTTAGGTTGTTAAGATGATTAAATTACTCAGATAGCAACTTTTCAGAAATAACATTTAATACAGTGACAACTGCCAATACACTGTAAATTAAACTAGTTTGATTTCCCTTACTTGGTAAAAGTCATTATATTACAAAAACTGGACTGTATTTTTCATTATATCCACTACTTTTAATACAGCTCTTTACATGAACAACAGGTCCCATCTAAAAGCAGTCTCAGAATCTATTTCAGAATTGCTGAAGATATTAAACACAGAACTAAGTTAAAACCTTGGCTGGAGATTTAGAACACAAAAAGGAGCAATATGCAAAGACAGGAGCAAACCCATTACCAAAGCTGCCTGACACATCCCTTCTCGGGGGCAATCTGTAACAAAGTGGGGCACCAGCCCACTTCTGTCTCAAATTAGAAGCCGTACACGCCTGTGGAAACTTGGAGCAGACACCACTGACCACTGCCACCACTTGCCATGTATCAGTGCTGAACCAGGAAAAAGCCAAGATACGGGAACAAAGTACATCTCACACATGCTTCCCTCAAAAGGCTGCACCTCAGACCTACATCACATTACGCAAAAAATGCATATTATTCAAATTGACTTGTATGCTGCTTTTGGCACTGGGGACTATGGATCTTTGCTGTAAGAGATTGCTGCTTTCTGTTCTTACAGTCTTGTGAAATTTCAGAGCTTCTGAATGCAATTTTCCAAGCCAACTATCTGCCTCAGATCACTTTTTCCCCCCAACTTCTCTCCGCTAACAGCCAAAATGGCTTAGCTCATGGGTAACAAAATTCTGGAAAGCTTGTTTTGCAGAAATTTTTTACAGCTCCAAGCTTTGGGAGCAAAAATATCAAATTTGGAATACTGTTGTGCCAGGCATATACATTTTGCCACCCATGAAAATCCATCCACAATATTTCAGCATCCACAAAAATGACAGCTAGAATATGCACGTCTGGAGTTACACGGGGGGGAGAAAAAGTATTTCAGAATTTCTTTAAATTAAACAAAAACTTCAGGATTCCATCAGACTACCATGTAGGACAGTTGATTCTAGGGAAAAAAAAAATTCACAGCTGAGTGAGAGAGCACAAAGTAAGGCTTTAATAAATAGAGCTCCCACTGTGTTCTTAATGCCTGGATGTAAGGATTTGCCATATTTCAGGCGACATAGTGAGCAAGGGCTCAGAGAAGGACCAAAGGCCTCCTAGGAACTAGAAGGGACCGTGCAGAACTGCCTGCACTGCAAAGTCACTACTTCCTTTTCTTAACTTGCAGCCTCTTAATCTAATGCAAGGCTGACAGTTGGCTCCCAACACTGAGTTCTCCCGAGCCAAAGCCCTTGGCCACGCCAATAGTCTTCTCCCAGGAGATGGGAGAATTGTTTCTGTCCTTCCTAGGAGGTCCCAGTCCCATTCATTACAGCGAAGACATTTCACACATACTCAACTAAACCAGCAAGAGCTCTTGCCACCTATTTCCCTACATAAGGTGAATATTCACACAAGAATTAGATCCATATACCAGAGAGAAAGAAGCCCATGTCCTGTTCAACATAGCAGAAGAAACTGCCTGCATCTGATGCAGAGGGATCAGGAGTCAGACTTGAGGTCACTCATTACACCAAAATAAGCACTGGGGAGCATGGAGAGAGATTCAGGAGAATTCAGGACTAAATAGACATACAAATTCAAACTGTGATGCAACCACTGAGCAAAATGGTAGGAATGCAAGAGGTTGGAAGAGATACATCACATGACAAGCTGCAAAGGTAATTGGAGAAATGTGAAAATAAAAAAAAATATTGGGCAGGAAAACAGAAATAACTTGTGATAAGCCTCAATTCAGAGAATAGGGACTTACATGGCAAATCTAGTCAGAATCTGGTTTAAAATAAAAAAATAAAAAAATATTTTTCCATGCAACAATTAGCAGATGCATTGAATTCCTCCTAAAGGACCAGTGCACGCAAGAATTTTATATGAACTCTAGAAGAAAACTAACAAAAACTCAAGATTCACTGCAGAATAGCAAACACAAACTGCAATAAGTTCAGGAGGTCCCTGGGCAGGAGAAATGATTCTGAAGCTTATTGCTGAACATCTGAAAATCAAACACTTCATTAGTTTTGTTTTCCTATCCACATTTGACTATCTGCACACTCGAAAACAGGACAAGCACATTAAGCATCCTAACAGCATGCCACGCGAAGTGCTACTGGTGTAAATGCAAGAGAAAGCAGAGAGAATCCCTGCAGTTCTGCCCTGGGAACGTGGAGGCAGCGTAAGGCACAAGGCCTTGACAGAGCTGTTAAATGGTTTTAAGACTCATCTACAAGTGAGTTACCTTGAGTCACACACACAAAACAGAGATCTCCAAAATTCAACTGTAGTTTACTTTTATAGAAAGTGAAAGCTACTACATGCATAGAAGAAGCCTCAAAGTTAAAAGAGCATTAAAGTTAAAAATAATCTAGCATTAAATTTAGAAAGTGACAGAGAAGGTTGCCTATAATCTTCAGCTTGGCCTCTCTGTGAATACACCTTGGAGTATGATAATACTATGTGTCATATTTTCTCTAAAAAAAAAAAAAACAACCTATGCCTCATTCAAATCAAGGATGAATGGATCAATCAGAATTACACAAGGAAGGATAGCACAGTCTGACCTGTTCCTGCCTTATTTATTGCATCATTTATAACGTGCACAGCGTATGAGGCATGAGATAGTTAAAAAAACAGTAGATGAAAGAATTAGCTCACAAATCCAGGTAAACATATAGGTTTCAGGCACTACACTGGATCACCCTCCCATCTCTATTGCAGAGATTCTACGAGGTGCTAGATAAATAGTTTTTAAAATTGGAGGACAGGAAGTCAGTGGTAAAACTTTTTTCCAAATATCATCAGATTTTTTTTTTTTTTTTTTTTACTTTTAGAATAGAATAAACCCACACTATTCATAGTGGAGGCTTCTGTCACCCCTTATTGTTATCCCTAGTTATAGTTATCTACAGTTATAACTATAGTTATGGTTATCCCTAGCCCTGCAACAGTTCAACAGTAAGTAGAAGACTAAAACAGGCACTAACAGCTGTGGAGTGATACAGCTTCAAGTATCTTTGGGAACATCACACAGACCCATCTGAACTCTACTGCTCCACTTGCATTTACAGTGAATTTGAAGTCAATCCTTTGTTTTCAAGATAGAAAATGCTAAATATTCTGAAAAATCAGAACCCAAATGTTTCATGCTGAATTCCTAAAGCCATCAGGTACTTCTATGCACTCCTGTCTATACCTTTCCCTTGCCTCAGTTGCTCATCTTTAAACTGGGAAAAATATCACCTCACTATCTCCCAGAGCCGTGAAAATTACTTCAGCACAACAAAAAAATTCCATGGCTAGGGGCAGGGGAGGAATCACTTTGTTTTCCAAGTGGGACCTAATACAATAGAGAAAATATGGAACCTTCTACTGGAGGAGAGATAAAGTGTAATATTAAGTAAGCACTCCTTCAGTGCTCATGGTGTATTCCATACAGAATGTAGAATGGAAAAATAACATGATACCATGTGATTAAAAACTACATGAGGATCTCACATATACAATAAAGACCAAGACCTATGTCTTTCTAATAATAACAAACACAAGCAGAGCAGCATTACAGCACAGAAGTTTGTTTAAATAAAAGTCTAACCAGTTGTCATCACCTCAACTGCCTTAAAACCCAAGTGTCTATAATGTAGTTAAAGCGCCTCAATTTTGAGGTTCGAATTAAAGGAAATAAAAAATAAGATAAAGAACATAGAACAGGAGAGATTTTGCTTCTAGAACAGATGTTGATGTACTACAAATACATTACAAACTCTTTAAAAAATCTTAGTTCAATACATTAAGGTTACCACAAATAATTAGAAACTGCGTGTACTTTTAAAATGCATTTTCAAGATCCTTGTAAATTACACGTTAGACATTTGACTAAAAAAATTATCTGCTTTATATGTGGATGAGAGCTAATAAGCATATTTTAACTTCCCTTTTTTGAATAAATTATTACTGACAATGGGAACCTGCTATCAAATTGCATACAAGTGAGACCTCGCCAGTCAACTAGTCCAAACCCACATTAACTATGATGAATTACATACTGTAATTTCCATAAGGTCATCTGCTCTCCATGAGAACCTCTCTACTGAGATTTAGAACTGCACCTTTAAGTAACCTGCTCTGTACACCAAAAGGTATTAAAAGAAAAGCTGAATCCGATTAACTTAAAAATAACTGCTTCTCTTGCCATTAGCATAGCAAATGTTCCTCAGTCACAGCAAGTGTGCAGTGCATTCCTTTTATAAGTTACTATGAACTTTTCTTTAAACTCCAGATGGGCCTCACTACTTTTGTTCACACTGTTATTTTCAAGTTGGCTATATCACAGCTGCAAAATAAAAACAACTGCAGTTGATGCACAAGTGGTTATTTCTCAACTACGGGATATTATTTCTATGCTTCCTGACCTAAACTAGCTACCGATTGACTTGTGGTTCAGGTTTAAGGTGTTGGGCTTGGCTTGTGTAGTATCAAGGAGTCTTTGGGTAATTCAGAGGTCTCTAGTAGAAGAACTCTGATGAAACTTGCTGCAGTCATTTTAGAAATTATCCCTCCACTAGTCCTCCTGTAAAACACCCCTGCTCAAACTCCAGATCACACAGCAATGCATCTGTCAAGCACTTGCTACGCAAGTTCTGATTAGAATTTGGATTTGGGTTGGATTGTGAGGAGATGTTTTTGTTTTGTGGTTTTGTTGTTGTTTTGTTTGGTTGGGGTTTTTTTTGTTTGGGTTTTTTTTTTTTTTTGGTTTGGTATTTTTAGCGACAAAATTGAGTTTAAGTGTGATTAATCTCACACCCTTGAGTTCAGTCTTCAAGTATTTTTAAAGTAAAACATGAAAAAGCAATGCAAGATTCATATTTCCTCTGAAGCATTGATACTATCATCCTTTTGTTTGAAAATGCAAGGGTTATAAAATTTAAGAAGTGCAAGGTCAAGGGTCTAGGTTTTCTGTTCAAGGAAACTAAAATCCAATTCTTTTCTTTCCAGGAAAGTGTTCCCACCACCACAATTGAGAATATGTAGTGCAAGGTGTTACTGAATCTTTACAGAATTATTTAAACATTGGTAAGACGACAGACTGAGAAACCTAACTTATACTGTGATAAATGATCCCATTTTAAATTTAGCTTATCAACCACTGATTACAGATTTAAACCAAGGCCTCCCACAATTGTTTCTTTAATTCTAGATTATAAAATAATTCTAAAAGGAGTTTCCCCTCTATTTCTGCCACTGATACTTCTGTTCCATACAGAACATTTCAACAGTCATAACCACAGTTTATTCATTCATTTCCCAAAAAAAACCCTGCATCTAGGCCTCAACTATGTGAAAATTTAATAAAATTATTAAGTACACCTACTCAAAATAGTTCAATGACTAAATCACTTTGTTGGGAAATAGGAAATCAATCTCCCCTTAAAATGAAGATGGTGAATACAGATTTTCTGCAACCTCAACAGGTGCTTTAACCCCTGAGACACCACTACTAATTTATTATTAAATTGTCTTTCAAACACATCAGGAGCAGAAAACATCTGCTTCTGTACACGCAGCAGACAATCACTGAACAAGAGTAATTTGGTCTGTTCAGCCTGGAGGAAACTGAGGGGAGACCTCATTGCTGTCTGCAGCTTCCTCACGAGGGGAAGAGAGGGGGCAGACACTGACCTGATCCTTGTGGTGACCAGTGACGGGACCCAAGGGAATGGCCTAAAGCTGTGTCAGGGGAAGTTCAGGTTGGATATTAGAAAAATACCACCTAGAGGGTGTTTGGGCATGGGAACCCAGGGAAGTTCAAGAAGCGTTTGGACAGCGCTCTGAGGCACATGGTGTGACTCATGGGGATGGTCCTGTGCAGGGCCAGGAGTTGGACTCAATGATCCTTGTGGGTCCCTTCCAATTCAGTATATTCTGTGATAATCACACTGCAACCAAGGATCAGAAAGTTGTTTCCATTGCATGAAACAGGGCTGAGTTTTCCTTCACAACCCAGGACCACAGATGTGGAGGACACCACCATTTTATCACTTTTGAATCTTCCACTGTCATCAACCAGACGCTGTACTGACAAAGAGTCTTTACTGATCCATAGAAAGGTGTAGAGGAAAGGCTTCCTTCTTTCTTTCAGCTTCCTATTTTATGACCTGTGCCACCTATGACCTCTCAACACAGCAACTCTAATGTCAGCTCAGAGAGTTTACCTATCAGCACAAAACTGTTCAGCTGCTGAACAGTACTCATCAGGAGAAGGAGAATTCCACAGAGATACTGCGGCATCCTTCTCTAGAGCTAATTCAAATTATTCAGCACGCTGCTCAGGGGTCAGTGTCTGAGCCCAGAAACACTACTCCAATGAAAAAACCCACACTGCACAGGACAACACTGTACAGGTGTGTCTTCTAGCTAGCCTTCTCACAGGACTGTTATGAACACTTCACATTTTACAGATGCCCATCTGCATAATTAGTAGCAGCACTGTCTGGCAGCCATTTACAATAGTCCTTATATGAAAAAATACCTGTTAAATATGAGGCAATGGATCACTTATGGAATTAACTATGAGCATGGAAAGTATCATACAATACATCCCAAACACTCCCATGCTCTCATTCCTAGGAACTGTGTGTGTATAAAAAACCAATATACACTGATAGGGGCAAAACCACTTGCAAGTACCACAATAGGACTGTTGTACCTTTGTGGAAGAAAAACATACCACATTTTCCCTCAGTGTAGGCATGTACTCACACTACTGTAAAACATGTTCTTTTAAAACATTAAAAAACCTTGTGCCAATATTTATCTCAGCTCTGGCATAGTTTATTCCTGTTCAGCTTTAATGAAAAATAATTTCTGTCAAACTGAAATGTAACTGCAATAAAGTATAAACTCAGGTCCCTGCATCAACTCAATCAAATCAGTTTTGTGTTACACTGCTAATGAGGATGATCATTCTCAGTTTTCATATCAGTTCTTGAAAAGACAGGAAACTATGACTGTCACAAACTGATGCTGAAATTGCTAAAAAAAAAAAAAAAATAAAAAATTTGAATCTTTGGATACTTCTCCAACCATGTACCATCTCATCATCTGGACCAACTTAGCTCCAGGTAGCACAGGTCTTGAACAAACTCTGAGAGCAAGTGAAGAGTTTTTTATCTTCCTTTTCCTCTAACAGGTTACCATATGTAGGCATTAGTTTGTTAGCATGAATTTTTTGTTTTAACTTTCATTATCTCTTTTGAAGGATCAAATGTTTCCATTTGAAAATGTGGCAAAATACAACAAACATCTGCAAGGACTTACCAGGGATTTGAGGAAAAATATGAAGCCTATTTTAAGAAAACAACAATTTGAGCTATGCATTGTTAAAAGTAAGCCTGACAGCTACTCATTTGCTCCACGGTTGCAGAGGTTGTCTGAATTGCTTACACATTATAAATGAGAGCACAAATAGGAAGAAACATTCACTAATGAGCAAACAGCATTTACTGACTGGTGCAATTGTAGTGCAGCAACAATAATTCTTCTCCCTCTGATGAGAAATATCACACTACAACTGCCTAAAACATAGAGGGCTGTGTCCTTAAACAGAACCTCAGACTTCTCCTCTCTCAAGTCCTAGACCTTTGTATAACAGTGAGCAAGGAAAAGGAAGTTTGCTGACCAGATGTGGATAAAGGAATACAGTAACCCATAATCCACCCCAGGGTTTGATTCTTGAGAACTATAGATCCTTTCTCATCTCTAAGCAAAGAAAACAGATAATTTTTTTACCATTCATCCTCAGTGGTATACCCAGACAGGGAAATTCCAGCATTTTGGAAGCACACTCTTAATTTTAGTTTATATTCAACAGTGCCTTAAGCATTTTTGTTACCTTTTTAATACTCCAGTTTTGTTTCTAAATTGAGGGGTGTGAAAATATAGACAGAAAAGGCAATTCAGTGAGCAGAGACCTTACTATTCTTACATTTTTCCTATCAACTCATGCATAATTACTATTCTTTTCTATAAATGTATGATTTTCGACTTACTGAGCTGACTTTCTGTCATATACCATTTGTAATGACTTAAAAGTTTTTTACTTTTTACTTTTTTTCTTTGGTTTTAGTTTTTTTTTTTTTAAATAAGAACTTAGTTTATTTTGGTAAAATTAATTTTATGTATGTATTTTTAAAATAAATACACTGTTCTGAAATATTTTCTACACTTCATTTGCATAAGTATTACTGTATTCAGTTGCTCTATCAGTGTTGCTAACCACAATAATGGGTTACAATAGCCTCTCCAAGTTCTCTCCAAGTTGCAAATACTTTTGGGGAATATGCTGTTTTTATTGTCTACACTAATGAACTCAATAATTCTTTAATCAAGTAGCATGTAGGGTCTTCGTTAGCTACATTTTGCATTCTCACTGTTCCTTCTCATACTAGACTGGCAAAGGTTGCAGATAAAATAATTAGGATGGCTAAATAAAGTAAAAGTGTATTTACTTACAAAGAAAATATCTACAGAAAACTTTAAACTCTATTACGACCCTAAAACATCTCTGGGTAATATATTTGAAGACACAGAATTTTACACCTTATACCAAACAAATGTTAAAAGTCCATCCCAGTTCTTTCGAAGCACCAGATTCCTGAGGCTAGCAGGAGCCAACAGGCATGCCTGGCTGCTTGATGAGACACCAGCTGAGCTCCCTCATTATTGTCTGGAAAGCAAGAGAATGTTTTAAAGGCACTACTTCTGCAGTAAAAGAGCCCATTTACAGTTACGTCAAGCAGAATGCAAGTTACCCCCCCGAGTTATCTCAAACCCGCAAAGACTAGGAACTCCCACACAATTTATGCGAGTGAGCACTCAGCTTTTATTTATACAGTCCTCACCCGTCTCCTTTTCTACAGCAACAGAAACAACTCTTGGCGAGACCTCAGCAGGGAAAGAGTCTCACAAGAATAAGAAATGGCTGTTTGAAGCCATTGGAGATCTCATTTATGGACACTGCTTCAAGAGAGAAATGCCATAAATTAACTCCCATTGTTTTTTATCTAGACAGTGAAATATTATCTGTCCAATTCTTTATTACAGCGAAATAATTTCCAGACACACTGTTCCAATGGAAAAAGAAGAAAAAGCTGTAAAGCCACCATAACTATTATGCATTAATAAGGCACATAAACATATTGCATTTCAGTAATTATACTGAATAGGTTTTCCTTATTTGTACTTCAAGACAAGTTTAAGAGAAGACAGTGAATTCTTCCTCGTAAAGTCAGTAATCTAACTCCTTAGTTCATGTATCTGATCACAATCTCAAAAACTGCATTTCTTAATCCATGTTTAATAGAATAGAATACGTAATGTACATAAGGATTCAGATTATGTAATAATCAGCTTAAATATACTACCTTAAACAAATGGGAAGGAAAAAAACAGAAATGCATTTGCAAGAGTATCTGATATTCAATCACCACAAAGTCATTAAGTAGCAACCAAAAACAAGAGCCTGACAAAATGGTTTCTCTGCAACTGTTACACTACAGAGTTTGGTATGTAAACAGCAGACCTCCACTTTCTCAGGCAAACAAGGTAATCTACCATATGCAAGAAGATGCATTTACAACATTTAATACATTTCCATTTTCGACAGAAATATTTGCCTTCCAAAAAGTGCTGAAAAAATAAGCATATGCCTCACTAGCCCTTTTAAACCATTCTGAAGCAGCTCATCTGCTCTATTAATGTAGAAAGTAGGTGTAGAGAGATTGTTCACTTGTGTCGCTCCACACCTTTCCTCACCTGTTTTGTATGACTTATATCCCAAAACCCTGGCACGCTTCCATCTCTCAGAATTCTACCTGCCTGGATTTACTGACATTATATACATCCCAGGTCCCACACTGTAGGCACAATGCAGGCATTGGAGGAGAACAGCAGAGAAATTAAGCCATGACAACACCTTCTGTCCCTTGGTTTCACCTGAAACTCAGCAGCTGCAACCATTGCAGTGACCCCGACAAGCAACAATGTCTGTTCATTGGCACAGGGATCAAGATCAATTAGTGTAAATCTGGTCACATTTGTACCAGCATCCAAAATGAGGTGGCTGCAGATCACCTTTCTTTTCAGAACAGTCTATAGTCAGTGCCAACTGGTAAAATTTCAGCAAACATAGACCAAAAGCATGACAAAAACCATTCTAATAATTTAACAGTATAGGTAACCAACCTCCCCGGCTCAGAAACCCTCCCATTATATATGAAAATGCTGTCAACATTATCTTCATTCTCAGCGCATGAAACCAACCACGGCTCACCTAATGAGCTGATACAGACTGGCTATTCATTTCACCTTTGCAAAAATAAGAAACAGAAACTATTGAATATCTTCAACATTCATTTCCTGATCAACAAAAAACTCTAAAAGTTAACATGCAATAATTATAACCTAATGTTACCACCTGATACCATCACAGTGCTGTGGTTGATTCATTCAGATACATTTACTACTAGCTTCACAGTTCACACACACACACAAAAGCTATGAGTTCCTTGAGTTTATAAGGATTGTTCCTGGAATAACTGCAAGTCTTATTATCATCTATATGTACTCTCAGTGAATTCACCTTAATGTAGCTTCTCCCTGACAAATATACATGCGTACACACGCACACTCTCGGATGTGTGTGAAAACATATATAATCTGCCAGTCAAAACGACGTGGGAATGAAGGCTGTTAAAAGATATTAAGAACAAGTACCAAACCCTCTGACACTCCCCAGTACAATCTATTTAAAGCCTGACGGATAAGCAGGTGCCATAGGAGAAGTCAAATTTACAGAGAGGCCCCACCCCCACCAACGAGAACAGGGAATGTTCCGGAAGAGAAACAGCCCCATCTACTGACAGCACCGGGGTACTCATAAATGACATCTCCCGAAGGATATTTGGGACAGTTTCTCCATGCCACACTGTCCTAATCTCAGAGTACAGAAAGTGTTCCACGAACGTTTCTGTGTTCTGTGGCTCAGAAACGTGGAGTTAAATACATTTTTGTTACAGTACCATTCATTTCCCAATTTGAAATTTTAGGTCTGAGCATCTCAAAGAGCTGTAAAAGATGACCAGTAGTCCCTCTACTTCCTTCAAGGCTTTACCTCTGACACCCACGTCTGACCTGATTACTTATTTTATATATATATCCAGTGAAGTATATATATAACCCTTTCCTACACAGCCTATTTCAGTATGTTTTCTGCTTTAATAAAATTTTGCTAGCACTCAAACCTAACATTCTCCTGAAATTTAATGTTTTCTAATCCTGCTAAAACTGCCCTCTCCCATTCCTTTTCAACTGCCTATTACACACGTGACTCCCACTCCTTCCCAGTCTTACTTGCCTAACAATACCAATTTTTTAGTCATTTTCCACTATTACAATTTACAGACTATCATTCTTTGCTCTTCTTTAAACTCAATCCAATTTGTTCATGTCATTATCTAAAGCCACAAAACTGGATACAACAGTTTCAGCTTGGCCTTTCTAATAAGAGATAGAACATTAGTTCGTTTACGCTGTGTGCAATAACAGGCTATGAAGCTCATAACGCCCAGCTAAGGCTCACATCCAGAAAACCTACTACCGTTTCCTTGACTGTACAACTTATTTTCCAACAGAAAAGAAATGCCAGACTCTTCTGTTCTTGAGAAGTTAATATTTACTGTTACTTATCTCCCCATCAGTACATTTTTCTTTCACCTGGTTATTTCAGCTGAACTTCTTGGGTTCATTATCTACAACCTCTGAATCCAACTTAAGTTTAAAACATGTTCCAAATACCATAAATTAAAATCAAAATACTTTCTTTGCATTTCTGAAAAGTAAGAAT
The DNA here is from genome assembly GCA_036023395.1 of Myiotriccus ornatus. Classification (NCBI taxonomy): domain Eukaryota; kingdom Metazoa; phylum Chordata; class Aves; order Passeriformes; family Tyrannidae; genus Myiotriccus; species Myiotriccus ornatus. The sequence continues at coordinate 90,876,691 of JAYRBT010000082.1, read as the reverse complement.
TTACTTCTCCTTCTCTATTGTCAGAATGCAACCTACTTTTGGTAAGAACACCACGCTCTGTCTGCCACTTGCATCTTCTGCCAAAAGGGTCAAACGCCCACAGCCCACCTGCAGCTTTCTGATAATCCTTAGAAAAGTTACATTATTACCACAAAAATCTCCCACACTGAAGATCTGCTAAGATCTAAGAGCAAGATTAGCACCATACTACTTTTTGCTGACTTTTTTGCCTTACAATTACTGTCTCTGAATTAGTTAGTTTGCCACTGAGTTTTCCAGTATATGGCAGAGAAATTTTCTTTTTAAAAATAAAATTTGATGTCCACCCTCAGCAAAACAAGACAGAATCTCACTTCTTTAGTGGTAATGCATTATATATAGGATACAGATTTCATCACCATTGCTTCACTTTTAGTCACCTTATTCACCTGCTACACAGCTAATATAAGCAGGTCTGCACTTGACAGTATATTGTCTTGAGTCATAATTTAATTAAAAATGTTTAAGTTCCAAAAAGCCTTAAAAATCACTTTGAGCATAATCCATCTAAGCTTAATTCCTCCCTATTTATCCAAGGTTTGACAATATTGACCAATAGAGAAAAACAAGTATGTTTTTCCCAGAAGCAGCAAAGCAAAATGCCCTTGTGAAATCTCAGCAAGCCCTCCACTCACTTCAGTGGAACAGCAGCCTCTCTCCCTGACTTCACAGGCAAACTTACTATCTTTCAACCAAAAACAAAAAAAATCAAGAGCGTGCATAATCTCAAACGAGACACTTGCCAAGCAACTACGATTTGGCTATTTACGTGTGATAACTGGAGAAAAAGCAAGTTTTAAGAATTTGAAGGGAAGCAGAACATGAGAAAATACAGTGATTGGGTGTTTTTCACTATCAACTGTGTCAGGTTAAAGTACTTAAAAAGAAAAGCTGCCATCAGTGGCAGAATAGACTTCTGGTGATGACATTCTGGGTAGAAGGTGCTCAGTACTGCATAGTCTTACAGGTCTTACAAAGATAAGCTGCTGCTGTTTCGCATCCTTACTGAAAGAACACAGTATTACAAACACTAATGTTTGTATTTAGAGACAAAAATTCTTGGGAGACTTCATTAATATACAAAGACGATAAAATAATATGGACAGATGAATATGCCACTTAATGACACGGTTTAGAGATGGACTTGTCAGTGCTGGATTAATGGTTGGACTCGGTCTTAAAGGTCTTTTCCAACCTAAATAATTCTATGATTTTCTTATCAAATATTGGAGACTGAGAAAATCGGTCAGTGCAAAGACAGAGTCAAAGTAAAAGGCCAAGAGCAAAGCATGACTGAAGCATTAACTTTCCTCATGACGTCAATTCTTGCACATGACATCGATTTTTTTTTTTTTTAATGCGAACCCCTAACAAAGTTCACGCTTTATGAATAGATATTCACACTCAGGGGGTTTTTTTAGGTTAGAGCCACGCGCGGGAAGTCATACCTCATGTGCAGGATGCCGATGAGGGTGGCGGCGAGGTCGGAGGACATCCTGCCCATGATGCAGCAGCGGCTGAGGCAGGCGAGCAGGCTGGTGGGCAGGCAGGGCAGGAAGTACACCAGCTGCACCAGCCGCCGCTGCGCCTCAGCCGGCAGCAGCACCAGCGTGCCCTCGAGTGGATCTGCCAGCACACAACACACACACACAGAGTCAGCACCGCGCCAGGACACACCAACAATGCCCTGCCCAACTACTCTGAGCTACTTCCCAAAGGGAAGACAGTATGACCAACACCAAAGAGGAAAAAAAAAAAAAAAGGAAAAATAATAAAGCAATACTAGCCTAGAAAATAGGAAGCTCAGGCGAGGAGAGGCTTATTGCTACCTGCAACTACCTGAAAGAAGGCTGTGGCTAGGTGAGGGTCAAGTCACCTTCTTCTTCCAGGTAAGAAGTGACAGGATGAGAAGAAATGGACTTAAGTTGTGCCAGGGGTGGTTCAGATTGGATATTAGGAAAAATTTCTTCACTGAAAGGGTGATCAGGCATTGGAACAAGCTGTCTAGGAAAATGGAGTCACCAGCCTTGGAAGTGTTCAAAAAATGTATGGCATGCAGGGATATGGTTCAGTGTGGACTTGGCAGTGTGGACTGCTGCTTGACCTCTACGAACTTAGAGGTCTTTTTCAGCCTAAATGATTCCATGATTCTCTGACAGACTGGAAACTTTCGTTTTTGTGTATCAGATTAAAGTCCCGCTAACTTGAACTAAAGATCTAAATCTTTTAATATCTTTTAGTAAATGACATGCATAGTTCATTTTAACCTTTATTAGAGGGGACTAAACCCATCTCCAACCCCCCCTCACAGTCTTGACACTCACTTAGGAAACGGCAGGATTTTCCACGTATTGAAACCTCCTCGCCAAGTGAGGGAAAAAATTCATTGTGCTGTAGTGTAAAAGTCTTACCGTATATTCGAGCAGCCGTGGCTTGTAAACTTTGCAATAATTCCTTGTTTGAACGAGAAGCAGCGGAATGAATGATATCAATAAGTTGATTGGAAAGCTCAGGGTTTCTCAAGCCAAGCAGAGCCAGTTGCTGAGGTAAGCCAGCCAACCATCGAGACAAAACTTTACTTCGACTTCTAAAGAAAGAGGAAAAAATAATAAGACAAAACAACAAACTTTGCTTTCAGTCTTGAGTAACTTGCTTTTATTTATCCTTTCTGGCTCGAACTGAAACAATCATATAGACCAATCCTATCTTTCATGGGCTACAATTTCTCTGCCACCCTGGCCCATCAAATCAAGCATCATTTATAAACCAAAAGCGTTTCACCGGCTTATTACTAAAGGGATGATTACAGGAAAAAAAATCTGCCAAGCATAAATCAGGAACTTCAAAGTAGGTCTCTGAAGATGTCAACAGAGTAACATGATGACGATGATATAAATTATTTCCCTTTCAAAAGACCGGACAAGATCCTCACCAGAACTTTCCAAGGAAATTAAGTAGCCATGACATAAAAGGGAAGGGCCTTGCATAAAGATATGAACTGTTCAACAGCAGGAAAAGCCTGGAGAACAAACAACTGAAGTGGGTGAGTTAGAGGTGGGCTCAGATGTCTCAAATCACTTGACATGCAAATAGTGTATGGGAATAAAACATTCGCTTCTCTTCCCACCACCAGAAGAAAGCAGGTGCTGGTATCAAATGAAGCTAGAAGGAGCCAGGATCAAAAACAAACAAAAGGAAGTTGGTCTTCAGACAGCTGAGCTTTGTCACACCTTGACAGAGGATGCTGCAGTTGCTCTTGATTTAGACCAGTCTAAGGAATGATGAGAAAAGCTCATGAAATAGACACCCAGTGAGTGATACTAAACACAAAGAAGTTCTGAAGCGTCGAAGTACAGGCTTCAAATGGTTGGAAGCTTAAGAGTACTACGGAAAAGTAATTCGTGTCTCCTTCCTATAGCAAAATACTACCAGTATATATATGCATATGTGCACACACCCACATAATATGTGCATATATACACACAGTGACTACACACGTGTGCAGTGATTAGGGGTGAAGATAACTAAAACAACAAGACAAAACTTAACTCTGAAACTTAATTTATTACAAGTTTTTTTTCACAAGGCAACAACAGGCCAAAAGGTCCTATCTTGCCTTTGAATCAGATACACCTAAAAAATAACGATTCACACAAAAGTTCTTTGAAAATGCTCCAACATGAATTCTGTTCCTCTTAGATTGCTCTCGACAAGCTTCTGAGAAAAAAAAAAAAAAAAGAATGAGGAGAATAGTCACAGAAGAGCTGAAGGAGCTGTGACGTCAAACTGAATGGAACAACATGAACATCATGCAGGATCTACAGAACAGACCACATTTTGAAGAAACTAAAAAAAACCCCACTTGTTTCTAAAGGAAAGAAATGGATCAGTGCTATACACAAATATTGTCTTAAAATGTTTTGTGACACATAAATGTAACTACACTTTTTTGCAAAAAATTTTTGATTTCACTCTTCTGTTACTAAAAATGTGACAGTTCCATGTAGAAGGCTAAGAGGAACAGCAGAAAAACTACTGCTACTTGTGATGTCTAAAGATAGAAAGTTAGAGCTATCTAGATGATCACATGAACTGAATGAGATGCTCAAGACTTCCAGGTAAGTACAGAAAAGAGTGGTTATGTAACCTTGGGGAAATTAGTCATCTTTTTCACTCTGGATGAAAAGAGGGGGAAAACAGGATATTGTCTTTTGAATTCCCCATGCTTTTTATAATGTTCAGCACACAGCATTAGATATTTCTGGCTGTAGATCCAGTTACACGCAGGCAGGCATTACCACAACATAAGATATGACAAAGCAAAGAAGTTGCAGAAGTGAACGATTTTCCCAAAGATTCACTGTGCTAGTGGATGCCAGGACTCTTGGAGCCCTGAGGTTTGATTTTTTTACCTAGTAGCAGAAACAGGTACCATGGGTATGATCTTACCACATCCCTCAGAAAGTCAACTGTGTCCTGGGCTGCATCAAAGGCAGCGTGGCCAGCAAGTTAAGGGAGGTGATTCTGCTCCTCTACTCCACTCTCGTGAGACCCCCACCTGGAATACTGCATCCAGCTCTGGGGTTCTCAGCAAAAGAAGGACATGGACCTGTTGGAGCAAGTCCAAGGAGGCTAGGAAGACCACCAGAGGGCTGGAACACCTCTCCTACGAAAACAGGTTGAAAGAGCTGGGGTTACTCAGCCTGGAGAAGAGAAGGCTCTGGGAAGACTTTAGAGCTGCCTTCCAGCACTTAAAGGGGACCTGCAAGAAGGCTGGAGGGAAATTTTTTCAAGAGCCTGTAATGATGGCTTCAAACTGAAAGTGGGAAGATTTATATTACCTATTAGAAAGAAATTCTTTACTGTGAGGGTGGTAAAGCACTGGATCAGGTCGCCCAGCTGGATGTAGCAGCCCTCAAAATGTTCAAAGCCAAGTTAGATGGGCTTTGAACACCCTGGTCTAATGGAAAGTGTCCCTGCCCACGGCAGGGGGGCAGATCTAGATGAACTTTAAAGGTCCCTTCCAACCCAAACCATCCTCTGATTCTAGGACCTTACATCCCTTTGCAATTCCCAAACAAGCTAGGATTGATGCAGCCTGATTTGTATTTAAGGTTTTTATATAGCTGGAACCAGATGACTTGGCTGAAAAATACCTTCTGGAAAAGTTAAGATTTGGAGACAATCTGGACACATTTCATGATGAAAAACTGTTATAACAGCAATACAGAGAACGATCTTCTCTTACTTGAAGTAAGACAGATATCTAATAGAGGCACGGAACTGCGAGCCCGGAATTACAAGAATACTTTCTTAAATCTAGTCTCTTTGGAACCACACGCCCGAACTAACAGAACACTTTTCTTAGAGAAAATAAGTACAAAAGGTTAGACAGGCACTACCAGAACCACCAAAAGCACTAGGTCACAAGTCCGTGACCATGGGCTGCAGTAATGGAAATGCTCCATGGCTACAGCTGGACACACTTGACACATCTACTGACTGTCACACAGCCAGTAACAATGAGCTTGCAGCTGTGTACTTCAAGTTAAATTTTTATCATGAAGATCTATCTAGTACTTTAGCCAAGACAGACAAGTAAGATAATACACATACCCACCTCACAGAGTACGTAAACTTTCAAATTTCAGTGACACAGTGTCAAAACAGATTCAGAATGAAGTTTTATAACATCTAAATACAAATTCAGTATTCTCACTTCCGAAATAAATATGCTATTTTGAAATGAAAAAGAGCATGCAATTTTTTTTTTACCTGATTCTTTGACTCCTCAAATCTTCTTTTTGGTAAACTCTGCTAAAAAATTTCAAAAGCAATGTGCGAACTGGAAAGAGGAGATTCCTTTGCTGGTATAGTGTATATACTGCTTTTATCAAGGGTTCTGTTGCCACTAGGAAAAAAAAGTATAAAAATCTGAAGTAGTAGTCCTTAATCTTCTGACTTTATACATACACAGAACAGCTATTATCTTTATCTACAGCTGTCTACACTGAACTCCAGAGGGAAGTACCAAAATGTTTTAAAGTAACCACTTGACTGACTTCTAAACCATCGAAACAACACCTTCTTGTGCAGCTTGTGAAAGAGCCAGACCAAAAAATAGAGACAACGTGTGAGTGAAAACTTCAGAACTTCTTGAAGACAAAACAGTGTGCAGGTTGCAAGGAAGCTGAGAACCAACAAATTCCTGCTTTCCACAGCTATCTCCACATCCTTTTCCCCTAGTGCAGTAACCTCCCACCAATCTTCGCTTTACTCCTCACCAATGCTCCCCCAAACCTCACTGTCACAGTGCCTTCAGTTCTCTCTGTACTATCCCTTTCTCCCTGCCATACACACTACCTTACTAGCTCTCCCTGTCTCTGAATCAGCTAGCTCCAAGGTACATTGGCTAATTAACCAGAAAATACATACCTCGAGAGGCCACTGGCAAGACACTAAAAATTTCTTTTATTGAAATGGCTCGTTTTTAATTTTGCATTGTCTTCTAAAAAACACATACCCTTCCGGGCCCTTAATCTCCCCAGTGTCAGATAGGTTCTAAACAAATCAGAGTTAATTGTTTTGCAGTACCATCTGACAGCACGAAGTACAACATTTCTAGAGCACCAACAAAAAAAAAAAAAAAGTGAGGAGGAAGTATCTCTTCCACAGAATCACACAGTGGTTGAAGTGGGAATGAGTCTTGAGGTCATCTGGTCCAACACCCCTCCTGAAGCAGGATCAGCTAGATCTGGCTGCGCATGACCATATCCAGATGGCTTCTGAATATCTCCAAGGATGGAATTTGGTGACCCTAACAGTGAAAAGAGTGTTCCTGATGTTCAGAAAGCATCTTCTGTGTTTCAGTTTGTGCCCACTGCCGTTCGTCCTGTCAATGGCACCACTGGAAAGAGCCTGGCTCCCTCTTCTTTGCACCTTTACTTCAGATATCTACATACGTTGATGAGAACGTGAACCTTCTCATCTCCAGCCTGAACAGTCCCAACTTTCTCAGCCTTTCCTCATAGGAGAGATACTCCAGTGTCTTCATCATCTTCATGGCCCTTTGCTGGAGTATTTCCATATGTCCATGCCTCTCTTGTACTGGGGAGCCCAAAACTGAACATTTCAGGAGGGGGCTCACAAGTGCAGAATAGAGGGGCAGGATCACCTCCCTCAACCTCCTGGCAACACTCCTAATGCAGCCCAGGACACCACTGGCCTTCTTTGCTGCAAGGGCCCATCGCTGGCTCCACCTGGTCCTTTACTGACAAGCTACTTCCAGGTGGTCAGCCCCCAGCATGTACAGGTACATGCTGGTTCCCCTAAGATCTATGACTCCACACTTCTCCTTGTTGAACCATGAGGCCATTTTTCCAGGATGTCAAAGCTGTATTTTCTCTACAGATAGTAGATTAACTGTAATCTGACATCTAGTCAGGTTTTTAGTACTGCACAAGGATTACCTCAAAGGGATCAGATAAACCACTCAGACAGAGATTTGTGAGATAACCAATCTCTCACTGAACCTTTACAGGATCAGCAAATAAGATCCATACATATTAATCTTTCAAAATTTAATTTAAACTCTTCTTAGAGCTTATTTATTTTATGGATTCCTGAGGAAAATTATTGCACTAAAATGGCCAGTCTGGGTAGAAAAACACAAGCCATTATCAACTACCTGGTTAAACTCTGGCAGACAAAGTTAAAAAAAATAAATCAACGTTTCATTACAAGGAAAAGCCTGAACTATCTGATTTAACAGTCTAACAAGAGTTTGGAAACTGCTTTCCTGAGTAGCAACTCCTCTGCTTTAGCTCAGCTAGTGAGGAAGGCTCTGACTCTCGAATACTTGCCTTCAACACAAAGCTAAATTTGAAGTACAGATAGGAATGATTAGTTATTATCTTTGTCACCAGGGACACAGGAATAGACAGATTCCCAATTAAAATGGATTTGGAAGGACTAACTGCCAAAATATATTTGAGGGACATTTGACATTTTCATCTTGTAACTCTAACAATGAAATCTGTTGCTAAGGGCAAAGTATTTTCTATAAACTATTTGGTTGTGTGGCTGTGGAATTCACTCCTATCAGACTGGTAAGACAAAAGACTACTGCCACTTTTAGATTTACTGAAAAATTCCTTTCTTAAAGAATTTCTATTTCAACCACTTAATAGACGTATCACCCAACATCTCATTCGGAATACAGCCTTAAGTACTTAAAAAGAAAGATGAGGCAAGCCAAAATACTGTACTGATCCTGTGAGTCACAGCTGGAAATATCTTCTCTTGGAAAAGGATTCAAATCAAACACCTTGGAAAAGATTCAACAGCAGCTTCCATCAGCACTACCCTGGCATTTTGTACCATCAGAGAACTAGAATGGTCATCTGACAGTACTCAGTCTACCAGCTATGTTAGTGATTTTAAAAAAGGTTTGGACTATTGAAGTACCATGCATCTCTACATCCTAGTAATTACTTCTTCAATATAAAGCTCGTCTTCCCACTTATAAGAGTATCCTAAGAAGAAAAACAGGAAACAGGTACAAAAATATATTCATACTTTGCATATCAACAGTATGAAACTAAGAGCATTCCTAAAAATAGAATTTTCAATGCTATACACAGGCATATTGCCATGAAATTCAACTTAGCTCTATGATAAAAGACATTATGATGTAATAACTGAGGATAAGCTGCAGCGAGCTGAAAACTCTAGAATAATTCAACCTCTTTGTCAGTGCGTAATTTTGTTTTTCAGAAACTATTCATCTTACCTTTGTTTTGCTGTATTTGCATTAGCCTCCAAGTCACACCAAGCAATCTGTTCACCTGTTTGCTATTCAGCTTGCTGCCATCCTGAAGAGTATCCGTCACAAATTTCTTTATCATGTCCAGCCAACCAGAGTCTGTCTGAAGCGTTGAAGTGCTTGCTAGTGAAACCATTATGTCACACAAGGTTAAGTTCAGTAAAAGATGGTCTACATTGTTTGAGGATGTCATACAGTTCTTGTGGCTAAAGGGAGGAGGGGGAGGGAAAAGGAAAGATTTCAAAAAATTGTTTTTGAAATAAAAATGGACAGCAGCTGATATCTCTTGTGCACACACCAGTGTTCCACATAGATTGTAAAGGTGCAGAATTATTCCAGAACACACTGTGCATGAATACAGTCTTACATCTGAGAGCTGAGAGGGGAGACAACCTGCTACTGGCCTGTACAAAACCAGAATTGGTTCATCTACTCTGATAGCTCAGCAGGGAAAAAACGTGTAAGAGTTTGGCTTCTCCTGTTCCAGTATTGCTTTGCCATATAAGAATGCAACAGTGTGTCCCATCTCCTCTCCTAGCGGTGCTTACCCAGCCCTGTAATACAACTCTAGAAGACTGCAGGTGAAAAAAATGTTTGAACTACATTTTGATGTAATTCAGCAGTCAACTGAAGAAAACATGCAGAAATATGAAACTAGTCAGACTAACACAACCACCACTCAATAATATGCAAATTCCAGATCAATTAAAAAAATATTCAAGAAAAAAAATATTAAAAAAAAAAAGACTTCAATAATTTCCCCAAGGTAGCATTTCAGTTTCTACTGGAGGCTATTCAGATGACTTCCTATACAACACTTTCATAAAGAACTACCAAAACTTTCCAACTGAACGCAATGCTATCTTCCTATAAAAACAGATCTTTAACCAATACGTAATAAAAAGTTTTCTTTTCCAACATTAAAAACTTAATACTCGATAAAGCATATGACTCACATTGCCTCAGTTCTCTTATAGAATTAAAAGCTGTTACATGACGTTGATTTTATTCTTACCCTTTGAACGAATCTTTCTTTTTGTGTTTTACTGTTTCTTGTACAGAATATGGAAAATGACGCATGAAGTGGTGCTTGAAATCAACAAGGTAATTCATTCGAAGCCATAGTTCCTGTTAAAGAAAACAGATGATAGACATGGTAGTAAGTGAAAGACATCAATACAATCATTTTCCAAAATCCATTACTGGAATGAATGAAAAACAGGAACTTCAGCTTCTGCTTCCAAGCTATATATATATTTTCTTTCAGATGTAAATATGAAGTCCTGTGTAAGAACTTCCAGGTTCACAAAACAAGGGAGTAAAATGACGATGTAAGTTAAGGCTGAGCAACATTTAATCCCAAATGGACCAGTATATTTTCTTAGCACATATTAATGTAGGTCTATGCAATATTAAACTCAGTTATTGATATGATTTGAAAGTGCTTTTGTATCAATGTATCAGCACTTAAAATCAGAGTGAAATCTGATTACCTTGCAGCGACTGACCTGAGTTTTCCATTAAGATATATACCAATACTGCTTTCAACTTTCCCTATCATTTATATACTTGTATTTGAAAGCCCATTGACAAAACATTTTTCAGTAGAAAGGCCATCCTTACAGAAAAAGGATTCAACACTTTAAAACAATTTTACTTTGTGGGTTAGCAGACACTCATAGTCACCATTCTACAAAGTGACCAGCAAAACTCATCACTTAAAAAGCCTTCATTGCTATCAAATTGATTATGCAGAATAATCTTTTAGATATTCAACTATTAAGAACAGAGGACGGCCACTAAACGATTTCAAAGATCAATAGCTTTCCACTAAGCATTTTCAAAGTAGTTTTCCACTGTGTCTGTAATAACCACTTTGGCCTGTAAGCCCAAGAGCTTTTAAATAAGCAAAGCTTTCATTTCCAAACTGAGCCACTTGAATGCATTTTGTATATAAAGTTCACTATAACGAAAAAGACAAAATAAACCATTTATCTTATCTGAAATGAAATATGCTCCACACAAACCAAGTTGTATGAACCTCAGAATTTTTTTGCTCTCTCAAACATCCTAAGGTTATAACTCAACTCTGTGTGTACCCAAAACAGTTCATATCTTGACACAGGAGCATGCCTTTCATGGGACCAAAATGCAGGCACCCTATGGCTAAGGGCAGCAGACCTGCAGTATCCTCAAGAAAAAGGCTAGGAGCAGTAGGCTGCCACAGACAACTACCTGGCCAAGTCCCTGCCTTTTGCCTGCTTCCAAGAGGCCCTCTAGAAAAGAGGAAAAGGAAAAAGGAGAACAGCATATTTTGTTCAGACTGAACATGTATGTTCAGACACACTCAGGCCATGGATGTTGGGTAACTTTGGTCTTATGTAATGATTTCACAAATATTTTCCAATAAGCCATCTATGTGTAGCTTTTTGTTTAGCAAAAGAACCTACAGTCATATACACAGGTAAAGTAAAGAGTTGTCACGATGTTCCTTCCAACTACTATTGTCAATAGCCAAAAAGGAAATCGTGTTCTCTTTTCAATATGCAAAATCTTTGAAAGAACAGAAAAGTTAAAAAAAGGAATTCATTTCTCATGGTAAAAGACAGAAAATAACTAGGTCAAAAAAACTTCAAGAATATTTTCCAAAATGCTTGTTTAGGTTTTGATTTGATGTCTTATGATCCTACCAATCGTGACAGAGCAACATAGATTGCACCAAGCAATTACAGGATATCACCATCTTTATCTCCTAGCTTTCCAACCATTTAGGGTTTGTTCGTTTCTACCTATGCACAGAAACAAGGAACAAACAACTCCATTCTACACTTTGTTCAAAATTATATTCTAGAGGTTATCTGGGATACAAAATGCTCCACTTCTCCAATACTACTTTCGGTTTCAAAAGCTTTTGTGCTGCTGTCTGTCAAGGAGGATTCCTGGAGACTGTAAGTGAACTCATTGCTCAGTTCAGCAGATTCTTTTCTAGAGTAAGAGACTGAACAAAATCCAAATTCAAATTCTACTCAACACCTAGGCTTTTCCTATCCTAATAAAGTATTTCCACTACTTCCAATCACCAAATCATTAGTCCCTAATCAAAAAAAAAGAACTGTCATCATTATGCCACAGATCATTTCTCCCTTACCATTTTGTATGTTTCATCATGTCGCTTTGTGAGCTTCCACAACAAATGTATTATACTAAGCACTTGCTGCATAAGCTGCTGAGATTCTGATTCCAAAAGGTTTCCAAGAATGGGAGCTGATTGGGCAGGAGATGCTTCAATCCAGCACTCAATCAGTAATGGAATTATTATCTCAATAAAACCTTTTAAGTTTTCAGCCGAGGACAGGCCTTTTTCTGCACTGTCCATTACACTTGTCAGAGACCTAAACAACAGAAGCAAAAAAAGATAAAAGATAAAGATCACACCTCTAAAAACAAGATTACAGTAATACCACTTCCCTGATTTCTCAGTAACAGGAAAAATTATTTTTAACACATTAAGTTTTTTGCTGTCTTTCTTGCTAGATACTTCTGGGTGGAAGAAAGGGAGTTCAAACCATTTACAACAAACCTCTCCCAAGTCTCTGCAAGTTTGTGAACCTCTGTAATAACTTACTAGATTTCAGTATTTCTTTCCCCATTGTTATATGTAAAGTCTATTAAATGGAGAAATATGATTTGCATTATCACATCACCTTCAGCCAACAGGTAGGAATTCACTGTACTCAGCACATCAAAATATAAAAAAATCTTTCAGCTCCTTAGAGCAAAATAATGAAACTGACTACAAGGTATTGTCAAATGCATAAGGTTTATTACAGGTAATAACTATCTCCAGCTATAATAAACAAAATGGTTTTCATATTAATAAGGGAAAAAATATTTCTGCAAAAATATAACTTTGTTTCCCACCTGATGTTTAGCCATACTGCTCTGGAAAGCAACTAGATGGAAAAATTATTAAAATTATCAGATAAGATCATTTAAAGACACTAAAAAATTAAGATACAGTCTGTAATAGTTTTAATTGATTTTTTTTTCTAATTCATAGCAGGGAACTCCTATCATAACGTACATAAAATTGGTACACTGAACCTCCTGTTAAATTCCTTTCTATTTCAGTGTTATCCAAGTGATTTTACATACATATACTCTCAAAATAGGATCTGAAAACTATTTGCTTTCTTTACACAGACACACAGAGAAATTCTGTTTACAAGTATTTTAATTTCACATTGGATTGAAGAGGTAAAGCAGTTTTCCAAAGTCATCCTGTCATTTCTAAATTATCCAATTAGTTTTATCTTTCTACAAAGCTACATTTCTCATGTTGTTGCAGTCATCTACAAAACGCATAGAAAAGGAAATTTTACTCTCTGGTTGAAATTGGTATCTCAAGAAAATGACTAAACCAAAAAAAAACCCCAGGTATTAAACTGTAAAAGGTGAAGGAAGGAAGAAGAAATAAAAAGGAAGTGTGAGATAAATACAAGCACTATTTCAATGCAGGCAAGATGGAAGAATTTAAATCTCCACAAAATAAATGGACAAGTAGAAACATAACTGGTCATAAGAAAAAAAAATATGGTTAGTGCTTACTACAACTATCTTAACATTTTATAAAGTTTAGCCTTAACTGCAGCAACCAACATATCTAGTAAATTTAATTTGGTTTATTTGTCCCTTTTTTGTTGCTTTATGTCCTTTCTATGCTGCAGACACTGCAAGCGACACCAGTTTCTTACAGTAAAGACTTTAGGATGAATGCTTCTATCTTACTTTTTAACTCTCAATCATCTCAGGACACAGTAGAACAACCCCATCTTCCAGTTATAACCACAATGAATTCTAAAGCATCACTGGACAAGCCAGCTGATGCCAAGACTATGATATTGAAAAGGTGTGATTGTCCTGTACATGCTTATGCTGTGACAGGACTACACATCCAGCTGAGAGTCTGAAATGTCAGTAATTGGCTGAAGTAGCTCTGAAGTTGTAGTCTTTAAAAATTTCTCCAAAAAGAATACCTGATATTACAGCAGAACTCTGGAACTCAAGCAATCTATTTCCAGAACACAAAAATCTCCCCATTTAACAGTGAACAATGCCTGAAACCTAAGAAGTTGGCAACACATCTGAAGATTCCTACAGAAGCATAACACACACATACCAACTGTTTCAGTACTTTTCTGAAACAAGGAATGGAAAATGGAAGAACTCATGCCAAAAGAGATACTCCCTCCCAGCTGCTGAAAGCGTTTGGGTAAGACTACTTAGCTCAGTTTTCAGGTACCCTTGAAAAAGAAGCCCCTATCTCTCAAGATAAGACTATGTCACACGTTCAAGGTTAACAATAAAAGTGGTAAATAAAATCTAAGTGCCAGTAACAGATAATGACAAGGTATATAGTAATCTGTCCAGTATTTATTTGATCAGTACAATGGCCTTAGCAATACAGGTTCACTGGAACTGAGAAGGTTTGATGTCAATTAATCTTTCTGTCACATATATGCTATTACTATTCTTTAACAGTAAGGTGGCTCCTGGAAACACTATAAAGCATATTAATTTCATATTGGTAAGAAATACTATTGAGAGGAGCTGCAAAGTATTTGCGCACCCCTTAAGATGTAATTTTTCTTTAAAATGCCACTATTCTTATAAAGCAGGACCAAACAAATGAAAAAATGTGTAAAATATCTGCCATTTGACTAAGAAGACAACAGAAATTCAGAAAGGGGAGTCAAGAAAGTGTAAAAGAAACAGAAAATAAACAACTAGCTGTTCCTTAAAATAGGAAAAGTAATTGGAAGTTCATAAGTTAAACCAGGTTACTGTTCTTCTGTGTGTACTGCCAACTGCAGCAAACACTCAGTACACCAAGTGAACTGCATTTTCCATTTCTATCTGATGCACATGTCACACCATATACATATTGATTATGCTTCGTCTTCCATTTCAGTCTCTCAAGTCTTCTTTGCTTTTCTCTCCAGCCTCATTTTGCCTTTTCTCAGCAGAATCTGAATGTCTACTGTTTCTCTTCAGCACCACATCCAATCCAAAAAGTCGTGAAGGCTTTCCATTCTTCCACACCTGAACTGAGTTTGATGTAAAAAACAGCACAGTCAGCACATAATGCAGAGGATACATTTCAACAGTCTCCTAATTCACTGCGATTTTAATTTACACACAGTAAATTAAAAAGATCTAGCACACAACAGAAGATAATTAAGTCTTAAAACTTGCATCACTGAATCATCAAGCAAAGCCCAGAATCTATCCTTTCCATTAAACATTAATACCCTAAACTGATTCTGAAAATCTCTTTTCGTAACCACTGGATTATCAATGAGGCGTCATTCCTACCCAATGAACTTTCAAGATTAGAAAGATACAAGAAGCTTAAAAATTTAGTATACTATTATGGTATTTGGAAGCCTACTTCTTAAAGAACAAAGTTGAAACTTGCAATATTAGTGATGAGGCCATCAATACAAACACAACACTGCAAATAGTTACTTATGATTTGGTCAACCCATACTTAGGACTCAATTACTTGAGACTTATTTAAACACACACACACACACAGTCTGAGTACTGCAAGACTCTTCAGAACTAATTTCTTTCCTTGCAGTAGTGGCCACAGCAGAGGCCTAGGAATGCTCATGAAAGGCCACAGTTGGGATTGGAAGTGACAGAGTTAAACATCTTTAGATTATTAGAAAAGATTTCAGTGGCAAATACAAAAACAACCACAGCAACTTTTCACTGTCAGAATTTCACACATAACCACTAAAACAAGCTGTACTGGCCCTTCGTGAAAGACAAATATACAAAAACTACACACAATTGCAATAAAATGAGAACATTTTAGTACCTGCTGCAGATGATCCTTCCCTTTTCTATTCTTCTCTTCTGCTGCCATCCACTTGCTTTGCCAATCTCGCCTTGGATTCTAGCCATGTTTCCTTATATTCTTCTGGCTCCTTCTCATGCTTGCAAACATCTTTTTGAAAGTATTTATAACCAGAAGTGCATCACGATGTTTCACCAAAATCTAGTTCCTCAGAAAAGCGGAATCCAGTTCAGGTGACACCAGATGTAAAGTTTATTTTCCTAGACCTTGGATACAATGCATCCTCAGCTATTACAGGGTATGGTATGTCACACACCACATATCACTCAGGGCACAATACAAGAAGCCTCTGATATACAGTGGTCCACAATTGTGTGCTTCTGATTGCAAAGATGAAGTCAGTAAGACTATTTTGTGCTCAGCACTGAACCCTTCCCCCGCCTTAAGTGGTCCAGTTTCCAGATAAAATTCTACCTGTAGCAGACACTGTTGGTCATGTCTGAACACCTATGCTAACAACCACTTTTATGAGAATAAACTGCACATTTTACTAAGCTTAATATGTTGCCTACACCTCCCACAAGTAATGCTACCTTCAGAAAGGAAACCTAGGAGGAACAGTAATGGGTAGTCACGTCTGTCTCTCCATGACACTTGCTAATTCAGGCTAACACCTGTGGTATTCAAAGAGAACACCCTTTCTCCTGCACTTCATTTATGCAAAAATATAAGATGGACATAGCAATGGATCAGGCAGCGGGGTTTATACCCTTTTTTGCCACTTATCTCCTACATGAATTTGGTATAACCTTTTATTCAGTCTTCTCCAGCAGTCAAATAAGGATTGTGGTTTCTCTTCAAACCACCTTGGTATCTACAGGTAACAGCTAAACTGCTTCCATTTTCCAAGTCACCGTTCCAGGTCTCCTTCCAGCAGGTATGTTAACATCTATAGTAATGCATATAAATGAGGATGCCAATGTTCAAAAAGTACCATAAAGTGGAGTGGGAGGTTCCTCTCTAATAGGTGAATCAGAAAGGAGCAAAAGAAATAAAAACAATTGTTTATTTCTCCCTTCACTTCAGCTCACATCTGTTTAGAGTACTACTGAAACCCACACAAACCCTTCTGTCACTAAGCACACTACACTTTCTTCCATATTCATCAGCATGTCTCAGATGAGACATCTTTTATCCACAGTGAAGGTATAAACCCCCATGATTAAAAATACCTAGAACTGGAAATTCAGCAGAACTTCATACCACCAGACACTTCTTACCATGCTGCCCTTTTTAAAAGGAGTTATACTCAAAGAAAATAGACTTCTAAGCTTATGATAGACTCAAAGGTAAAAGCACAAAAGTTCAGTAAAATTCATTGTCACAAACAACCTTACATTTAATGTAAAGAAATTTGCCTCCCTAGGCCTGTTGGATATCCTGCAACAACCTGCAAGTAATCAGTTTGCATTCCAAAAACACCCTAATAGAGT
>JAYRBT010000082.1:90849253-90859370 GCA_036023395.1 Myiotriccus ornatus | reverse complement strand
GCCTCCCTAGGCCTGTTGGATATCCTGCAACAACCTGCAAGTAATCAGTTTGCATTCCAAAAACACCCTAATAGAGTTGGTCATCTAAAATTCTTATGAATAGCATAAAATAAAGCTTTTATAATGGGAAAGTTCATGATATATACATAGCACAGTTACCTGCTAAGCCTTTTCAAGCCTGTGCAGTAAGACTGCACATTACATTAAGTGTCCTAAAATACAGCTAACAGACAATCCCACAACAACAAAATTAAATTGTGATCATGCAGTGGACATTAATTCCCAAATTAGTTAACGTTTTCTCACCTCAGTCTAAATGATGAGTTGATCTTTGGTCGTAAGCCACCATTTTCAAACAGCTGTATATGTTGCTGATTATTTGCATGGAGCTTCCAACTTACACATATTGGGTTCCTCACAGAACGAGGGCTGTCCTTTTGCTCTTGAAGCCCTTCATCCTCTGTTTCACTGGATCCATCTACCACTGCTTGCAGAAACTTTTTGAGCCTGGTAAGTACATTCAACCTCCACTGCTGAGAAGTTACTCTGCGATTTGGGTTAACAGAGAGCATCCAGGAAAGTTTGTCCCTGCTTTTCAGTTTTTTTGAAAGTTGCTGGTGAGAAAAAAGCTCTACAAAATTCTTCAACAATATAACGCTGCGGTCTGTAAGAAGAGCTGGGTATGCTTCCAATAAAACGTCCAAGACTTTCAGTGAATCTTCCTGAATTCCCTCACTGATGTGAGTCATGGCACTAGAGAGATGGGCACTTACCAAAGGAAAAAATGGAGCAATCTGTTCCGCTCTTATTTTTGAAGCCAAGAACTGCAGCAGGTGAACAGCTGCTCTTCTGACACCAGAATCTTTGTCTGTAAACACAGCTGCCACCTCACTTATTATACTGGAAAGGTGTGCATCAATTACAAATGGATACTGAGACAGGAGGTCTTTGAGTCCAAGAAGTGCATTATGCTTAACCCCAGGACTATAGTGATGCATCTGTGAAAGTAGATCCTAAAAGGAAACAAACATCCATACTTGCTATCGTTATTATTTGAAGCTCTTTAAACTTCCCGCACCTATTTCCAGCTCATTTTTCTTAAACTCTCAAAAAATACAGAATCTATTCTTATGATGTACTGCCATTCATAACAGCAAATATGTTCACAACAAACACAGTATTAGTTTAAAGCACAGCAATGAACAAATCATTCAACAGAATTCAATGACAGGAAAAACAAGATACTATGACTTGTCCTTCAGGTCATTAGATACTCCTCCTTCTTCACTTTATGCACAATCCTACTGACTCAAAAGAGGGATGACCAAAAGTTAGTCCTCTCACTCTTGTTCTCGAAAGTAGAACTACGAAATCTCAGCCTTAACAAGTTTCTTCAGTTTAAGGAAAGAGCTGTAAGAGATAGAAGACAACACAAAGGAAGGAAGACAAAACCACCCCCCCCAAAGAAATACAAATTTCTTTAGAAACATAATTTCAGGAAGTCTGCTTCTTAAAACCCTGCCTTTAAGTTATGATACAAGGCTTTCAAAAATCAAATGTTAATCCTAGATACTTATATCAATTTCATCATACTGATGAAAACCTTTCCCCTGGGTTACATGCTGGTCCAGGAAACTGAGTCGTTAAATTCACAGGTCAGATTATTGTCAAGGACAACAACGCTGCTGAAATTCTTTTGATTTTTTAAAAGTAAATATTTTTCCCAAACTCTGGTAAACACAGTAAACCCAGATAAATGGCAAGTATTCCTCCGTAATTTCAGAATGCAATGTCACACTATACCTTGATGTTAAGTTTTCTATTTTGGGTAGGAAGCACTCCATCTTCTTTAAGCTGCTCTGGAATTTGTATGGCCTTTGTTTTGAAGGTAGTATCAGTTGCATTCTCTAGTTTAGGCTTTTTTTTCCCAACTTTAAATTTCACTTTCTGGAAATCTTCCTGATGTTTCCTTTTTTTAGTCATTCTGATTCTCTGTAAAAAGATATTCAGAATTTTATTTTGATAAAATATACAATAAAAACAATTTTTCCACCAAAGAGCAGTAACTTCCTAACAAAGGCTATTGTTTTTATTCTTTTTTTCTATGCATAAACTAGTGTCTACTTCTGAGACAAGATGCCAGACTAAACAGTCATGCAGACTGATTCCGTGCAGCTGTGTCCTGAAAACATTCGGCTGCTCCTCTGGCTGTCTTTGCTTTGAGAACTACTTTATTGAAAAACATCACCAAAATATCTGCCACATCACCTGCCACTGCTTTATCAGATTCAAGTTGCTGATTTTGTTTTCTTTTTTTTTTTAAAGTTCCTGCCAACAAAGCAATTTTTTATATAATTGATTCTTTCCAAGGCAAGGATCCCAGCGAACTGTTTCGTTTCATTTGTACATTGCTTACCGAGTCCATCACTAACAGCACAGACTGCACAGGTACAACCATGGGTTTAATCAAGCCTTCACTAATAACAGCAGGACACAAATCAAAGAAAACTTCCACTACGCACTGAAAAATCCAGTCTGTGCATTTAAAAAATGATAACTAGAAGCAGGGGGAGTGAGGGAAGAGGTTAAATGGGCACATATAGAGTAAAAAGAGACTGGAAAACAAAGTCATATTCAATAAGGCATAAGAAATAAGGTCGTCTGAGTCACTACACTTCTAAGTTGTAGAGACATACTAGAATGGAGGTACAATAACCAAAGCAAATTAAAACCCACATAAGTTTCTAAATGGTTTTTTGGCTTTGATTCATCTGCCTTGATACTGAAGTACTCTTATTTCTACCAGGTTAAAAAAGAAAAAAAAATCAATACACCAAAAAACCCCAACAAACACTACACCACAGGTTCCTCTATAAAATCTAAAATAAAATAAAAAAAACTAGCAAAAAAATTCCCCACTCCAAACCACAACCCCCAACAATCCAGCTGACCAAACCCAGAAATTTCTAAATTACATATCCAAGCAATGATTCTTTTCTGGTGGATGTGATCATTATTCATTCTAGAATTTTAATTCTACAGCTGGTTTTCCCAATGGACTTCAAGCTCAAATTTGTGCTGTACTAGAGTATTTCATATATACATCATCAGGATAATAATTCAAGAATGTTTTAAACTGTCATTTTCTATTCTTTTAAAACAATTTAAACAACAGATTACACAAACATTTTACTACAACTTCATTCTGCTTTTCGTATGCTATCTTAAAAAGTTATATGTAAGACCACTTAAACTAAAGTACAAATTTAGCATAAGTAACCTATAAACTCAAAAGGTTTTTAAAAAACCTAGGGTTTGGTGCCAAAATAAAAGGGTCCCTTAGTGTCCCAACTATAACAATCATGGGTTTATAAGTTTTTGATTTTTACCAAATGCAACTTTCAGGAAAGAATTCCAGGATTTTTCACTACTTGATATACAGAAATAGGTAGAAGCTTTTGACATAAATATTATTTTCACTTACAAGTCCTGCTTTAATGGAGATATCTAGGAAGCATCACTCTACAGGATGAAATGTTTGGCTCCCAGGTAGCATTAATAACTTCACAATACAGGTGTGCACACACATGAACAAAGTCAGTTAAGTTCTTTTAAAGGATAATGCGTATAAAATATACTTTCTTCTACTAAACGAAGCAGCAGTTTACCTTGCAATACATATTCTGGAAATAAAGTGGTAATCTAAGCCTATTCATTTACAATTCATATGTAACACACTAAATAAAGAGATAAAACGATCGTAAAACTAAAGTCATGCAACCACTGTGTGCAAAGACATCAGGAAAAACTGTACACACCTGATGAAACTATCTAAATATTTTACTGAAACAACTTTTGCTTTTTACTTCAACCCTGTCTCATGAGAAGCGATCGTGGGAGCTGGGCCTGTTTAGTCTAGAGAAGACTGAGAGGAGATCTCAGTAGTGCATATAAATGCCTCAAAGGCAGATGCCTTGAGGACAGTGCCAGGCTCTTTTCAGTGATGCTCCGTGCCATAAACTAAACCAACAAGAAGTTTCACCTCAACGTGAGAGACAACTGTTTTACATTCAGGGTGGCAGAGCATTGGAACAGGCTCCCCAGGGAGGCGGTGGAGTCTCCTCTGGAGATATTCCAAACCTACCTGAGCATGTTCCTGTGCAACCTGCTCTAGGTGACCCTACCTTGGCAGGGGGTTTAGACTAGATGACCTCCAGAGGTCCCTTCCAACCCCAACTAAGCTGTGATTCTGTGTATTTTCACTTGGCACACCTCCAACATGACTGAGCTGAATGCTCCTAATAATTTATGCATTAACATGTTTTTTACAACCCAGAACATTAAAACAACTTCAAATCGATGCACTCTTCCTTTAACATAAAGCTGCACCCAGTGCTTTTTAGAAGCCACCTGAGGTGTCACTCAGTCACCTAAAGAAACAGAGGGGAACCAAAATGAGCATCTGTTTCACCTGTTATTTCCCTGTAGTGAAGGGTCTGGAGAAGAGGAGGCTCAGGGGTAATCTTATCACTCTCTACAACAACCTGAACGGAGGTTGTAGGCAGGTGGGGGTCAATCTCCTCTCACCTATCACCTCAAGGTAACCAGTGACAGGACAACAAGACACAGTAAAAAGCTGTGCCTGGGGGAGTTTAGGGTGGACATCAGGAGGAATTTCTTCACAGACAGGATGATGAGACATTGGAATGGGCTGCCCAGGGAGGTGGTGGAGTCACGGATCCCTGGAGGGATTTTAAGAAAAGACTGAATGTGATGTGCGTGGTGGTGTTCAGTCACAGGTTGGACTCCATGGTCTCAGAGGTCTTTTCCAACGTAATTGATTCTGTAATTACTTTCTCGCAGCTCTGAGGCCGTATCCTTAGGGAACCTTACTGCCTTGCTCAAGCAATCAGGAAAATCCTGAGAAACCCGAAGGCAAGGCACACGCCCTAACTAGAACTCCTCTGACCCGATACGGATTTCCCTCCGGGCGAGCTGTCGACATCCCCGCACAGGGCAGCGGTACTTACCGGCGGTCACCTCCCCGCGGCTCCCGCGCCGGCAGCGCATCCCCCGCCGCCTGGACCGCACCGCACCGCGCCGCGCCGCGCCCGCCGCACCCGAGCGCCGGCTCCTCCCGCGGGTCTAGGCCGGCACGCAGCCCTCCTCGCCGTCCCGGGACATCCTCCGGCTTCTTCCCCGAGCGCCGCTTCCCTTCGCCCCACTCCAGTCGCTCTGCGAGGCGTTCAAATAAAGGCGCGTCAGTGCCCGCCCGGCGCCGGGGAGGCCGCGGGTTGGGCTCCCGGGAGGAGCCGCCGCCGCGCCGGGGAAGAGCCGGGGCTCGGCAGCGGCAGGAGAGGCGGGAGCGGCGGCGGCGGAGGAGGAGGAGGGGGAGGAGGAGGGAAGCCGCCGTGGGAGGTGGGGCGGGGGCGGCGGCGCCGATGCCGCCGGTTTCCCCTGGAGCGGCTCCCAGCCCGCGGCGGCCACGCTCGCGCTTTTCCCGCCGCCCCGGCGCAAGGGGGGGGGGGGCGGAAGGGGGGGGAGCGGAGGGCGGGTGGCACAAAAGGCGGGCGGCCCTTGGCGCAGGGGCAGGGCGCGCGCGGCGGCGGCCCCCGGGGGCAGGGACGGACCGCGCCGGGACCAGGACCAGCACCAGCACCGGGACGGGGACCGGGCGCCGCCTCCTCCCCCCTCCCCCGCCCCGCCCTCCGGCCCCGGCGGGCCCCGCGCGCCGCCCGCCCGCTCACCACCCACGCGCGCGGCGCCGCGAGCGCCGCTTCCGCCCCCGCCGAGCGCCCCGGCCGGAAGCGGCCGCCCACGTGAGCGGCGCTGCCTCCAGCGCGCGCCCCCCGAGCCCCCGGCGCGGGAAGGAGCCTCGCGCTTCCGCCGCGGGCGCGCGCGCTGGCGCCCCCTGTCGGGCGGGCGGCCCCGCGGGATGGCGGCCGCGGAGCGCCGCGGCCAGGGAACGCGGCGGCGAGGAGCACGGCTCGTGTGTGCAGCCTACAGCCCCTCTCGGACACCAAAAGAGGCGCAGAGGAGGGGCAGGCACCGGGCTCTGTGGCGACCGCTGACAGGACCCAAGGGAATGGCCCGAAGCTGTGTGTGACGGGAGGTTTACGTCGGATATCAGGAATAGGTTCTTCCTCCAGAGGGTGGCTGGGCGCTGGAACAGGCGCGCCAGGGAAGTGGTCACAGCACCAACCCTGACAGAGTTCGGGAAGCATTTGGATGATACTCTCAGGCACACGGTGTGATTCTTGGGGATGGGCTTGTGCAGGGCCAGGAGTTGGACTGGATGATCCCTGTGAGTCCCTTCCAGCTTGGCATACTCCGTGATTCTGTGAAGATGCGTTTCCTTCCCCTGAAGCAGGGTACGCTACAGGAGGCAACAAGATAATAACCAGTACCGAGACAAGACAGGTCCTGTGAGGAGCAGCTGAGGGAGCTGGGGTTGTTTAGCCTGGAGAAAAGGAGGCTCAGCGGGGACCTTATCGCTCTCTACAACTACCTGTAGCCAGGTTGGGTTGGTGTCCTCTCCCAGGCAGCAAGCAACAGGACATCGTCTTAAGCTGTGCCAGGGGACGTTTAGGTTTTAGACATCAGGAGGAATTTCTCCACAGAAAAGGGTGACACTGGAATAAAATGCCACTGTCCAGGGAGGTGGTGGAGTCACTGTCCCTGGAGGTGTTTAAGGAAAGGCTGGACGTGGCACTTAGTGCCATGGTCTAGTTGACATGGCAGTGTTTGGTCACAGGTTGGACTTGATGATCTCAGAGGTCTTTTCCACCTAAATGATTCCGTGATTCTTTCAGTGAAGGCACTCCAGAGACAGCATTAGGATTTGAGGCTTCACACTTAAACCACCAGGCACCCAATTTGTACACTCACACCTAGAGGAAATTTGCTCCTCCAATGGGGTACTGAATTCCCGAGTTAGAAGGAGACCCAGGAAGCAACAGAAGAGGAGGATGTTTCCATACCTGCCTAGAACAGATATCATCACAATTCACACTGGACAGTAACTCTGCAGTTGAATGCTTTAAACTTTTCATTTCCTGTCAGTTAACCTGTGAACACTCTTCTCCTTTCCCCTTTATACCTTATGTGAGGAATAAGAGTTCTGCGCTTTTTTTGTTAAAAATCACTTCCTCAGAGCTCTCTAGTCTCTTGAGTAAAATATGTAAAACCAAGGTAAAGCTTACAGAAAAATTAATTTTCTCTTGGTTCAATTTTTCTTGCTATTGCTTAACTTCTAACTCTATTAATTCTCCCATTACTCCAGATGTCTGCCTTGCTGTTACTGTGAGAAACCAAAATATTAAATAGTGTCAACAGCAAAAGCATCATCAGTAAAGATAATGCCTTTTTTCCTTTGCAATACTGGCACAAGGAAAACAATAAAATCTGTTTTAGAATGAACATACAGTTTTCCATTAGTATTAGAATGTAGTAAGCCATCACAAAAGGAGGCAAACACAAGAACAAAATAATACTATACTTTTTCAGCCTGTATTTGCACCAGGAAAAACAAAAAACAAGGAAAATAATTATATAACTGAATAGACTGCGCTCTCTGAAAACATTTCCAGAACCATACCATTCATGACTCTTACACAGTTCAGGTTTCTCAGCTGTCTTTGAGAAGTAGAGCTGCACCCTGCAACACACCATTCAAACCATTTTACATCGCTGTGCTACAGATTCAGGGGTCTTTTCTTTTTCAGCCTGCACCCAAGAAAAAATCTACCTCAGATCAACTTAATTTTAACTTTATTTCCACTAGGAATGATTCCACAGTAAGAGGAAAAAGAAGCTGTCCCAGAGATGGCCATTTACGATAGCTGAACATTCTGATTTTATTATTTTAATTCACATAATGTTCTGCACTTTGAAAACAAACAGAAAAAAGATGTTTCTATTTCTACTTTCAGAACTCAGAATTTGAAGATCAAGGTGATCAAGTTCACCTTCAGTAAGAAGGCATTAATACTGTCCCTAGACACAGAGAGTAAATGAACTGTAAGGACTCTGATTCCATCTCTGCTTCTGACACGAGCAGATTTAGTTGCATTCCAGAAATTCTTCACAGTTTCTTTAAAACAGTGGTTTGTTTATTAATTTCTTTGTCAGTGAATTGTTTTCCTTCCTGTATGTGTTTATAGAGTAAAACTAATAAATTTTGTTGCTGCTTTCTTTGTTACCTTAGTTTTATTGCATCTTGCATTCCATGACATAAAGATGTGAAACCATCAGGAGGAGGATTCTCAATTCCATCCAGATCTCCAAAAAACTGTAAGTTAACATTAAAAGGTTCATTTACCATCTGGCCCCAGCATGTCTATATTATACCAGCATTTGGCTGCAAAGCTGAAGAGCTTTAATTAGAACCACTGAACGCTACCCAACATCACAAGCAGGAAGCAAATTTCAACTACACAACTTAACTTTAAAAAAATATTTTTTTTCTCAAGCACACTAATTTATAACCATCCAAAACTTTTTTCACCATCCTACGTAAGTAGAAGCCATTACTACATAGACCTTTACGTTCAGTCAAAACCACTAGTACTTTAGTTGGAAAAGAGCTAACGTTAAGAGCCTGAAGGACAGAATAACCCATTTCCTTCTCCTACTGGTGGGTTAAAAAAAGACAAAAGATACTTTTGCTACCACATCAGTACCTCTTAAGCAGAGTCTAGTTAGATCTCTTGGGATATATTCATGAATTTTCAAGCATAGCCAAATTCTTTTGACTTTGTTAAAGCTTCCAGGCTTTATCCAGGCTCCTTAAATTTGCTATAATCCAGGCACTTCTCAACTCAGAACTAGACTGACAGCACTGATTTTTTATTATTATTTATAATCTTTATTTAAAAAAAAAGTGGAGACCTATTCATAACCCTTATCGGGAAGAGGGGCTTTGATTACAAAAGATTTTGAGGCCCAGCAGCCACAGGGAATAACTTCCGAGTATTTGTTGTAGGATTAACTCATACTGCTGACTGCAGTAGTTCATTCTGCTGATAACTCCTTGTAAAAGAACAAACAATAAGAAAAGATCAGACTCTCAATGTACTTGATGTATTTAATGATACTGAAAAACACAAGTTACCTGTTTTAAAAATATGTTTTACATGAAAAGAAAGAACATGAGCTTTACAACCTTTACATAATATAGAAGTTTCAGCTACATGGAGAAATAAATTACAAGAATCTCAAAACCAAGCTATTAACTTAATTAAAATAACACTGTACAAAACCTACACATAATAAAATCAACTCTGTTAAGCTCGCATTAGGTAAAACAACAAACTTAGAGAAAGTAAACATTGCTATATTAACTCTGTTAGTCACCACGTCACTGTGTGCTGCCGTTGCTTGGTCTCCTCAAAGTTCCACTTTCAGCCAGGATCCTTATAACATTCGGAATATCAATTCCTTAGTTAAAGGCAAAAAAACAAACAAAACCAGAAAATAAGCCATTTCATCATAAAATTCATTTAAAACTACAGTTTATATGGAAAAAATTAGATGCCGGGGTGAGTTTGGCTCTTTCCTTATTAAATGAAAAATACCGTAACTGTTAACAACCAGAATGTGCCTGGAAGCTGTTAACTGTACATTGCTCTGAACAGCTCTACTGGTTCACTTGAAGAGTCTGTCTTGCCCCTCTACCCC
Source organism: Myiotriccus ornatus (assembly GCA_036023395.1). Lineage (NCBI taxonomy): Eukaryota > Metazoa > Chordata > Aves > Passeriformes > Tyrannidae > Myiotriccus > Myiotriccus ornatus. The sequence continues at coordinate 90,849,692 of JAYRBT010000082.1, read as the reverse complement.
AGCTTTCAAAGATCTGCAGCTGATAATCAGGAAACCACGATCAGAAGTACTTGATTTTATCACTGTAACAAAAAGTTAAAGTGTCCTCCTCTGAACACAAGCAAAAAGGCCACGTTGCTTTGATGAAATCAATGCCCATGACTTCAGGAGCCTGAGAGAAGTAGACGAAACATGGGGACTATTTCAAGTGACAATAGTAAACATTCAGCACCCATAACCAAATGCTAAGGGAAGAGTAAAAGCAGGACATTTGTGCCTGACACTTGGCGGGGTGTGGGAATACCATGTTCTCCTCATCTCATATCATCTTCACCTCAGGAAACTTTCTGAGGAAAGTCTGATAGTGACGAACGTTGAAGGTGGATAGGGCTGGGGACTCCAGGCTAGAGGTCTTTTCCTTTTACCCCTAGTCCTGGAGGGGAGTGGTGCTGCCCCCTCC
>JAYRBT010000082.1:90829779-90849153 GCA_036023395.1 Myiotriccus ornatus | reverse complement strand
GATAGGGCTGGGGACTCCAGGCTAGAGGTCTTTTCCTTTTACCCCTAGTCCTGGAGGGGAGTGGTGCTGCCCCCTCCTCCCCACCATGTGGATCCCATGGCCCCAGCAGAGACCACAGGACAGCAGCAGCAAGGGGAGAGGCAGAGAGAGTTTATTGTTCTGGGTAGCCACTTAAACAGCTCTTGGGGGGATTACAAAGTGACCATTGGGAGTTCAGGAGGTCTTACAACCAACCAATTACAATAAGGGGTTAACAACCAATAGGTAAGCTTTCAGTTCTCTCTCAGACATTCCAAAGGTAGAGGTAAGACTGAGGAACCTTGGGAAGAAGAAAGGTGAGTTTACACAAAGAGTTACAGAGCCATTTTGGAAGCATGTTCACTTAACATTAAAAACCTCTGATTTTCTCTTATACCTAAAAACCTTATTGCGACGTGATAGGGTAAACTTTCCAATAGTGTTCTCTTCCAAACACTTGCCCGGTCTGGGCCTGACAGCGAAAACAAGGAAACATGTAACATTTTTGTATCCACAGTATCCTTTTGCTAGGAGTTCCACAGATCATCCACTTACTACTGCATGAAGAACCATCTCTTCTTGTCCATGCTGGACTCCCACACTACTCCAAGTTTATATAGGAAAGAACAGAATCCTGCCTGTTGTCTCCATCCACTCATGATTTTACAAATCTCTGTTACAGTATGTTAAGCATCTCTGTACCAGGCCAAAAAGAGTCATAGCTTTCTATTGCATCTACTTATATGGAAGATATTCCCGTATTTTATTGCTGTCTCTAAACATTTTGCAGCAGTGAAGTCCTTTATCTGAAATAAGGGAAACCCTTTGCCCTATGGCAGATACAGGCAAAGCATGAGTTTATGCAATAGCAATATGACTTCCCCCATCTTTATTTCCATTCTTTCCTTAATTCCCTGTATTCAACATATTCTTCTGACTGACAAGTTGGTACTTCCACTGATCTGATGAGGAGCTTTTGAAATTCTTCAGGTCAACCAACACTTTTAACTGGTTCCAATTAGACAAAATTTTGTCATCCAGACACTTATCCCTTTTTCCAGGTCATTTGTAAAAATACAAAACAGCACAGGTCCACGATTCTCTTCTGGAACCTCTTTTCATTGTAAAAAATAATTGCCCACTATCTATCTCTTTATTATTTAAACAATACAAGGATTTTTCTCTTTTCCCACAGCCACTTAGTTCCCTTAAAAGCCTCTGGTAAGAGTCAAAAGCTTCTTGGAATTCTAAACAGGCTAAGTGAACTGGATCACTTTTATTTGACTCCTTTGCTGACCTCTTTCAAACAACTCCAGAAAGTCTGTAAGCAGGCTTTTCTTATCACAAAAACCATATTTATTCCCCAGCAGCCATTCTAAGCAGACGACATTTGTCCAGGTGTCCACTAATCCCTACCTTGTTTTTCTAAACAGTTTCTGTTCACCTGTCCAATAGAAGCTGACACTTTCAAAGATCACCTGGAACCCTGTACTGGCTTTGTCTGGAATAGAGTTAACTTTCTTCATAGCATGTGGTGCTGTGCTTTGGATTTGTGGCCAAAACAGTGTTGATAACATCCCCCTACTTTGGCTATTGCAAAGGGTGCTTGTACAACGTCGAGGCTTTCTCTCTTTCTCACTCTGAGTTGTGTGCACACACACACGCCCCATGAGTGGTTATGGCACGGACTGCAGTCTCTCCAGTTCCTTCCACACAGTGAGCACACCAGCTAAAGAATATCTTAAGCTTCCCTACAATGTACTCATCTTCAGTGTTCATTTTTTAAACTTTTATGACTCTAAACACACTCTGAGGAACTCAAATATGTAAATGGGAAACTTCTGAAGAAAGGGTAGTAGCTGACTGAAGATATGGGAAGGTTTAATAACTGAAACTTTTTAGAAACTTGTAAGCAAAAGAAAGACTACTTGTCTCTGATTCACTGTTACTTCTGTGTTACTGTGCAAATACAGTTCCTTCAAGAACTGTAAAGTTTTTACTGTGAGTAAAAATTTCTTCACTGCTGGTAGTCACAAAACCAGCATTTCCCCACTTATAGCACAGGCAAATGATTCTGCTTTTTTCTAATAACAATATGCTTGGTTTTAGTTTACTGTCTCTCACCATGCAAATATTACTATGTAAAAATGAGAAAAGAATTAAAAAAAAATTCATCAATTATTGATGCCTTTACAGGAAGTCAATAATTTTGAATTACCATTCCTAAACTGGAACCTGCAAAAATTAAAGCGGGGAAAAAAAAAAAAGAAGTCTCTTCAGCCTTCCTTAATACCTCAAAGTTCTTTGACCCATGTAAGTCCTTACTATTTCACAGAGCTAACAAAATATGTTATGTATATTTTTATATAAATTCTTGTGTGCGTATGCATGCATAGGTAAATTACCTCTGAAAGCTGGATTTGCTGCTGCTATTTTGTGTAGAGTAGCAGTAACTTCCTCAACATTCATATTTCTCACACTGTTCAGAAATTCAGTCATGACATTGTTCTCATATGCTGTGTCTGAGGAGCCAGTTGAAAAGTTTCGGCGTTCATTTTCTCCATTTACTGATAAGGACTGCTTAGCTGATCGGCTGCTTGAATAGTCTTAAAGAAGAGAAATACTGTTTTTCAGTAAGAGAAGATTCTTTAGAGACTTCATTATGTGTTTCTCTAAATAGGGCTTTTCAAAAGAAGCGTTTCCAGTCTGGCACAGCAGCATTGCTGGTAAGGTTCACATCTGACTGCTACATTGTCAAACAACCAAGAGTCAGGAATGCTTTCCATTTATGGAAAACCCTGGAGAAGCAAGGGTGGGGAGGTAGGTGAAAGCTATTTGCATTATGCTTACAGATAATACATGCTTACAGGGAGTAAAAGTTTCAAATCTCATCTGTTGTAAGTCACTGTGATTTTTGTTATTAGCATTGGATTACTTGAGGTTTTCAAAAGCCAAACTTCCTAGAAAAAAAACAGAAAATTGACATCCCACAGGAAAAAATCATACAGAAAACTTGACTAGTATCATGGGTATTTTGCCTTTCCAAGCATATGATTGTAATTCCTATGTTTGAGAAAAATAGCCATTTGTTTATATTAGAGGAAATTGACTTCAGAAGAATCCAGGATTTTTTGAAAAAATTAATCAGAGTACCGAGGCCAAGTAGCTGCAGTACTCAGGTATTAAAGAGAATTATCCATCCTATACAACATAACTTTCTTTCCACTAACCTATCAATTTGACTAGACCTGCAGTAAGCATCTTCTCCAACAAGAAGGGAAAGAAACATTGGGAGGGAAGGCAAAAAAAGCGAGAGAAACTTTGAAAGTCTCCTTAGAAACAGTTGCCTCTGAACAGAAAAAAGTCTGAGTTGACACTAACTGAATTTCTGCCCAAATTCTACAGTTAAGTAAGATCAATGTTTTTAATAGTCTTCCCTTTCTAATATTTGTAGAGGATGGGAAATAACCCACCCCAAAACTATTAATTTATGCTACTTGACTCTGGCTTTATTCTGCCTTTAAGCTCTGCTTCTAGAGAAGCAGGAAAAAAAGGTCCATGTTTTGCAAGGTTCAGTGTTAAGATCAAAGCACATTAAAGATTGCAAAGCTGACATTACCAGTATCAGAGTCACTAACATCTGCTGAAGTTGGGTCAGACTGTTCTGTGGAACATTTCAATGCTGCTTCTCCATTATATTCAGCTTCTAAATGGTCCTATGAGTTTGTGGGGGGGGAAAAAAAATGTTTTCAGAATGTCATCTGGACAACCTCTTGAAATTATGAACTACTGGATTTTTTAATGATAACAAGCTAAAGAAAAGACCAGTATTTCTGCTATCAAATCTGAAAAATCAAGTATTTATTTGAAAATCATAGGGCTGATAATGGACTTCTGTGTATACACTGCCCATGGTATCTCTCTAAATCAGAAAAAGCTCTGTATGAGCAATGAAGTGATACTTATTGAGCCTAGTTCTCAATCTGTCAGGTCTAAAAAGATAGCATTTTATACTCAAAAGATTTAGTTAAAAAATTAACAGTTGAAAGACCACAGTTTAGAATACTAACAAGGCCTAATGTGGGAAAACATTTTGGTTTTCTACAACTAATGCATTAAAAGTTACTTCAGTCAGAACTTGATTGTTTTGTAACATGTCAGCAGCCTCAAAGAAGTACTCAAAACACCTCCATACATACCACCTATGTAAAGACAACTCAATCAAAAATAATAGCAGAGAGGGGAAAAACTGGGTTTCTAGTAGTGGAAGAAGAACTCAAAGAGAACGGTCCAAAGAGTAGGACCAAAAGTTGCATAAGAAGGAAAACTGATGTCAATGATGCTTGAGTATGGGGTGAATAAAGCTGGGAACAGAAACAGGATACAGAACAAGACTGTATCAGAGATGAGAAAAGCTTAGGTTAAAAGGGGCAAAAATAGCAGAAAAACTTAGATGTAAGGAAAAGCATGGGGAAACAAGAGATAAGATGATTTTTAGTTTCTATTAAAGTCAAGAAAAGTGCAAGCACCTTTGAACAGAAATTATCAAGAATCCTCAGCAGAAAAGCTAAAATTTTATACTATCGTCACTACAAAAATTTGCATATTTAATAGACAAAACTTACAACACTGTCTCCACAGTGATTTTGTTTCCTTGAACTATCTATAATAATAAAAATGCATAATAACAGGAATCTACAGTTTTGTAGAAAAAAATCAAAACAAAACCCACATTACTTTGTTTGATGTGCTCTGCTGACGATATTCCACCAGTGCATCTGTAAGAGTCTGTGTAACTTTCAAGATAAATGAAGCATCGTCTTCATTCATTATCTCAAAACTTTCCTAGGGAAAAAAAAAAGAAATAAACCAACATAAAATAAAACATTTTCCCTCTGAAAGACTGAAGGATCGCAGTTTACAAACAAACATGCAGGAACCTCATTTTCCTTATGTCTCTATCCTTTTGTCAGACATGGCTGAAATTATAAAGCAAATACTGTTTTGATTTTTCATCCCATAAACTGGAGGGTAGGGAAGTGGAATGAAAGAGAATCCTAACAGAAGGAAGCTGCAGCTACCCAATACAATCCTTTGAAGAGGAACAACCCAAGAATATGCCAGGAAATATATAGAAGATAATGCCTTTCTCTAAGTATTTTGATGTCTTCCCAAGATACCTGCATACAAATGAATGTGTACACACTCCCTGAGACAACATAGTTATAACCCATTTCTCTAGAAAGTAGCAAAAAGCCAGAATGCTACTGAATTTAAAAATGTACGCTGCCTTGCCTTACACCAACCTTCTTCTTCCCCAAAAGCCTAAGGAAAAAGCAGTCTTGAAGTCATGAAGCTCTAGTGGGGGATCAAGTTCTAGCACCAACAGCCCTCACAGAGAGGGCTACATGTGTCATCCTCTTTTCAGTTCTGCTGAAAATACTTGCACTGGGCACAGTGTAACAGAACTTCAGGTATGTCCCAACAATCCAGTCTTCTGCACACTCCAAACAATGGAAAAAAGTAATAAAAAACTAGTATTAAGTGTGTTATGTGACAGCATAACAGGTATTATGTTTTTAACACTAACAGTATTTATCTCTCCTGGTTTGCACAAGTCATATTTAATTAAAATCTTGTCAAAAGCTAGGTGGAAAAAGAAGATTAAATTTGGGCAATGATATCTTTGCTGAGGTAATACAAGAAATATGATTATTTTAATATTGAATCTCAGCATACTATTTTAATAATTAATACTATTTTAATAGTATGCTCAGCATACTGATTTTCACAATCAAAAAAGTATACAATAAGGATAATTCTTAAATAACTTTTCACAATATGAACAGCAAGTCCAAAGAAGAGTCTAAAAAGACCGCTTGCATCTTTATTGTATCCACCACATAAGAAACCTTTTGTGTCCAACAGCAATAGAAACATACAGTGCAGCGTATGACTGTAGGCGTTAATATTAAACAATTCCAAAAAAAACTTTCCGAAACAGAACTTTGTTCCAATCACATTCCCAACAGTCCTTCTATTCTTGGAGGACAATCATACTAAGCAAGAATATACCTCAAAACAAATGCAAGTTTTATTAACAAGGCACAATCTTTACACCTAACAATTCCCCATAAAAAAGAGGAAGAAAGATTTTATGATAGTCAGTAGTGCCTAAATTACCACGCAGTAGCTCAGTCACAGCAACTACCAGTAAAGATTTTTGTAGTTTGTCACTGGTGCTTTTATTAAAATCACCATTTCTGTACGCAAGACCTGAATGTTGTTGATACATCTAACAGCTGGCAACTGCTAGTTTTCCACTCTTATTGATTCTGTCACTGCTGTGACTGTGTACATAATACATATTTGCAACAACTGGACAGAATTCTGGTGTTCTGCCACTTACTTTACAGAGAGAGGGAATAAGCAGGTTTTTGTAGTTTATGGCGTTTTGGGGTGGGGAGGGTTTGGTTTAAATATAAAACTTGCACTTTATTTCTTAAAAATTGCTCCTTTCCTTTCTGCATATTTCATATATTTATCTTCATTCTGCTTTCTTCCATTATTGAATTACATCTTTCCAAATTCCTCATTTGAATATCATAGACCAGTTAGAAAAAAAAAGGAGAAAAAAATTCTAAAAAGTCATTTTACTTAAGCATGTAGTTAAGGATTGAAGTTAAGCTACAGTTGAGAAAAAATGTATTAATTTTCATTAAGGCAAGTCATTCCTCTGGCAGCAAACCAGTACTTTGGCAAAAACTATGAATAGATATATAAAAAAACAGATATATAAAAAAATTCAGTGACATTCATTTTATTCTGAATCCTCCCTTCTGACAAAATACGTTGTTGGATTACCAGACTGCCTAAATTTTAGATTTAGCAGATCAGTGATATTTTTTTTTAAATTTTTTTCCCCAAAATTACATTGCAAGGTAAGATTTAGCACTCACCAAATAACTCAAAAGTTCTTCTTGACTAGTGAATTCTTCAGGATTTGCTGTAAGTTCTCGCTGTTTAATATAAAAAAAAGAAGCCCAGAGATCTATCATGTGCAGTAAATATAATTAAGCAGCAACAATTACAGTTACTCTAAAATTCTTGCTCTAATTGTTTGTGTTTATATGAAATAATAGGTTTTCATAACAAAGTAGGAAAAAGCCTTGTTGCTAATAGTTTTGCCTGAACAACTTGTTAAATATTATTTATTGTCAATAATATTATTAATTTGAATAAGGAAGCACCACTGCCAATCATATATTAAAGTAATTATTTTTCCAACTATTTGAAAATTGGAGCAATCCATTAATAGAAAAATTTTCACCTCAACTCCCTTGTTTTCTTCCTGCAATTGTTCATCAGTCTCACACCTTAAAATAGAATAAATAAAACAGTCAGTTGATTGGTCCAGTAAAAGTGTGTAGCCAGCCAATAACTGATAATCAGTTTAAATTCCTGATACACTACTACTACAGTAGTTCTAAAACACTCTTAAAAGAAAGGTCACATATTATTTCCTTAGGGAAATCCCAGTGGTCCCAGATATCCTCATAAAAATTACTTACGTATTTTTGCTTTGTTTTTTTTTTAGTTTGATTATCTAGCACATAAGTTTAAAAACCCAGATTTAATAAAAATGTTTGACATTGGTAATAACAGCTGTAAGATTTTTGTAAACATTGCAGAAAGACAAGGCTCCTAATTACAGTATGGTTTTTATCAGGACTTCACAAACTTGCCTTTTCAAAAATTCATCCATAAAAAGAAGTGTTTTACAATGTAGCCCCAGAAATATTGGATAAATGTTACTAACCCATATTTGTGCTGTTCTGCAATTACAACTACTATAGATACATTCCACCTCTTTTTGAGCCCAGGAACCAGGTCTGAGGGTGGCTGGGTGTTTCTTAAGTGAACCAAAAACACATGACTGCCAAGCCTAAGCTCTCTTCTTTCTCGAAATCTTTCTTAGGAATAAAAGTGTAGTAAAAACAGGTGATTAAAAAATAATTTCCACCTTCAGATGACTGTTTGTTCAGAACTTAACTTCAAAGAAATAAGGAGCCATAGAAATTCTCAGACAGATATTGCAGAATCTCTAAGTCGAAGCATCATTTGACAGCTTGCTGTTGATGAGAATCTGATCTTACTCCTTTTAAGAAACTATATATTGACTTCACTTCTCTCAGTAGTCTCACAAAAATAAACAGTAAAGGAACAAGCTGAAATCCTAATTTAGTAACTAACTTCTAAATCAATCTTTCACTGAAACACCTGGCTGCTTGTAGTTACCCAGGATCTATCTGAAACAAATTAAAAGAATAACATTGAGTGATTTTCCAAAGGATGCTGTTCTTAAAATTTAAAATACAGGACTGCACAATGAGGACCAGTATTGGATAGAAATAGACAGCAGCATTTCCAGATGTGGATAGCTGAGCTTTTATGAGTTCCCTATTTTTAAAGTTTTCACAAACCAGTGTACTTTCCAGATTCAGAACTGTTAAACTTACTTGAAAGACAGATAAATAAACAAAAGGACTCATAAACCTGGACTTGAATCTCCTTTCAATTGAACCTTTTCCGTAATGGTTACACCAGAAAGAGGCAAAAGTTCTTCAAAAATATATTTCAGGAACAACATTTTACCGGGTAACAGTCAACAAGACAAAGGCATTAGCCCTCCATGTCTGGGAGGGATATTACTGGTTTAAAGTTTTAAAAAAATCCAAGAGAACATCTTTAAGAGCAAAACCAAAGAACTAATTGTCAGAACAGAAATCTTACGTTTGGGTTGATGCATGTATATCCTTTATTGGATGCTTTCCTGTGGTTCCTGCTGTTACACAAAGATGACTGATGTTGGAGATACCCTCCTCACACAAAGGCTGATAGTTCAAACTGAACTCACAATATTGTTATTAACAAGATGCTTACAAGCAGCAAGCACAGTTTCACCACTTTAGAACACAATACTTCTTACTGTCCCTCCGTGAAATCTTTTGTAAAGATGAATCCCAGTTGTTACATCTACTGATACCCTTCCAAAATCAGTTTATATACCACCCTAATTTTTCGACATAAACCTGTAACAGAGATGGTTTTAAACCATGAGGAAACATTCTTTTTGAATGTTTTTGAGCAGGACATGATGATTATACCTTAAGGATAACACAGTTAAATACAAAACCCAGTTGCATCCAGAGCAAAATGTGAGGTCACCTTACGTACACCAGGTTTTCTGTTGATGAGAGAAGTTTACAGCTGAGCACAATTTCAGAAGATGAGGATTTTACTTTTATGCAAATCCAATGTAGACAGTTATCATCTACAATATTTTCCTTTATGTAAATGTAAAAGGTTTTGGAGGTGGTGGATTTTTTTGTTTCTTTTACCTTTCTGAGTTGTTGCCTTTGCTGGTTTCAATAGCCTTATTAGGTTCGATCTTCTCATCTGGTTTTGATTGTTCTTTCTGACTTTTTTCCTTCTCCTCTTGAACATTATTTCCATCTAAAACAATAAAACCAGTATATTAAGTAATGTTTTCAAAATATTTTAAAATACTATTTGTTTAGAATATTTTTTAAAGATAGCATCAATAAAACCTGAAGGTAGAAGTAAGGTATCTTGTGAAGAAATAAAATAAAAACTGAACCTAAAATCAAAGATTTGGTTCAGTCATGAAGAATAAGTTTGTATTTCTGATCAGAAATGTTCTGAACCAGAGCAATTATAATGCAGTTAGACAAAATCCCAATCTCACTTTTGACATTAAGTCTACAACTAAGTAGCAACTTCTGATGTTTTTTTCAGTTATATGGTGTTCACTGATTTTTATATTTAATTCTGGCTTTGATTTCAATACAATAAGCATTAGTCAAATATTTTAGATGTCATTCAAAAAAAAAAGATAAAATCTATCCAATCGATTTCCTTTTTATTCTTCTTGTGCTCTAAACAGGCTGGCATGCAGCTGTTCCTATTTTTTTTCTTGACATCGAAAAACAGTTTATATGCCCAAAAAGAGTCTGTGCCCACCCTCCAGAAACATGCATGGTAAACATTTCTAATTGTGAATCTTGTCTTGTTTCTGTTCCAAAGTATCCAGTAACGTTAAGTAAAACATGACTGTCTTCTTTGCAACCACTGGGATTATTCTTTCCTCTGCCACATCCGCACACTGTGCAAATTCACCTTCTATAACTCAATAGTGGAAGTTATAAATAGGCACATACAGAGTAAATAATTAATGCACTGGTGAAAGTTAGAAAAAAACGTAATAAAAAAATAATTTTTCCTCTTACCTTGAATAGGTTCTGGCAGTTTCCCATCTGTATTTTTATTATCTGCTTTATCTGCATTACTAAGCGACGCATCCACATGCTGAACTTTAGCTTTTGAAGGGCTGTCATCTGCATTAGAATCTAAACAAATATGCTTGAAATGTAGCATAATGGACATTATCTTGATAGAGGAGGGTTCTAAAACTGCACCTCAATTTCAACTAGCTTTGTTTCTGTGCAATAGTAGTTACAAACACAAAGAATAATTTTATAAGCATTATTATGTGACAGCATATTAAATATGAACTACAAATTAGTAACAAAGTTTTAAATATTTTATGCCCTGGTTATAGTTACATACACACATTTCTTAAAATGTGAAAATATTATAAATGCACAGTCACATGCAAAATCAGAGACATTAATCAACATGTCACAGTCAAGAAATGTAGTCTGAATAGGATTTAACCTATTTCAAACCACTTTCTTAGATTCAAAATTGCTATTTTTCCTCTTCAGCGTATGACACCACTAACCTAAATCATCTCATTACTTCTATTGAGCTATTTTAAGATATCATTTTCATGCTAATCTACCTTAAAATTAAGTACATTAGTTTAATTCAAATCTTTATTTTTCATCCAGGTCTAAGAATGAGGGTCTTGTAGCAATTTTTAGCCATTTTCTAAAGTCACATGCAACCATACTGTCTGTCCATCACTGTACTACAATGAGTTTTGAAAGGTTAAACTGAGTGGGGAACTCTCACAGATACCACATTCCTACAATTTTGTGAGTATCAATGGCTGGTAAAACAGAAAGTTTTCTTCCACAGATTTAGATGACATCTATAGCTATGCCTTAAGAATTCTGTGTGGCTTTTCGTATTGCAAATTAAATACACACATAGAGCTCCAACCTGCTCCTTTTGCCCAATTCACCAAAATGCTGCTGACTAGCTGGCAGTACAGAGACTACATTAGTTACCAGACAAAAAGAAATCATAGGTAAAGGACCCTGGGAAGTGAGGGAGACTGGAATGGAAAAATGGAGAGAGAACAAAGCCATGTAAAACAGGTCTCTCCAGGTATGGGGACAATGAAAGAACTTCTTCATCCATCAGACTTTCAATATAAACTGTCCAAAATGCAGCTCAGAAAATAAATGTACACAATTGCTGACCAAATATTTCAATTTTTCCTTAAATCAAGCTGATTTAGATCAAAGGAGTTTACCTACATTAGAAATGGACAATTTACATCCCACTGAGCACACTTACATTCTTGCCATCTCCTCCTCATTGTTGGAGCATCTGTAACAACCTAAAAATAAAACCCATTTACGTTAGTTATTCTGTGGATAAAGTTATTCCATCGGTATTCCATCAGACTTAATTTTTTTTAAAGAATATATAACCAGTAGTGTAAAACACATATGTGTAAATTCCCTATATTGATGGATATTCTAAAAAGTCAGTTACCTGAACACTTGTTTACCACAATTAAATTTTTCTTAAAAAAAAAAAAAAAATTAAAAAATCAAACAGCTGGTTTCAGAAGATATAGCAGTAAAATTAAACCAAGTTATACGTGCTCTGTTTAAAAGTTCCTTAAATCAAGAATTAAACTACCAAGAAAAACAGAAAGGTCTACAAAATATAGATGGAACTGATTATTTCTATATCCATGGACATAAACCTCAAGTAAAAGAAAGAGTCTTGAGTCAAGAAGAATTTTAAATAGGTCAAATGAAAAAGTTGCTGCCAATAGTCAGTTCTGGTTTTCTTTGTAAGCAGAAGTTAAAAATGAAAGATATGCAAACATAACAGATTTGATAATCTGAAAGCTCTCCCTTCTACAGCGTTTGTTCTTCCAATACTTGTTCTTCCAATACTCCTGTACGTGTTTGTCTTCAAAAATTAGTAGGATCAGTGCAAGCTCTCATTTTTCAGCCTAGGCCTGATAGTATCACCCAGAAAGAAACGCGTGTCTCTTTTCAGATGGGCAGGACACAGCCAGCTTTAACACAGGAACCTTGTGAACTCCACTTTGAAAAGAGACATCTATGCACATTAAGTAGCATTAGCAACAGATCTTGGCAAGAAATGCTGCTTATCAAGCAGGATACTGACAGACATTGAAGGTGATGGAGAAAACAAATGTAGTGCATACCATAAAGAACACTGAGCACCTCAATAAGCTCGTCATGAATCAGTGTGGTAAGGAACACCTCAAGAGCAGCTTTGCCTGTTACAAACACTACGGTGGTGTAAATATCAACAGAAAGCAATATGAAGATGTCTTCACATAAACATGCTTCTAATGGTGCAGCTCCCCAAGAATTGAACCTTACGGTGCTCCTGAGATCCCATGGCACTGCTTATAATCTCATATCAACCTGCGAATTCCCATACTTGCCTCTGTACTATAAGAAATTTTACCTGGCTCCCCAGAAAATTACCTCGAGGTGCCAACGAAGCAGAAACTGATTGAGAAAAATCATAAAGGTAGTTTCCAAGCAACAGTAAGGAAAGTTATTTACACACACACACACAGAGCTGAGAATTTATTAAATATTAGTATATATAGTTTTCATTATTTTGTTATTTCTAGAATCCTACTTCTATAAACTCAGGTAGCATAAGTATTATTTCAAATTATTTCTCAAAAGAGAAATACTTATGATGGCAGTGACCAATGGGAAATTGTGTCCAGAATAATCCTGGAGGAATTACTAAAATGACTAAGAGCAACTGTAATAAAGGTTAAAACGGCAAGATTTTCCTACCGTCCAAAGCAAATCTGCCTACTGTAACAGATATTACCTTCTTTGTTTATTAAATATGAAGCTTCAGAGAAATGTACCTTTATTTGTTTTCTTCCTTCTTTCTTCTCAATTGTTAATGCAACTTGCCTAACTTTTCTGTTCAGTTCAGAGCCTTTACCCTTAACTTCATCAGATTCTGCTATCTCAGGATAATGTTGTTTCTAGAAAATAAGGAAACACAAATCCTTAAGTCACATAACTCCTTCCAGACCTAGCATAGTTAATATTCATGGGAGATAAATCAATTTATACATATACATAGCAGAACTTACTAAAATGATTATGCATAGAATCACAGAATAATGTAGGGGCCTGAAGCCAAATCTTCAGCTCAGAATGGGGTTGGCACTAATTGCTGAACTGATTGCACAGTGCTTTGTCCACTTGGGTGTTAAAAACCTTTGCAAACAGAGATTCCCCCATCTCTCTGGACAACCCTTTCCAGGGCTTGACTGCCCTCACAGTGAAAAACCCCCGTATGTCCAGTAGCAAAATCCCGTTAGAATTTATTTTCCTGCCAAGCAGCTCCATAAAAAGTCTGGTTCTTCCTTCTTAATAACCTCCCCTAAGGTACTGGAGGGCCCTGACACTTCTTCTTCTCCAGCCTGAATGAAGCCAATTACCTTAACTTCTCCTCATAGCACAAGTGTGCTTCAGCCCCCTGACCATCTTGGCAGCTCTCCAATGGACTTGTTCAATTTCATCAACAGCTTTCTGTCTGCAGTAGCACAAAACTATACACAATATTCTGGATATAGCCTAGCAAGTATCAAGGAGAGGGAAATAATGCTTCTTTTGATCTACTGGCTATACCCTTGCTTAGCTTAGCTTAGCTTGCTGTTAGCCTTCATTTATGCCAAGGTACACTACTTATTTTCAGCTTGTTATCCACCAGGACTCCCAGCTCCTTTTCAGCAGAGCAAATTCCAGTCATTTAGTCTCCTGCCTTTTCCACTGCCTAGGGTTAATCGATCTCAGGTGCACAACTTGAAAGTTATCCTTGTTGAATTATTATACTTCTATAGTATTTACGAATATAGCAGAGATGCAGTTAACGAGCATAAGATTCAGAGTTGCAGGGAACAGTTCAAAGTAAACAAGAAATACAATAGCTGAGAATATCAAAATTCAGTATGTACCTCTGAATTAATGACAAGAAACAGCGTTATATTTATGAAAGACATCACCGCAGATTCATCACAGCACACCTAATAACTTCAGCTCTAAAACTGCCTCCAAATGCTATACAAACTCAGCTCTCTATGCCTTTAAGATATGTGGGATGCAATACCAACTTTGAGCAACTTTTATTGGAAAGTATCAAGATACTTTTCAGAATATTGCTTTCTCAGTTTTGGTTGAAGCCCATCCTAAACAAATACACTCAAGTAAACATTCAAAGAGTGGACAACCTCATTTCTTCAAACATGCTGAAAAGAATAGTGTGTTTAAACATTTAGGGGCTGATGTAAACCTTGAGAGCTTTGCAAATTGTCATAAAACAGGCAACAGAACTCACATGGCTTGTCTAGCCTCAAAACTGAGAATACAAGTTGGGTTGTTCCCCCTGATTCCAAGTCATAGCCTGTACCTAATATGTATCATGTTTATTTATAATTATGTTCCTTTTAAAGCATCTGAAAGATGGAACAGTTTCTTCATTGATCCCTTTCTTTTGGATAATACAAAAACAGGTCAAAAACCTACTTCTAGTCAATTTTAACTATAGATTTCATTATTGGAATTACTGGTTAACCAAAACAGAATAAACTAAAAACTCACTGTCAAGCAATGGACAGGCATGCACATTATTGGTGAGAATAATTTTAAGTCTATTTATCAGAGTTGGACAGTTACAGTACAAACACAAACATTTTCACAAAACATAACATCTTGTGGTTTGGTTTGTTTTTTTTTTAATCAAAACATGACCAGCAAATTCTCCCCTTAAATCATTTCATTAAAGCAAACAAAAAGAACTTACCAGGTATGCCAGTCTATGCTTGGAACCACAAACGTGCATGAACATGTTATTTAGTCCTGTCTTACAATAGCACAGTTGACATTCATAGAGGAAAGGAAAATTGTCTTTTGATCGGTACTCTATTATATAATTAAGCCCTGGATTAATTTAAAAACAAAAAACAAAAACAAAAATCAACTTAGGAAACAAATCATTGGTGCTAGTTCCGAAAGAGACATTAAAAGAAAAATTACTCATTGTAACCATAATGGGATTTTATTACACATTACCTAATTTTACATTTTAAAAAACTAATCCATACTCTTTAAAGGTAAACATCACACAAGCAAACAACTACAGTATTAAAAGCCCTCACCAAGTGCAGGTTCTGAATCTTTACATGTATTAAGCTGTTCTTCCAATGTCTGTCCATGAAACCTCTCTGGTTCAGTTTGCACTGCAAGAAATCCGCATTCAGGTGAATCCCTGCTCAGACATGATCCCACATCGCAAATTAAGTCAGTTTTTTATAAAACATTATGCCTCCAATCCTATTTTCACTCTTTTTAGACCACTAAGTTTGCAAATATTGTTTTAAATATTATTACAAAATATTACTGAAAATGAAAAGTACAATGAACAGAAAGTAATTCCCAATGACCTGCTAAGGTCTAGACATCACTTGTAATATTGTACCTCAAAATTTTTTATTTCTTCATTTTTTTCTTTCTTTTTTTGGGGGGGAGGGGAGTGGGCATTAAATGTTCTTACCATAATCAGGAAGTTTTACAGGTGTTTTCACTTGCTCCCCGGAGACACTGGCTGTTTTAACTAAAAAAAAAAAAAAAATCAACAAAAAAACCAAAACCAAACCAACCAACCAACAAACAATAACCAAAAAAAACCAAAACCAAAACAAACAAAAACCCCACAGAAACGGAAATAAAATTGTTAGTACAAAAACCAATTTCGTATGATAACAGACTTTTTTTAGAGAAAACTATTTGAGCTTTTATTGACATGAGAAAACTAAGCTATGTTTTGAATGTGCTGTGAGATTTTTTTTGGCAAAAGGTGTACAAAAACCATTCACACCAAACAATAACAAAGTTATTTAGTGTTAGGCAATTCAGCAAAGCAGGCAAAGAGGAAGACCAATCAAATTCAGTGTCTCTGAACATTTCAGGGCATCTAGTAATTTCAGGACATTAATTTCAGCAGCATCCAGCTGCCAAATATTTAATCACTTAAATTTCCTTTATAGTCCAAACAAAAATTCCCAGATTGGGTAGGTGCAATAACTACGTATAACTTGACTTTCAGGCCAAAGGAGCAGTGCACTGTAGAAACCTGTAAATATATTTTGGTCCATGATGAAACTGAAGCAGGAAAACAATCGTGAATATAGTTAGACCTTCATTCCTTCAGGAACTAGACCAGTTCATAACAACCCAGGGAAGGTTTAATGATATCTATTGAAAGGACTATGCTTCAACTAATTAAGATATTTTAAGTAATCTAAGATATTTTTGATAATCTCTTTTAAAAATAAAGTATATACATTTCTACATGCGCTAAGAAACATAATTTAAAAAAATAAATTTTAAATATTGAAGGTGTCTAAGGTCTTGAATTCCTTAAGGTTTCTCAAAACTTTAATGTGGGTGATTTTTAGTATTGTAGCTAGTGCTTAATAATCAACTTTGCATACCTCTTGCTCATATCATTGATTGATTTATGTGGCATTAGACAGTTATGTCTTTAAAGAACACAAGACACGTCTTAAAGCACAATCTTGAGAAAGTTTATTCCTCATTTGTTTCAAAAACAATTACATTGGGGCAGGAAGAAAGACCCCGATAAAGAACACAGCAGGAAGTAAAAAATCTTGCACTTACCAATACCATGAGCTTTCAATGCTTCTTCAACCTAAGTCACCAAATTATCAACCAACAATGAAGAAAGATACTTAAGATTTAAAAAACAACAATGCAAGGCTTTTATTATTTATACAATAACTTGGATTAACACCAGCACCATAGACTATCTAAGGTGAACAGAAATTTGGAAAAGACAAATGCCCTTTTTTCTGAGATTGTCTATTATTTAAGTAATTCTGTTCTGTATTTATTAACAGCCACATATTCTCATGTATAGAGAATAGACACAAAGTTGTAACATTTTCTGACAGAACTAATGTACAAAATCAAGTTCTACTTTATTGCAGTAAACAAGAGAGTAAAGCAGCAAAACTAATTAAATATCTGAAACTGTAAGTTTTACGACTACATTAAAAACTAGATTTCAAACCCATATTCTATTGCTAAATAAATCTGTAAAATCTGACAAAAGGTTCATTTAAAAACTGATCTTACCGTCTTGTGTTTGAATCCAAGGAAGTGAGTCTGCAAGTTTAATGCAGAAGCACACCAGATTTTGCAAATCTAGATCAAAGAGAAGTATTTCTAGCATTGCACAGAAACAAAAAGAAATAGAATACTACCGATACCGAAACAGATCTACTGTCAGTACAGGTAAGTTCCACAAAAGTACTATTCTTCCAAAGACAAACTAAAACAGCTTCCCAGAACTTTTCTTTATGAGCCTCCAAGACAGTGGAATGAAGACGAATCTCCACATCACATAAAAATTTCAGATGTCTTCAGAACTCTGCAGCTATCTCATAACATTTTCTCTGTATGTGTAGATAAATAAAGACAGATCCAAGATCTTCCTCACACACTCTTAAACAAGTGTGAGCCAGAGGCACAGCATAATTGTAACAAGCCAGTACACCTGTCTAAGATGAGCCAGTTCTCAGTGTTGCGTCCAAATTAACACAATTAGTCTGATCAGTTTGGGGCCTGCCTCACTCAGGAAGCTTTCCACACAGCTGTTTTATGCCTGGGCCAGTTCAAAACGGGAGCAGACTAGGTTTAAATTCATGTGAATGGACAACGGCAGTCCAAATTACTTTCTTCTCCTCTGAAAAACCCTAGATGCTTAAAAACAATAGCAATAAATCTGACAACCAGAGAAATTAGGGTTGTTTTTTTTTCTGAACAGGAGCTGCAGTTTAATCTTCCACTTTAAAAAGAATGCCCTTATTTAGAAATACAATATTATAAAAATTATTCATTTTAATAAGTTGGTTCTTAACACACATCCAAGTCAAAGACAGTAAAATAACTTCAATTCTAGAGCTATTTATCAATTTTGCTCAAGAGAAAAAAACAAAACAAAAACTTTCACACTTGGTTTAGTACAACTTTGTTCCACCAAAATTATTTTGTATTAGTTACAATTTTCAATAAAAAATACTTACATTGCAGTAGAAAGGGTTTACTTGCTTCTTTATCTCAGTTTCAGGGTCCATATTCAGTCTTTAGATGACTAAAAAACTGGGAAAATTGCAGAAAGATTGCAAACTATTGTTTTAGCTTCACAAAATCATTTTTTTGTTCCGCCTATTTAAGGAATTTGTGCCTCGCCTTCAGTTACGCTCAACCCTTAAATCTCCAGGCTAATGATCCTATTTTTAACTTGGGAGCAAAAGTACAGCGTGGAAAGAAACAATTGTTCTCCAAGAGTTTCCCTCGGGAAACATAAAAGCAGCCAGAAGATTACGCACACAGCCTTGAAACAGAACTAATCCGGACCATTTAGAGCTTCCCTCGTCTTTCCTGCGATAGAACTGCGCGCATGGGCTGGGACAGATGACACAGAGGGAACAGCCAGCACGGAGCGCCCGGAGCGTGTCCCTGGCACAGGGGGGACACGGCGGGTTTTGGGAAGAGACGCACGGTCCCACCCGGGCCGCGGGGGCGAGGGAGGAAAGGAGAAAGGGAAGGAGAAAGAGAGGAGAGAGGGACGGCCGAAGCTCCAAACCCCACGCGAAGAGCGGCGCCAGGCAGGAGCGTGTCCTTCCCGGCACTTCCAGCGCCGCCGGGGAGGGCACCGACACCTGCTCCCGCACGGAGCCGGGGGAACCCGGCTCACGGCGGCGGACCGGGACCGGGCGGTACCCGGAGGAGCCGAGGCAGCCGGCGCTCCCCACCGGCGCCTGCCCGCCGGCCGGGGGATGACTCCTCGCCGCTCCCGCGGCTCTCCGCGGGCAGGAGCGGCGTCGCGCCGGGCGCGGGAGCCCCGCGGTGGCGGGGCAGGGATGGCCGCGGTGTCGGGGCCGGGACGGCTGCCGGGGGGGACGGGGCGCCGGCGGGCGGGGACGGGGCGCGGCGGAGGAGCGGCCGCGGTCGCCCCGGCGCGCTGCCCGCGGCC
>JAYRBT010000082.1:90714164-90825988 GCA_036023395.1 Myiotriccus ornatus | reverse complement strand
AATTTATGTTTTATTTAAGGAACTTCTGAAGCAGCTGTTCTCCTCTAGTAGACCTAGACATTATAATGTCTATGTGATGTATGTATGCGATGAAAGAAGTTTCTTTGCTTATGCTTAGTTTGTTCTGCGAGATTATAGCTGTTTAGGAATTCCTGTCACCAACATGTGGGGTGACTTGAGTTTTCACAGACTGTAAAAAAATAACTTGATGCAGTATGATGGAGGAAATACTGAATCAGGAAACTGTCTTCCTTAAGTTCAGCCCCCCAGCTCTCTTCCTTCTTCCATCTTTTTCTTTCATGTAAAATAAACAAGTTGTTCTGTAAGCAGTAGCACTATTAAAGTCTAGTTTCCTTTGGAGCTTTCCCTTAGTCCCCTAAATCCCATCTGCTCCAAAAACTGCTGTTCTCCCATGTCCTCATGACACCAGCATTTGGTAAGAGAGAGCAGAACTGTGGCTACCCAGGAACCACATAGGTGCTACCTGACCAGCAATTACCCAGTCGAGCAGTGATAAAAAGTACAAACCGAGTGTTAGTTGCCTTTTTCAGTAAGGCTACAGCTTAGATACTGACTTAACTTAGTCTTAGGCTGTTACTTATTTTTATTCACTTTGTTTTTCTTTTTTCACTTCAGTTTTGCTATTCCAGGCTTTGTTCTACTGCCTCCTCTATTTCTTTGACTCCTCTTTGTTTTGCTGGTGTCGTGTTTAACCTCAACCAGCAACTAAGTACCGCGCAGCTGCTCACTCACTCCTTGCTCCCAAGTGGGGTGAGGAGGAGAATTAGAATAAAACTTAAAACTTGTGGGTAGAGGTAAGAACAGTTTAATAATTGAAATAACATAAAATATAATAATGCTTGTAATGGAAAGGAGAGAGAAAGAGGAACAAAACTCAGGAGAAACAAGTAAGGTGCAATGGAACTGCCCACCACCTGGTGACTGATGCCCAGCGTGTCCCTGAGCAGCGATGGGTGGATCCCAGCCTACTGCCTCCTCATTTGTACACTGAACATGACATTTTATGGTGTGGAGTATCCCTTTAGCAAGTTCAGGTCAGCTGTCCTAGCTGTGCTTCTTCACAGCCTCTTGTGCTCCTGCTCGCTGGCAGAGCACGGGGACACTGAAAAGTCCTTGAATTAAAGTAAGCACCACTGAGCATCAACTGAAGCATCAATGTCTTATCAACATTATTCACATACTAAATCCAGAAGACAGCACTATACCAGTGACTAAGAAGAAAATGAACACTGTCTCAGCTGAAACCAGGACAGCTGGGTTTTGTCATATTTTATGGGCTACTTGAGAAAGCTGCTGTTTTTATGTCAGACTCAAGTTCTCATTTTGACATTAGCTTGTCTGTTCGCTTTCTTTATAAATATAAGTAGTTACCTTCAGTGAAAGAGGTGAGAATAACTATAAGTATTAAGATGTTTGGAGGAAAGGGATTACAAGAATGGCACAAAGTAAGTCCTGGTGCAGTGGAGATAAGGAAAAATGCACTGAAAAAAGGAAACCTGATGGTGATATCTAGTGCATTGTCAAGTAATGTTATGAGAGAAGTATCACAGAATCACAGGAACATTCTGAGTTGGAAGGGACTCACAACGATCATTGAGTCTAACTCTTGAGTGAATGGCATGTGCAGGGATCAAACCCATGATCTTGATAATATTATTAACACATTGTCTAATCAACTCAGGGTCATCTCAGGGTCAAGTAGTGGAAACAGTGGGCAAAATACCAGAAAGTTCATTTTAGGAGGGTCCTAGACTGTTAGGAATATGAACCAATTATCTTATATATGTTCTATCTCTGAATTTTATGATTAAAACCAGAAGAAATGTGAGTTAAGGCAGTATTGGTGTGCTTTTCCTACTTAATTATCCAGAAGTTTCTGCCCAAAAGATAAAAGTAATTTGGGCTACACAGTTATAGTGAAAATGAATAGGGGGAAGAGTGTGAAAAGATAAAAGAAAAAAAAACACATTTTGCAGCAAAGTCGTGTGTTAATTCAAGGCAACACTGTTTTCTTCCTTTTTTTTTTAATGGCAGAATTCCCTGGTATCAGCTACCCTTTTCCTGTTGACTACGTAGGTCCTAGGCTTGAGAAGAGAGGCAGTTGTTGATGTGGTGTAAGTGTACAGCAGTGTCTGTACTGAGCGAGGCCAAAGCTCTTTTTAGCCTGGCTGTTCGCTCCCCAGAGCGACGAGCAGGGCAAGCGAAAAGAAGTGCCACACAGGCAGGCTCAGCAGTGACGGGTGAAGGACCTGTACCTTCCAAGCATTTAGACACTTTGTGTCTTCTTGCAACCCTTGCCACTCCTCATTATTGTAATACAGGTCAGGATCCTGCTGCCTTGCTGGGTGTCAGGCAAGGAGGGCAGAGCTCAGGGTACAACCAAGCTGACGGGTCTTTAAAAAGAAAACTTATTATCATTTCTCATACAATTTTTGAATACTGTGGAGAGAGGGGGAGAATTAATTATACACAGTCAGCAAGGGCAGAAGAGGCTTTTTTGTGTACCAAAGCAAAACCAAACCTCATGGAGGTGTCTTTAGACTTAAACCCAAAGTTATCAAGGGCTGTATTTCAGAACTTGTTGCACAGTTCAGGGCTTCGAAAACTCTTTGGGTGTAAAAAAATACAGTGAACAGGAAAACAAGATATTGAAAACAAGTCACTATTGAATTGAATAAACTGAATAAAGTAATTTGAATAGCAAGTATTTTGTATCAAGACAAATTGTAACAAAGACCTCCTATGGTCTACTTCTGTAACTGCATACCCACTAAAGTGGCAACACAGAACAGCATGGAATTATGCTATATATTACCCAATTGTTCCATTATGTACTCTAGAACTACTCACAAACTATTCTAGAAAATAAAATTAACCAAAGGCTATGCTGAAGAGTTGTTTGCTGAAACATGGTTTCCTGATACTGTAACTAGTTCTAATGTGTTTGTTTTTTGCTTTTGTTTTCTTTTTCTTTCAACATTGTTTTCATAGGAATTTTGGCTTCCTGGAGAAACAGTAGAAAATGCAAAACGAAATAATAAAGCCTGCTAAATACTTCTCGGAAGTGGAGAAGAGTGTGCTGCTTGCATTAGTTGAAAAATACAAATATGTGCTTGAATGTAAAAAAAGTGATGCAAGAACTATTGCTCTGAAACAACGTACCTGGCAAGCACTAGCTCATGAATATAATTCACAGCCCAGTGTATCACTGCGAGACTTCAAACAGTTAAAGAAATGCTGGGAAAATATCAAGGCACGGACAAAAAAGATAATGGCACATGAAAGGCGGGAGAAGGTAAAAAGAAGTATTAGTCCACTTATAAATACTCACATCGTAGGGAAAGAGAAGATTGCCAGCATAATGCCTGAGCAAATGTACTTTTTGCAGAGCCCACCAGAAGAAGACTCAGAATATCAGCCTGATGCTTCTAGTCAAGGTATAAATGTTACTGTAATGATGCAAGTAGTATTGTTTTTTCTGTGACTTTGCCAGTGATTCTCTTTCAGCAGTCTAAATCTCTCTACCTAGCTGGAATTGCTGGTTATAGAAAAGTAATTTCACAGCTATGATATTACAAGACTTTGTGTATTTCCCTAGGCCTCCGGGAGTTAAGCTGAGGTTTTTCACAATTTTTTTTCATCAATTTCTGACATATCTGCAGCTTTGAGGCAAGCATCACAGCAGCTATCATGCTGGCTTTCCAGAGAACAGTCCCAAGGATATTCTTATCCTTTATAAAGTATCATTTTGCTGGTTAAAACAAACAAACAAACAAATCCACCAGCAGAAAACTGATACAGAATTGTCTGATGCAAGAGTTCCCTGTAGATCATTCCTCCTTTGTTTTCAAGGACTTAAGAGAGTATGTAGAGCCATATTTCACATTACAGTCCACACTGGAGAATGGCCTCTCTGAGAGAGTTCAGCACTACATTCTTTATTTGGCAAGCATAAGTATAAGGAATAATTCAAAACCATAAGGGAGGGCGGCTACAACAGTGTCTTGCAAATTTTATTATGTCAGGATCTCACATAGGAGACTGTCCTTGCTCAAAAGACAGCAGTAGCTACGCTGTTAGATAACATTCTTAGAATGTCTCTTTCATAATTGTACTTACCATAATTAGTCATCAGGATTTGTAAAGGAATGTATTTTGAGACCCTCATTTTCAGTGGTAACTATTGTGTTCCATGAGTAGCCTCTTCTATTTCAGAAGAATTGGTAGAGCCTTCTCAAAATCAGAATAATGTATTTTTTTCCTAAAAATATACACTACTGTGTTTACAACATCTACAGTAGTGATAAGGAAGGAATAAGAGTAGTATTCCCTCACTCTGGGTATTCATGCTCATACAGCTTTTCACCTGAAACTGAGACCTTTCATAAAAGTATTGCAAGTCACATGTGGATTTAGCTTAAACAGCTGCATTAAGGTTTAACTCCAGGCTCAGCCACCTAAATTTAGGTATCCACTTATAAATGTCTACATTCACTTCAGTATTCTGAGCTCTCATTATAGCCACAGAGGTGTATCAACAGAGCCCAGAGTGGTTTGGTTCAGACCATTATACTCTTAGTATTCTGTAACAGAACTCTGCATTAGGTAGTGGCTCCTGTATTTTGGTACAGAGGCGCAAGGTTTAGGTGCATGTATCAATAACTTACCACATTTGTGTTTCTTGAGGGAGGGGAAGGGAATACAATAATACTTTTTCTTCTTTTGTTTTGCAGAGTCATTTGTTGTCTCAAACAGAGAACTTTGTGATGAAGACAAAGAGCTGGTACATTTTCCAGTATGTGAAGGTACCTCCCAACCTGAGCCTTCATGTTCTGATGTCAGAATAGCAGCAGATAAGAACTACAGAAGTAAAGCATCTCAGGAAAGTGCTCTGAAAAAGATGCATGAGGAAGAACATCATCAGCAAATGTCAATTTTGCAACTGCAGTTAATCCAAATGAATGAAGTTCATGTGGCAAAAATACAGCAAATAGAAAGAGAGTGTGAGATGGCTGAAGAAGAACACAGAATAAAAATGGAAGTGCTAAATAAAAAGAAAATGTATTGGGAGAGAAAACTGCAGACCATCACAAAAGAATGGCCTGTATCATCCTATAACAGACCCTTTCCTAATTCTCCTTAGAACATAAAGGGGCAGAGAGTCAGTCTGATTTGCACGTTTATGAGTAACGCGCACTGGAAAGAAGGTTTTTTAATGCGAATGTACAGTGACAGGGTAGATGCCTGGCTGATAGTGAACACACTATGACTCTTAATGTTTAGAGAAACAGTGGTATAATCCACCAAGGGGAAAACTGTATTGTTCATTTATAGGTAGTTCTGATTTGTTTAACTCAGACATGCACAGTGTTCTAAAATGTGAACATGTTTTCCCCTCTCAGAACACCCTTGTGAAATATAAGGTACTCCAGGTATTGTTACATTTGGTGTTCTTAAGAAAACTTAACAGCTTTAAACATCAGGCTGTAGTGTTTATTTTGATTTCTATCTCTTCCTATCTACCATTTTCCAGATTAAGACAAGGATTGGAGTTGCTCTCTCCTATTGAGGCAGAACATGATTGACAGGTATCAGTTGGATTATTATGCTGGGGCTTAGGAAAAAATAAACTTGTCTCTAGTTAATATAGTCCATAACTTATTCTTCATAGAAGTTGTGAAAATTAAGGAAGTAGCAAAAGGACCACTGTAGTAACTGAACCCTTTCCTTCTGAAGAACAGTAGTATTTCCCAGCTGGCTGGCTGATTGAGAGAATGGTTGTGGACTGGCTCTCTGGTTTTTTGAGCCTTGACCCTTAAGAAGTTAAAAAGAAGGTGAATACTTCCTCAAAAGCCATTATGCTTGTTCCTTCTTTCCCGGGGCCATCTTGTATTGAAGTAGAATACCGAAGCAGGAGGGTCAAATGCTGCTGCCAGCACTGTGTGCTGTTCACCTGGAGTCATTCTGAGAGGAGGAGCTTTTTAACAATTCATAGAGCTCTTAAAATGCAGTGAGCTAGCCAGCCCATTGGCAGTCTCCCTCTATCTTCCTATGAAATACTTGATGGTGTAGCAGCTAGCTTGAGTATCTCAATCTCTCCTTAGCTAGAAGACTTAAAATTCACCCTCTTTTCCTTAACATAGGGTGGGAAGCAGTTCAAGGGAATCATTCCTGTCCTGAAGCACTGTTCTGTTTTGTTCTGTCCTGTGCATTATGGTGGTGTGTTTCTTGCATTTGCTGTCAGTGTGGGGTGATGGACATGATTTGTATGAAGCATTCACATGATGGTACCCACAGAGTTTGGGTGTCCAGAACAGTAGATAGTAGGAAAGCACAAATAAAGATAATCCTTACCCAGGCAATCTGTTCTAGTGGGGCAAGGGTTGAGAGAATGTGAAATGCAGAACCCCGCAAAGCTTCATAAGGTCTTCTGATGTGTGAAAACCTGTTTTAACAGGAAGGTGTACAACCATCATTTGAAGCAGTGAGAAAAATTAACAAAACCATAAATTTTCATTGAAAAAATCTGAGTATCATGTTATTCAATAAAGTATTTTCAGATCATGATTCATAAGGGCAAGTCCAAACTGTGAGCAGTGTATTTAAATTAAAGTATGTTACGAAGCATACATTCCCAGTTATACTCCTCTCTCTTTCCCTTGATGTTCTTTCTGGTGGAGTGAGTTCCTTTTGGGTTTGTTTTGTGTTGGGTTAGGATTTCTGTGGGTTTGTGTGTATGTGTATGTGTTTCTTTTTCTTGTCCTGCTTTCACTGCTGGTGATTCATCTTTCTAAGCACTGCCATTATCAACCACAGTACTCACTGTGGTTAACACTGTGGTACATGCGCTACTCCCTTCAACGTGCTAACACTAGCAATCACAGTGGGAGCTATTTATTACAATTTACGACAGACTAAAAAAAAAAATATGCAGAGCTGCTGCAAGATAAAAAAGAATAGGCCATGTATGAAATCTGAAGACAGATCTTTTTGACTGCAAACTCAATTTTCTTATAAATTTGCCATATGAAGGAAGCACAGGAATTCCAAAGAAGGATATTGTTATGGACACTTATTTTCTTCCTGCTGAATAGAAACACTATGGGAAAGTATAACAGTAGAGGCAAAAGAAGTAAACAGAAGTGAAGGTCTTTTTGTTCTGAGATTGCATTCTGTGGTCTGAAAGATGAGTCAGTTATTTCAGTGGTTATGACAATTGTTCAGGCACCATGCAGAAAAAAAGAATAGGGAAGACGTTTGTCTTAACCATTGATGGGATTCCTTCCATACAGGTTTTAAGTGAAAGTAATTTGAAACAATGAAATGGAAACCAGGTGTTAAAAGGTGATGAATGGAGACAATTTCAACACTGTGAACAGGGCAAGAATAGAGAGACAATCCAGGTCTAGGAAAAATATGAAATAGTCCAGGGAGAATCTCATGAAATGTGAGATAAGGGTAACTTGGACTCCTGGAAGTTATACCATGGCTCATGAAAGATTGTTTTATTTTTATATTTAAATATCCTTTAAAATATGCATGTTTTCAAACGGTACTAAGTGGGCAATACCTTGCTTTTGGGCATATTTTCTCATCTTAAGACCAAAAGTTACAGTTCTTAAGCCAAACAACAGATCATTTTAGTTCAGTTTGTATTTGAAAGAAAGAAGATCACAAGAAAAAGATCAGAAAGAGCCAAGATAAAGAAAGAATGATCAGTACATGCATAGCAAGAAAATGAGAATGTTACACCTAACACAAATTATACAAGATGGTTTTGTGGTAACAGATGGTTCACAGGTGATACTGGCTCTTGTTTTCCCATTTGTAGTCGACTGTTGGTTGCTGTAAGACTGGGTGCTAGACATAGAAAAATGTAGAAGATCAACAAGGTTAAGTAATGCATCTCCTTGCCAGGCTTTGGCTTCTCCACTTCAAGGCTTTATAAAGTGATTTATGTGGTGGAGGTGAAATTATTTGAGAAATGTGACTTTTACCTTTTTTGGGTTTGTTGTTATCATTGCAATTACTTCTCTGGTATTAGGGTTTACATTTTCTTTAGTTTGACTCTTCTTATACGTAATATAGCCATCCTAGACAATATGTCCATTTGTTCCTCTCTCTTTTTTTCTAGTTTACATCATTCAAACTTTCACATAATTGTGTTTTCCTGTTAACCACTTGGCCAAACTATGTACAAATTTTCTCAAGGTTTTTCCACAGATAAGATACACCAAAATTTTAAGAAGAACATGCCTGTTCTTCTTTGGGTCAAAGAATACAAGTTTTTGTCAAGAATGAACTTAAAAGATAAAAAAGATACACTGAGCAAAATGATCTCTGCTCAACTCCATATGCAAAAATGTGTACCACACATGTAGTGGCCATTGTTCTTAGCCTCTGTGTACTTATGAAGAGAAACAATGACCTTCTAGACAAGGTGTGGTGAATTCCTTTATGCTTCCCAAATTGACATGAGCCTAGCTCCAGGTGTCTCTCCTTGGTGGTCATCTAATTTGTTGCCTGGTATAAAGTTTTTCATTTGTTGTTGTTTTTTTTTTTCCTCCTGCATTTATTCCTTATGTCTCTGTTCTCACTTAGCTTTTTAACCAGCAATATAAACTGGGAATTTCATTCAGAGCTATGTGTCTTGCTCTTTCCTTTCTCTTGCTCAGACTGCTTGTATCACAACATTTGAACATGAAATGGATGTTCCTCTGTTGTCACCTTCCCCATCCACAGAAAGCATGGTTAGGCAGTCTTTTATACACAGCTGCCCATATATTCTGGGTTCTGCACACAGGCTAGGAAACAGGATTTTGAAGAAGGCTTAGCATTGAGAAATTCTTTCAATGCCCAGGCTGCTCTATGACAGGAGCAAGTGATCTCACTGCTTGACTGAAATCCTCTGTCTGATGCTCCTTCCTATACTGCAGAGATGTGTTTAGCCAAGGCTGAAAACACAGCCCTCCCCAGCCACTGCTCGGAGAAGCAATCCTTACAGAGCAGGTGTACCTGGTGCGGCCGAGCTCAGCATTCAGATCTTCCCATTGCAGTCCAGTGACCAGAGATAGAAAGAATGGTTCAGGGCTTCCCTTTTCTGAGCATGTAGGGCAGCTAAGGATGTTGTGCTGAATTTTTCAATGATCATTCATCTTTGTGAGTTTCTAATACCAAATTTTAGCAGTCTCCCAAGGATTTGTATGATTATGTAGGTATTTTTCAATGATCTTTTGCATATAATTTTTTCTGTGTTGTAGTTACAGTGGCTTTTACAGTATGTCTTTTTCCTTGTCCCCTACTTGCATTGTAATGCTTCCAGTTTTGTTCTGAATCTTTGTGGTTACATTCTATACAGCTACACATTCATGCAGTATCATACTTTCAGGTATGTTTCTCTTTATGACATTAAAACAATAAACTGCTACACATTTATATATTGTTACTCCCTAGGGAGGGGAATTGCATGTAAATCTTAAAATAACATTTAATTGATTTTTTTTCCAGACAAATCCCTCACAAGTAGTCCCGTGATTTCATATTTTGAGCTAGCTTGCTCAAAGATATTTTTATAGGACTGATGCATCTGAGTTTCTTTCATAAGAAAAAACATGTCTTTCCACACTATTTTTCTGTTTCCTCTCAAAGCAGCTGACTGTAAATTCCCACATCATCACTCTTCCTGAACTTTGTCTCTAGTTAGATATTCAAAAACATTTCTGTGCAAATTAAGTACTAATGCATCCAAAAATTAATACATTTAGGCTAATAAAATAAACGAAGTACCAAGATGATATAACAATATGCAGCAACTGTTAATATAATTAAAAAGTGTTAGAGAGGACAGCCCTGTAAATGTCATAAAAAGAAAGAAGATAATTCGTTGCTATCTATAAGAATAGGATAATATATTTTTACAGTAAAAGCAAGCAGTAGTGTCTATTTCTGGTATCACAGATTGACTTCTGTGTTGCTAATCACCTTGATTCTCTTATATCTAAGGAAGGTGCACATGGAATTGTGGACAGATTTCTGGGCCTAAAATAAGAGCTATTAAATAGAAATGTACTAGCTGTGGCTCTGAACATTTTACTGGTCTGGTAGTGAATGGATTATGCATCCCACAACCTTATTGGTCATGTTATCAAGAAATTAAAAACTTACAAAGGAAAAAAACAAAAATAAAAGGACTGGTATAGTTTTCAGAACAAGTCAGAAGTGAAGACAGCTCTATCTGCTCCAAGATGTGTCACATATGTCGAACAGTCTCCCTGCATGGTCTCCACTTCTATTTCCTTTGAGACTCTGGACACCTTTATCATAGAATTCACAGCTCCAAGTGCCTGACAGTAAGAAAAGTAGCCACTTTTAAATAGGAATCCTGCTGGAGTTATTAGACATCACTTTTTACTAAACTGAAGTTGAACAGTTTTCCAAGACTACATTATCCAGATAGTCATGCTATGCACTGTGGAAAGGCACATGAAATCTGTCCAGCACGTAATCTGCCAAATGGCATAGGTTATACAGCAAGAAAAGGTTGTCCACCACATAGCAGTGGGTCATAAAACTGTTAGGAGAGTGTGTGGATGGATCTTACCAGACGGTTAACCTCTCTAAGAATAAGAAATATTTTTGCCAAGTCTTCTAATCTGTCAAAACAGCCACAGGACAAAAACAAAAGGGAAAAAAAATGAATTAAGCAGTCAAAAAAGCTAGAAACAATCTGTTGCCTTCTTGATGAAGAGCTGGCTAGATACAAAGCCTACACACACATGTTTAGGGAAATAACTCTCTAATTTAACAGAAATAAAGCAAAATAGATTTGTGGATTGTCCTTATTTAGTTTAGGTGACTTTTTAAAAATGTTGATTGAGGTTGTTTGTTTTCCTTTTGTTGTTCAGTCCAGCTTCAGAATAGTTGTGTGCTTCAGTCTCTAACCAATTGTTTGAGCACCTCATTAATCAAATTGGTTTGGCAAGAGAGTAGAATTAGATTTGTATTCAGCACAACTTGAGATTGATTGTATTCTACAAATCTTCAGATATTTCTTCTCAGCTATAAGAGGCTGTTCTTGGACAGCCCTGAATCTGAAAATGGAATGATACACCAATTTAGTAGTAATTTATTATTTATTGGCACTAACAAGTTGACATATAAGCTGCTCAGGCTCTGCTCATTGTTTGGTCATGTACAAATCCCTCTTCTTTTCTTAGAATTATGTTCTGAAATCATGCACTATGCCACAAGAGGATAAACTGAATCGCCCATATAAGTTCCTGCTGCACATTCTGTGTCACACTATAATGTGGGCAGGAAAAAATCCTGCTTCTGTTTAATTGTGGACTTTTGAACTTTTGACCCATTACTGTCACCAAAATTTTTGCTAAAAATTACTTTGTTCTGTTAGACACCTCTGTGTTCCCACTGACCGGTCCTTCAACCCAATGAACTGCGTGGCTTTATAACTTTTGAATTCCAATCCCATGGACTGTATGAAATCTGAGTTGACACACCAAGATAATTTCCATTTATCTGAAAAAGATCTTGTAAATACTGAGACTCTGAAAAGTACAAATTATGGAGGTGATTTGATGGATTTAGTATTTAAACCAGGGCAGAAATTTTGGCAGGCTAGGAGTTATCAGTGCTGACCTATTAGAGAGGTTCAACCTCTGCTTAGGGAGCAATAATGTCCAATGCAAATATTGCCTTACCTCCAACTTTCCATCTAAAATGAGGCGTAATGAGAAGTCCTTGCCAAATAAAGCAACATTGGTTTCCCAAATGCACTTAATTTGCTTTCAATTGCTGGCTTGCATGAGGGCTCTGAGGCTAGGCTGGGCTTTTTGTTGCACTTCATTGGTGGCTGATAGCGTATGAAGGTTTCCCATAATGATTTTATTCTGTTATCCTTGAGTGCACTACTCCTACTGAGATATACTTAGCCATGCAGTGGTGCCGGTTGAGCTATGGCAAGGTGCTTACAGTCTCAAATTGTCTGGCATCTTTTCCAGTTACCAAATCAGTGACGGTGGATGTATTTGAATAAAAAATAAGAGGCTTTAACCAGCAGGAACAAACATCATTGCTAAATGTGTCACTGATGTACCTTGTAACACTGATAAGGTGGCAAATTTAGAGGTATAATCAATAAATGATCATAATAGTGCTTTATCTCAGCCAATTCAAACACTGTCTTCTGGGGTAAATCTTGCTCTTACTCCTCTTGTAGATTGATAAATAAATTACATGGTTCTAATTTATACTTTCACAATCCCACTGAAGCCAACGCATTCCTTTACATGGTGTCATGGGCTTGGTAGGTAAGTGTTGATGTCTGCTCTCGTTCTGGTCCAAATGCCATAGCTACCAACTCTACTTCTGTAAATCCAGCACAAGTGCACTGTCAAGGAGCTGGGAAAATCAGACATGGAAAAAGACTGGCTTAAACCTAAGCCCTTCTGTTGCACACAGCATGGACATGAGCGGCTCAAGCCCCACAGCACAGCAAACTTGAGCCCACATCCTCTCACAACTTAAAACACAACTGAGGACATAGTAACAGCAGTGGGTTACTTTAGTGATGTGTAAAAATGGCTTTGGGTGGTAAGCAATTGATTTTTTAAATTGTTGTACATTAAAATCTTCCAAATCACATGGCAACTTAAAATAAGCCCTGTCAGTATTCAACTACCAAGACCAATAAATTAACACAGCCTGTTAAACTGACAGAAGCAGTTCTCTGTAAATATTTTGTTAACTGGTGTGGTTGGTGTATCACATAGGTATGCTCTCACCTTTCTTCCTTGTAAAACCTTTGCTACTTCCATCAATTTAGTCCTCATTTTTAAATTTAAAAAAAAAAAAGTAAAGCCAACTGTGCTAATCCATCCCCACTTAGATATATACATAAACTCAACCAAATGAAAAATATATTTTTGTAATATTTTGTATTTTCAACTATGTGTAGACTTTTGTGTTTGTTTACACTTTGCACTTTTTTGTTTCTTTTTTTTTTTTTAAGAGTCAAGGATTAAATAATGAGAGACCTGATCTTCATTTTCTTAAGATGCAGATGTTATGACATTTAGAGCAGTATCTAAAAAAAAAGTTCTGGTAATCCATCAATGCAAATAAAGAGAAATTCCAGTCTGCCCTGCTTCCCATAGAACTAGAAGCCATAGCCCTAATCATGCCTTTCTCTTTGTGGTTGCATTTTTGAACTTCCAGCCACAAGATGTACAACCTGCTTTACTGCCAAGTACCATCCAGCAGCACTGATGTATTTACAAGGTTTGTTGTAAACCTGCTGGATTTTTGAGTGACACATTGCTGAGTAAGAACCTCTCTTTTCCAAAAAAATCATGCAGTTTAACAGAATTATTTTTACAGTACCTAAGAAGTGGAAATGTTCTAGGAGATAACATGTTTCCAAATGAGTTATTGCCATCTCTGCTAGTGCTACCATCTTGTGGTGGTACATCATGTTAGCCATGTTTTGAGAAGTTTTATCTTTCCAAGGGAAAAAAGAAACTTTCACTTTAATTTGGTACTGACCCAGGGTATTAATTGAGGTTGTTCTGTGAGGTTCTTCCTCCACCATCACTTTTTCTTATCCTGCAGAATCTTTTCCTATTTTGCATGTATATTCAATCAGTGCTGAAATGGCGCCTGAATTCCTTTGGTCAAGGAGACTGTGAGGATCCTCTGAAAATCCCTGAAAGGGGCAATCTTTCCTTGTGTGTTCAGGAGGTTCAAGATCACTGCAGAGGCACTGAAAACCAGACTTCTGAAATGATGCTATCACAGGAGCTTGAGAACCTCAAGGAGAAACTTGAATCTAGGCACTTCTCATTGTCATTTTTGTATAAGTGGTCAAATAATTAGGAAACCACTGTTTCTTTACACAGTGTTGTATTTATTATGTGACATTAGATTCTGTTGTATTTTAACAATATGTAAAATTATATTGTGCTGTGTTTGTGTCAGTGAGGATCTAAAACAGAATGAGCATTTAAGTACTGGGCTATTTGTCATAAGATACTTGAAAATGTATACACTCCTTCTGATACTAAATATGTTAATGGAGTATTAGATGGTATTTCTTGTGATCTCTGCCTTTTATTAGTAACAATTTCTGGGGTTTGCTTTTTAAATTGCACTGAAAACTACGCGTTATTTAAGATCCCCTTTTTAGCCAAGCAGCAGCCACTAGGCTAATCTGATTTTCCCAGCATGGTGTCAGTCCAGTCATCTCACCTGTTGTAAAGTGTTGGTTTAGTATTTTAGTGCCTCAAACTCCACCAAATCCGGTTCTGCCCTGCACAGAAGTAGCTTCTGAAATCGCACCTTTAAATAAATCTTTTTTGTACTGCTGTTTTTATTTAATAAAGAATACTCATATTATAGTTTGAATCTCTAAAAACTTCATAGTATGTCTGAGTCCTTAGAAATGTGAGGAAAGGAGTTTTCATTATCTTTATTGTGTAGCTAATTTTCATAGCAAATTCCTTGTTTTTCCTACAGAAACACTGAGTAAAAAGAGACAAAAGTAGGGCCCTAAAATGTATACTTTCTAGTGGCTGGAGATGTAGGAAATGCAACAAGAAGTACCACTGGGGGAAGAGATTCAATAATTGTCTAAACGAAAGAAGTTACTATATGTCTGAAACTCACAATGTATGTAATAAGGATGACTAACTGTACATTTTAGTGCCTTGTTTCTTGTAAAATGTTTAATCATAAATTATTAAACATAAATAATTACGGATTTCTGGGAAAACATACCGAAGTATTGCTAATAGAAACTGTGTATTCACAGAAAAGGCAATAAATCATCGACTATTGGTGCACATTAATTAGACAAGATGTCTAGTCTTCATTCTTTCAGAGTTGTTTTCAAATATTGTCATTTAATTTACACACAACTGTGCTATTTCTGTATCTTAAACTAAACTCCACTCAACTGCATGGAAAAGAGAAACTTTCCTAGTTGCGCTGTCAAATTTTGTGGGAGAAAGTGCTATATCTGAGGCCTGTTGTACATATGCATCGCAGAACTTTATATATGGGTTGATTAAATGCTGATGCAGTCATAGGTTCGTCTCAAATGTTCAGGCTGTAGGCCTGTTGGCAGATCAGGTTTGAATCTGAGTTAAGCACTAGCAGTTTGCTTCTGGGCAGCCTGTGTTGGGCACTGATGGGCAATAAAAATAATTGGATTCCTACTGAGAGCACCTTAATGATATCAGTTCAAAGCCTACACTGACATTCTGGAAACTAAACCATGCTGTGATGCATCCAAGAAAGTGAAAGTCTGTCTCACTCATGAGCAGCAAAATGGATAGTGAGGTTTGAAAACCCACAAGGCTGAGTCCTAAGGAGCAAGGAGAGGAGAGGGAGAGCAGGGAGAGGAGGGGGAGTGCAACAAGTAGATAATGACAACCTGCTGCCTTAGGTTTTTCTGTTCAGACCAAATGAGCTGAAAGCTACATTGGTATGGAACAATTTCCCAATGGTGTCTCATCTATGCCACATGTAGAACTTGGTAGTGAGTATTACCAAGATGTCCAGAGGAACTGGGACACAACCTTAGAGGCAGTCGGATTCGTGCATATAAGGCAATGCAAAAGCAGTTCTGGATCAGGCCACAGCTCCATCTAATCCAGTATCCTCCCTACCAAAAAGACTAGTAGCATCTGTCCAGCAGAAAGCAAAAATAAATGTAAGTTTGTACAATGTTTTCGTAGCATGCACTGTTCCATGAGGCAGATACTCTGTGAGACTGAAGTGGAATCTTTGCATATAATGATCTTTAATGGACTTTTCTTGAAATCTGTCCAAGATATTTCTGAACCTATGTAAACTATCAGTAACCATGTGTTCCAAGGCTGAAATATAAGTAGAGTGAATAAATACCTTCCTTTACTAGCTCTGAAGCCAATTTCTGCTATTTTAGCTTGTTGCCCTATCTCTCCACATAGAACCTCCAGTTAGGAACTCATAGGTCTTAAGAATGGTTCAAACATGATAAGGGTTAGAATAGCTCATTCAGTCAGTTTCTCTCACATCAATACAAAGTTGGCTTTTAATTGATACAGCAAAATATCAGCAACTCTCTTCCAGTACATTTGATAAGAAGACAGAAAATACTTCCATGAGATCTGAAAGAAAAGAGAAAGGGTAGCACAATTACATATAAAAGTAAAGACATAACTTCACTTTTATACTTTTCAAGGGGACACTCTTCACTAAAAAATAAGGTTGCTCCTTATCTTTGCTATCTCATTTTCAATAGGAAAGAATAGTTCCACTGAGCACCTTTGTGGTAGATGATGGCTTTTGGCCAGCAGGGTGCTCCTCAAATCATTTCTTCTTACTGAAGATTTCCAGAATGTGAATACAGGAAATCAAAAGACAGGTCTGAAGGGTTCTGTCTACAGCCTTTATCTTACGCCTTTTGATTCCTGAACAGGAGTAGATAGGTTTGTGGCTGATTACACCATCAAACTCAATAGCTTTTTCCTGTAATCAGATCTACAGGATTCAGTACAGTATGCCATAATCAGGATTTTTTTTTTTCAGCTAATTTGAGTATACTATGAAAAAGTTAAAGCCATGAATTGAAGGATCTCATATGACAAATGATTATAAACCAAGCTGTTTCCCTGAAGTGGCAATCACAACCATGCTGCCACCATATCCCTTTAGTTTCTAAATCAGAGAAATTGGGAAATGTTCATGTTCTTGGAGGCAAAGTGATGAAAACCACACAAGCACGATCTACCTCAAAGGGGAAATAGATATACCTGTTGACAGGAGGGGTATTATTTATCAAAGAGAAGGAAATGAAAATAGATAGTAGCAAATATAGACAAGAAACTAATGAGGTTCAACAGTAATAAATAAAGCTAAACACAGTGGGAAAAGAAGTCTTGACCAGCAGACCTAAACACAGACCTAAAAGAGTTTCTGAGGTGTATAAGACAGAGAACAAAACCACTTAAAAA
Organism: Myiotriccus ornatus; assembly: GCA_036023395.1. Taxonomy (NCBI): domain Eukaryota; kingdom Metazoa; phylum Chordata; class Aves; order Passeriformes; family Tyrannidae; genus Myiotriccus; species Myiotriccus ornatus. The sequence continues at coordinate 90,808,955 of JAYRBT010000082.1, read as the reverse complement.
TTTGAACCATATACTCTGTTACTATATGTGAAAGGTAAACTGGTTTTGATACAGAAAAAGCAAATATTAAAATTAATAGTACTTCATGGATTTAGAAAACAGAAAGATAATGATTTATGGGTGATGGTTGATTTGTCATACTAGGACGACAGAGAACCTCACCGAAAGATAACGTCGGATTTTTACTAGAGGGAAAGACCAAGCTTGGAAGGTTGTTTTTTGGTTGGTTGGTTGGTTGTTTTTTTCATTAAAACGTGCAGAAGTCCCAGCAGGGTGCTCCTCAAAAGGTTCTCTAGCAGAGTGATCCTGAGAGTGAGAAGTGAGGGGGAGGCAAACAGCAGCGAGAAAAGCCTGGCGAGGTGACTGGGGGCTGCTCGTCGTTCCGATGCCGTCCCGCTGAGACCAGGAGGATGCGATAACTCAAGCTGCGGACCCGGTCCGGAAGCAGCGGCTGGCAGGGGGCGAAGCGCCGGGCCCGGGGGACCCGCAGAGGGAGGGGACCCTCGGAGCACCCCCGACCCGGGCCCTGCCCGCTCCTTCCAGCGGGCGGCACCCGCGGGCCGCTCTCCCTGCGGGAACGCTCTTCCCTCCCCGAGCCGCGGGAGGGTCCTCGGGACGGCCAGTCCCGCCGGGAACAGCCGGGCGGCTGCAACTCCCGAGCGGGAAACCTGCTCCTGGCGAGCGGCTCCCGGATCCGCCGCCGGGAGACGGGGGAATCCCCCCCGCGCGGCCATCCCGGGCACCGGCGGCGCCCACCGGAGCTGCTCCCGGAGAAAGCGGGAGCGGGACGGTGCGGTGGGGCCGGCGGTGCCGGTGTCACGGACGGGGCTGTTTCAAAATTAATTTCCTTGCCGGTGCTGGAAGCCAAGCCAGCATCTTTCTTTCGTTCCGGCCTAAGCCGGCGAGGGGCTGGTTTATACTGAAAGAAAATCAATCACTTCCCTAGAGAAATCAGCGTTACATACACATGGCCTATATATAGCTCGCTGTACTTTGCTTGCAAGCCGAGTGAGAGTGAACAAGGCTTTCCAAATCCTTTGGTTACTCCCACTCCACTAAATTCTAGGCTTTTGCGGGTTTAATGCAAAACTGGAACAAGGGAAACACATTGCAGGTGAAGTCCTCCAATTTTTCAGCCTGTGGAAGTGTTCCCACTGATACGGGGCTCCAGGAAATCCTCCACAAGGGTCAGGGCAGAATCCTAACCCGCAGAAGATTTTGGCAGCCTCCTCTTTGCTTGCTACCCAGAAGGAGAAATTCCCCGAATCTCCGTCTGTCTACAATGTTCATTGCACGGACTGGTCAGGGAAATTATTGAAAATCTTCAAGGTATTTTTTTGCCAGGTTACTCCTACACTAAGAAAAAGGGTCATATTCCAGTGATAGTTGTTGCTGTCTTATAAAAAGTTAGTTAGATAGGGCAAGCTGTGAATATCTGCTATACCTAAGTGGAACTTCTTAAAAAACCCTGATTGTCTCATATAGGTTTTTCCTCATCAAGCCAGCATATATGAGAAATGCCAGGTACTAACTATCATGTTTTAAAATCACACCATTTTGCCAATCCAGGCAAAGCCTCAGGGAAATTCTCCCAGATTTTGTTTATGCACACAGTGCATAAATCTTTTAACCACTCCATTTGCCTGAGGCCACATGGGGGTTGTACACTGCACATAAGCACAGGGAACATGCCTTAGCCTTAGGCAATCCGAATTGTTGAAAAAATTGTATGTAAACAGTTATAAACAAGTTTTCAAGATCTCTATTAAATAAGCAATAAACTAATCCTTGTCATAGACAGATAGGCACCCATGTCTCAGCTGTTTAAGAGCAAATTGCATAACACAGTGCCTGAAATACCTCCGTCTAAAAGCACCATCATTGTGTTCATGTGAAAATGAAAACAAAGACAACCAAATGCTGGGGACAATGATCAGCACAGATAACACTGAAGTATACACAAAATAACTGAAGTTCCTGGTTCTTGATAGCATTCATATTTGATTTTCGTATTCACAGAAAGTAAACCTGTACCTGCCAATTCAGCTTCTAGGTGCTCTTGCTACAAATGTCCTGAATAGAACCAGTTTAAATCACTGCTCATAGATCAGAGAAATTAAATTATATGCAGAGAGCTCAACCATGAGTAACTTTTTCCTGCTCCCAAGCTGAGAGCTAAACAAAAGGGCTCTAGACTACACATTTTTTTAACACAAGTAGAGGCCAGGGAAGAGTGAAAATTGCAACAACATATAAACTTGGAAAACCTGGTTAACTATTTGGAGAAATAGCCATCCAGGCAATCATCATGACCCAATCTGACTTTCAGCACTGAATGGTTGGTAAAACAGCCACTAGCAGCTGCCCCAGCCTGTAGCTGCACCCTGCTCCCAGCTTATCTTTTCGGAGTGGTTGTGTCCCGGCGAGCTGGGAGTTAGTATTTAGGCTCCATCGGCGTCCCTTCTCCAGCGAGTGGCCTCAGCACTGACTGGCAGAGCAGTCACTGCCACTGTTGCCTACTGCCAGCTACCGGTGTGTCACGGCTCTGCTGCGCACCCCAGCCACTGCAGTCCTGACAGACTACTCCCCCTTCTGCCTCCCCAGCCTCTTGAACTAACGTTTTGGGAACATTAGAGGTCCAAGGGTGACACAAGCCTATTATCTTATGAGGTAAATGAATGCCGAACAGTATCCACATCTAGTCTCTATAAGCAAAAGAAAGACATACCATTTTATTTTGTGTGTTTTGTTGGGTTTTTTTTTTCCCCTCCCTCTCACTCCCATCTCACCTGTCCAGGGCTTCTTCACCTCGGGCATCAAAGCCTCACAGGCATACTTCTCTTGGACCTCTATCGTTGAATACAAATATAGTCCCATAGACCCTTATTTTCACAGGATAGATGTAATCCAAAAGCTACAAACAGTCATGAACTGAGATGCATCACACTCCAGTCAGCAGCTCACACAGCCTTTCTGCTGGAGGAAAGAAGCCGGGGAGGGACTCATCCCCCCTCACTTGTAAATCCCGTCTGTGGTCTCTGGCCACTGAGATCTCATTTAAAATGGCATGGTCAGACCTGCAGAGGACATAAGTTAACCACTGAAACATTTTTTGCGTTCCAATGTATTTATAATATACAAAAATACAAATGCATTTTCTAAACATGAGCAAGACTATTCAAGGAATAAATAGTAAGCTATGTACTCTATAGCAAAGTAAACTGAATGAATAATAAACTGTTCTCTGCTTCTAGTCACTTTGGGGAGAACCAGAACACTGCGATCAGCAGAAAAGAGTAACCTGTGGACTATTGCTATCCAAGCACTTGCACAAACTATGTGAAGTCAAATTACAGATATTATCAGCTTTCTTCACACTAACAGAAGAACCATCTATGACAAGTTTCCTGGTTTCAGCTCCCCCTCTTCCCCCAATATTTGTTTTTAATAAAGAGAATTAGTGCCAAGACTGAAAAATGCGACAGATCTCTATCTCAAGTTCCAGAAGAGTTACTTGATATTTATTGTATTACTGAAGAAGTAGAATGTAAACTAAAGACCACTGTCTGTCTGGGTAAGTCTGAAGTTTTCCTGCTAGCCAGTTGAGTGCTTTCCACCAATTTTGCACTACCCTTGTCAGCAAAATAGCTAGGCTGTTTCTGGGCTATGTTAAGTTGAACATATGAACATATATAAGCTTAAGTCTATGTAGGCTCGTTGCCTTTGGCAAAGTCTCAATGCTTTCTGAGCATCCTGTGCCAATACCTAGTGCTCTGAAATCCAGAAAGGCTTATTAGCTCACTGCACAACCATGCAGACAGCACCTCCTAGACCTGAACTACCTTGGGGTTACTATGATAGTAGGATAAGGGAACTATGGGCAATGCAGCAATCAGTAGAGGAGATAAGGAAGGCAAGAGATGGGGAGAGAGCCTGGGTTGGCTTTTGTCTCACAGCGTTTAGTAGCTTCAGAAAAATGTTGTACTGCTGAAACATGGTGGTGAGTATATGGGATGCAGGTGCCTGGTGGCAGAGCCATGTCTGTTGAGAGTCCATTAGCTCTGGGTCGGTGTCAGTCCACTGGATCTGTGCCTACACAAGGACGACTCCTTAGGTTTCTTCCTCCTTCTCCCAAGTCCCTTGCTGTCCAGGAAGCTTACTTGTCAATGTGCAGGCCCTCATAAGTACCCAGAGGTGTTCTGATTCTGACAGTGTGCCCAAGCTGATAAGCCTTCCTGAGACACACAGGTATACAAAACAGTCAGAGATCCCGCAGGATCTGTGAGCCTGAGCTCTGTGCTTCATTAAAATGCTAATGCTAATGATAGGTCAGCTCTTTCTTAGAAATGTTATAGCCAGGACCTCTAGAAGCAGGTCCAAACCAGCTCTTCTATGCCTTCCCTCTCTTGGCATGCATCGGTAACCTCACCCAAAGAACATACCACTTGTCTAAGCAGGAAGCATAGGGACACTTCTCATGCCACCAAGAAAACTGGGGACAGCATGTTCAAAACCTACATAAACAATTTATGTCAGAGGATTGTCCCTGTTATCCTCCTTTCCACGAGGTATCACTGTAGCTTCACTGCTCCACTGGCATCCCCAATGTACCATTCTGAAATGACTGACTCCCTCCATACATTCTTTCCTGACACCATTTTTGTCTGTCCCACAAGCCTGATGGCAATTTCTGCCCCTGAAATGTTTGTCAGATACACAGAGGTATCAAATCTACAGACACAGTCAAAGGGTTCGTCCTTTGTACTGGGCACTTGGGGTGATTCCTGGAGGAAGGATTGTGAAGGACTCATGCTCGGAATACCACCAGGCTCCTCTCTCTTTTCCACCCTTTTTGATACTTCAGCAAAGCAATTGCAAACAAAACCACTGAGGATAGTTGACTCTTTGACCACTGTACACAGAATTATTCTTGGTAACATGTATGTTTTCATGATAAATTCCTTGCTTTTAAGTTTATGGAGTGTGTCAACAGTGCAGCTAATAAACAAGAGACAGACATCAGGCATCAGATGAACTGAATGCACTCAGCAATGAGAATGGTGTGTATCATATTGGATACCACAAAAACCACAGGAGAAATGTACTAAGGGAAGGACTGACGCACTTGTCACAGGAATACCCTACATATCTCTGTCTCCGCATTTCCATTCCTTCTGAGTAATAAGAAAGCCAGGATTCACTGACTTTGAACTCGGAGAGAAAAAGAAGCAGACTGACTCATCAAAGAATTGGTTTGTCCCTTCTCATGGAGTATAGTTCTGTGTGACTGAAGAAGGTCCAGACGAAATAGATACAAAATTGGTAGAAATTCTGTATTTTGACTGTAAGTTAATTAGGATCTAATTCTTTCTGAGTAAAACATTCCTTAGGGGATACCAAGCTATACTTAACTGAAATAATGCACACTTGAAAACTGTGATTCTGCCAATAATTTATTGTAGTGACAGAAACATTCGACCTAGACAGAGACAACATTCTAATTTTAAAATAAATTTTATTTTGTGTTTTTCATGGACTCATAGATCACAACAAATCACAGAAAGGTTGAGCTGGGAAGATGACCTCTGGAGGTCATCTGAGCCAAGGCCCCTGCACAAGCAGGGTCATCTACGCACTGTTACTCAGGACTATTTTCAGATGGCTCCTGAATATCCCTAAGGAGGTACATGCCACAGTCTTCTTGGGCAGGCTGTGCCAGTGCTCTGTCACCTTTACTGTAACAAAGTGTTTCTTGATGTTCAGAGGGAACCTCCTGTGTTTCAGGGTGTGCCCAGTGCCTCTGGTCCTGCCACTGGATACCAATGAACAGAGCCTGGCTATTCTCTGCAACCCTTCTGCAGGTAATTATATACTACGATAAGATTCTTCCTTTTTTTTCATGTATGTTTTCATTCCCTTTCTGTATAAGATACTCTTTATTATCTAAATATAACCAAAGAAACACTGGATTGAAAAGCTGGCAAAGCTAACTTCAGCACTAAATCCACAGAGCACATATGAATGGGCATTAGATATGATCAAAAAGGTGTGATGATGATCCATTTTTGCTTTTAAAATATTTGGTTTTAACACAAATGCTATACTGGAAAAGAAAAAAGAGCTGATTCAGAAAATGAATCTTTGGTGCATAGAAGTTCTCCTGGCAAGTGGCTTATAGCAGATGCCTTGTTCTTCCTGCCCCCATGAGACAAGCCTGAAGCCTGGGACTAAGGAGGCCCAGTAGAGATGAATAGCAACACAGTCATGCCTCAAACCCTCTCCTCTGGCTTTGAGGACAGCAGGGGATGACTTCTGGAATGACAGCACTTACATTCTTCCCACACTGTCTGTCAGGGCTGGACTAGTACATGAGACATGTGAAGAGAGTACTCAAAGCCCTAGCGGTGGGTGACTCAGAAACAACAGCATTCCAGTTGGCATGCAAGAGGGACTGCTTGGGGTGATTCCTCTTTTCTTTTTCTCGCTGCAGTGGGAGGAGACCTTTGTTGGGACTAGCAGAGGAACAGTCCACTCCTTTTCCTAGGCAAAGATCTGAGCCATCTGTCCTTACTCCACAGATGATCACAAGAACCAAGTCAGCTACAGGAAGGGGAAAGAGCTCTTTGCTACACAAGACTTCTGTTTCTATATGGCACAAGCATTTGGAAAGATCTCACATGATGTAGAGGAAAAACACCAAAACACTTGAAGAAATTAGAGGTCAGCTGAGGAGCAAGACACACCTAAAGATTCTGGTAGAAGTCTGCAGGTTTCAATAGCTGATTGATGTGTGTTTCTACAATCTGCCCAGAGACAGATCTCATGCTGTAGCTCCATTTTGAAAACAGGGGACAAGAATATACTGGAAGTCTTACAGGTCCACCTTTTGCACAGTGAATATGTCCCTCTCCTGTTTCTCCCTTCCAAACATCATTAATGAAGTTAAGACTGACAGTGGTAGTATTGAGAAGTGCCAGTTCCAGTCACAGTCTTTCTCCATAATGGGAAATGAAGTCTTGAAGGTGGAAAGCTTCCAAATTGCTGCAGAACACCACCAGAAATCACCATTGCTTCATTTTTCCTTCCTGCTGAGACTTGTCATCCTTAAAACTATGGGGAATGTTATTGCACAAGGCTGGCACTGCTAAGGCAAGAAAATTTCATGGCCATGACGGCTGCCAGTGAGACAATCTGCAGAGCCGTTCATTCAAATATGTCTAAGGGTACTCTAGTGCAGGTCCCCTACCCTAAACAGCTGTTTTAATTAATCTTGTCAACTCTTCGGTATATTAGCCCCTAATATAAGGAATGAACAGGAATTAACACAGAGAAATGAGCAGCTTGGGGCTGTCTAATTCTAAAGGGGTTGTGTCTTATCCTAAAGAGTCTTTTAATGGAAAAAGAAAAATCATGGTTATGTTAATCTGAAAAGCTCTTTATAACCCTTGAAGAGGGAGAAATGAGATGCAGAGTTGAGTTCTGGTTTGGGACAAACTTTTCCTTCTCTCCAAAGATTTGAGCATAGCAAAACTGAATGTTTTAGAACTCTGCAAGGTATCCACTGGATAACTTCATAACTCTTTCGTAAAGATAGATATGAGCAATTAATTTCTCTATCAATTAGGTTTTTTGAATCTTCTTGTTGTCCAGCCCATATTTTATCCAGGGAAACATAAGTAAATTGCTTTGTTGCTCCTGTCTTACGTACCTCTCCACTGAGCCATGCTAGGCAAGCAGGTCAAATGAGAGTGGTTTCAGATAATGTGCTACCAGAGAACTGAAACTATGCCTAGTTTTAAACTCAATACTTCAAGTAAAAAAGACCCCCAAAAGTGAACCTGAGTAGGGCAGCAAGAATGATCAGAGTTTTAGAAATAGTGATGTCTAGAAAAAGACAGAATAAGACTGCTTTTTTTTTCGGTCTTTCTCTCTTTTTCAGGAGAAACTTATGAAGTCCAAAATGTTAGAATGGAATGGTAATTACATATTACTAGCCTTCACTGAGAAAAGGATCAGAATAAATGGACTTGCTTTGCAGAAAAAAATAATGGGAAAGGTTTTAATTGGTTATGGAAGCACTTGAGAAGGATACTAAAGGAACTTCTGGAACCTCACTGTCAGTTTGTCATCTGCCCATGGTCTGCACACAACTGCTGTCTCAGTGCAGGGATTTGACCCAGACAGAATAGTCTTGTTAGACCCTGCACCCCACTTGTATGGAGTGTGTGGGCCTTTCCAAAACAGACATAGTGACTAAGGATGGCCTTAAAGGAAACAGCTCTAATCACTTGTCCTCTAAACAGCTTTGACCACTTTCTCTCCAACCCATTCTCTCTTATTCTTCTTCAAGCTTTCACTGCTTTAATCCTTCTTTTCCCTGCCCGCCCAGGAAAGAAGAAAGATGATGATTTGTAAGAACTGCAGGTACCATCTGAAGTCAGAAGTAATGCATGTTAGGGACCAGGACATTAGGAGGTGGCTGCACACTTCCATCTGCAGCAGAGGAGGTTCAAGTGGGAAATGAAGCTGTCTCTTCACCAGCATTCACAGTTGAACAAAACAAGTGTGACACATGAAATTACACAACCATGAATTGCCTTTTTCAGATCTCTAGAGCATTCCTACTTCTGTCTTTGATAGTTACGTGCCTTCTCTGTCTGTTTCCCCACCAGAGACCATGATTTCCCACAAAAAGCAGTGCAAAGGAAAGAGGACATGGATGGTTTCCTTTCCTTGGTCAGTTAATACAGAAAGAAAGGGGATGAGGAGATGGTCCTAGCTGGAGTACCGGTAGAGGAACAACTTGTAGATTGCACCAGGGGTATCAGTTTCTCCTTTCAATAGTGGGTAAGAAGTTGTTTTGGAGATTGGAGTTCTCTCTAGTATTTACAGTATATATCTCTCTCTATATGTATAAATATAAATCGGTAAAAACCAGGAATCTCAAATGGGATTGCTCAAATGACTATGCTGAAATTTCTGGGATCATCTTTTCCCTGAGATTTCCACAGAACAGTCCTATAATACAAAGACTAGAACAAAGATTAAAGGCATCATTCACTATCCCTCACTAACTATATCTGTCCTCAAAAGTTACAAGAATGTCAATAACATTAGCAGATCATGCCGGAGTATGAGAGGGAGAGGGAAATGGGATGCACCATATCATTTTACTTTTTAGTCATAAATCTATTTCTCTTGGTTCAATTGCTTAGGATACACGAAAATCACAAGTTACTGTGACGATATTATAACCACTTAGCATGATTTTCCCCTAATATTAGCTTCTTTCACTAAGAACCTAAAATAAAACCAGAGTTTGCACGGGACTTTCTGTCCTTAAACATACAGGATGAGCCTCTCAAGAACAACATAAGCAAAAGTTCTGAACCTTCAAAACTAACAAGTTTGCAAAAATAGCATTATTGTGTGCTTCTCATCATAAGTCTGTGACCACAGTATTATGTTCTGCATCCCCAACCAATTTTTATATATAAGCCTTTTTGCCATGCAATGGTTAACTGTAAAAGGAAGTGGATTTAACTTCCGGGCATACATACCAAAATGCTTAGATGTCTTGAACTTCTTACTCCCAAACAAGCAAAATTTATCTGCACATCTTGGCACTCAAAAGCAATCAAAGACTTTCCATTTGCAAAAGTAGCCTATAGAGGAGATATGGAGAGAATTCTTGAGCAAAGACAGTGCAAGAAAACTTTATCAGAGTCTTGGTGAATGGTAGATTAGCTTTCCACACCACAGTGACTCTGGCAATAATTCTGATGTAGCTCTCCAACTCCTCTGAAGACAGAGGGAGCCAGATACAACCTCTTGTCTGATTACGACCCTGTCTAGGAATCCAGGACTGAAGTCCAGCTACTGCCCAAGGTGATGTCTTGCCTCAGAGGGATATGCAAACCTGCCCCATTTATAGGGGCGATCACAGTAGTGTAATGAAGTACTGCCTAGTCTTTTGTAAAGTTGGCTGTTCTGCAGATGCCTTTTGCTTCAATGGCAATATGTATTGCTGCTGTGCTCTATGGGCAGAATGCGAGGATGTGGGGGGAGAAGTGTGAAGCGTGCTACTGCTCCTGAGGTCAAAGTGAACAGGTGGCGCTGTTCCACTGTAATGTTCTGGTACAGCCAAGTTGCACAATCTAGGACTCAACAGGCCCACCCAGGCAAATCATTCTGATGTTTATCAGCTGGTGCTCTCGTCATACTCAACAGATGCCTGTCCCTGCGGTAGAGTGACAATGCAGACAGTTCTGTATCAAGGCAGAAACTGATACCCTTGGTGTTGTTGACACTAGATGCTTGTTTAGGGCTGCAGATGTGACGTTACAACATAGAATAAAGATCAAGGATTTGAAAGTAGCCAACAACACCCCTTGAGGCAAACAGCACTCTTGGCAAGACTTCCGTCATGTCTCCCAGCTCTGAAATTGGACAGAATTGTTGGCATGATGCACTCATTCAGAAGGGATGTTGATGACAGACGACAAGTGCCAAGAAACAAGATTGATGACTTCTCCTGAAAGAGTGAACCAGATAGCTGATGCCTGACAAGGCTTTGCAGAAATGGAAATGACACCCCAACCTCTTGCCTCTTGCTCCAGCACCAGCCAGTTTCCTTCCCCGAGAACACTTGCCCTGTCGGCAACACTTCTTAGAAGACAGTAAAACCTGCTCTGTGCCTGACGTTGGTATGCTGATTTCAAAGCTCCAAAGTGCCAGAAGAATTCCCTTAGGATTCTCTAAGGGAAAGATTGTATGTTCCTTCCTTCACTCCAGGGACTCAGGCTTTTTACTGGGATATCAGGATTAGCATCCTAGTGAAAAATGTCTGAATGAGAGCCCTTGCATGTTCTGCTGCATATGCCCCCTCAGTCTGGTTTTATTCTTGTTTGTGTCTCCTTGATTTCTGGGGAATAAAGGTTCTTCCTCTTGTGATCTTAGAAAAGGATAGCAATCCAGTCCAGCTCAAATGGTGAGTGTCTGGGAAAGCAAGGGACAAGGCCAGATTGGCTAGAGCTGGAGGAAGAAGTGTAAAGGTCTAGTGACATCCAATTCAGATGACCTGTCACAACAAAACTCTAACACTTCATTGTTTTGAGATAACAATTTCAGGATATTCAACATGAGACCAGTTAATGCTACTTATCCTGTCCTTACAAAATATGCCAAAATTTGACTCAATATCTATGTCTACCAAGGTAATTCCTTAATTAATTGTATTAGATGTTTTATAGTTATTGACAATATCTAGAAGTATTTAATATCTAAAGGAAAAACCCACCTCATTCCTCCTTCACTCCATGGAATCAATCAAATCAATCCCTGTAGCACTGCATCTCCCCTGCTTTAGCTTTCTAACCTGGCCATTGCTTGTCCTGCAGTGCTGCTTTCACGAGCCATCCCAACACACCATGAACCCTATCGCAGAAACATTTGAAAGCCGAGCACTGCATAGCTGAGGATTTGTTTCCTATGACATAGATACTGGATTTTGATCACAAAGGAAATCACTTCAGAAAAAGATTGTGAGTTTTCAGTATATATCTTGGAGGAGCATTTTTTGATAGTAAAGTTATCAAGCACTGTCTCAGGTCTATAAATCACAGTGAAGATGGAAAAGGCACAGAGGAGTAACACTTTGGCTGTGACTTCTCCATGAATGAAGCCTTGCACTGACAAACACAGCTTTGTGCCTGTTCGAGAAAGGTACTGACTTCCTGAGATAAAGGAAGACCACACTTCTGGCTTGTATGAGGGGAAAGGGAGACCTCTGGGACAAACTTCAGGATTTATCAAAGGTGTCTCTGAAGTAAAGAAAAGGCAAAGGAGGAGTCAGAGAATGAAAGGCCAAGGATGACAGCAGAAGGAGGTGAAAGTAATAAACTTGCCAGATGACTTGCCAGAGGGACTTGAGGTCTTTGAATGGGATGTGGCTGTTAAAAATAATAGTTGACATGACATCTTGCAAAGGCGAACAGCCAAACTCCATGAGGACAGGCTCTGTCAAAATTTCTGACCGCTTTCTATCTTCTAAACTACAGTGTTCTCAAACCTTATTTCTATCAGCATGCAAGGGATTAAACCACTACAAGGTGGTTGTGGTTTATCCCCGGCCAGCAGCTAAGTACCACACAGCTGCTCGCTCAGTCCCCATCCCTGGTGAGAGGGGGAGTAGGGTCATAAAACAACCATAAAACTTGCGGATTTAGATAAGAACGGTTTAATAATTGAAATAAACAGACAAAACAATAATACTAGTGGGGGTTGTAATAATGATGAAAGAGAGAGAGAGAGAAACAAACCCCAGGAAAGACAAGAATGCACAATAAATTGCTCACCACCCACTGATGGATGCACACCCCAACCCTGAACAGTGATTGGCACCTCCTGGCTAACTGTCCTCAGTTCATACGTTGAATATGACGTTCAGTGGTATGGAATATCCCTTCAGCAAGTTTGAGTCAGCAGTCCTGGCTGTGCTCCTTCCCAGCTTGTTCTGCACCTGCTTGCTGGCACAGCATGGGACACTGAAAAGTCCTTGAATTAGGGTAAGCACTGCTGAGCAAGAACTAAAACATCAGTGTGTTATCAACATTATTCTCATACTAAACTCAAAATGCAACACTGCACCAGGTACTAAGAAGAAAATTTTTATACGAGCCAAAACCAAGACACAGGTATTGTGCTGGCAACACTTGATTGTCTCTGTTCTCCGCTTCCTGAGGGAGCAAAGTGCTTTTAGGTCTAAAAGTTGGGTTGCTGTCTTCTTGCAACAGCCCTGAGGAAAGCAGCCTACTCCAGTAACTTCCTTGTGTTTGTGATATTGTCTCAAATTCTCCTTTTTCCTAAATTTGAACTTTTAGCATAGTGCATAATATTTGCACACTTGGTAACACTTACACCATAAGTACAATGTCCTGCCCATGAAATACATACAGTCAAACTATTTTCTGGGGGAAAACAAGCAACTATACAGTACCCCCCACCAAGATAAATACTTCATGGTAGGAAAGGCAAGAAGCTGTTAATTCTGCAGAGCTCTCATTCAGTTGTGCAATCCCTCTATTCCTCAAGGACCTCCACAAGGAACTTGGTAGGTCCAGGTGCTCAAACTGGACATAAATTACAATTTACAGTACACAACACTTTAGATTTAATGAAATACAAAAATGTTCTCAGATCTACCTTCCCATTCCTCACCATTTGCATATACACAAACATACGCAATTGGCAAGTGATATTCTGACATTTTAAAGTTCGTAAGAACATCCAGCACATGAGTAAACAATTGCCCTACATCCGTATCTTTCACAACATAAGTCAGCTGTGCCCTTTTCTCAGCTTATGGGCAGGTGCTCTTTGCGAGGAAGCAGTTTAAGGCTGCTCCAAGCATCTCAGCTCTCCACAGCAAGACTGTGAACTAAGCTGAGATGATCCCTGCCCATCACCACCTTTTTGCTCATCCACATCATAGACTGGAATTTGTTCCCCTATCACTCTACTTCATATGACAGAGGTTCCTTTAGGAAATAGCCTTGTTTGCCCTTCTCAGGTGGTTTCTCATTAGGGGCTGTAGAGAGGGAGCAGGTAGGACAGGGGCAGAAAGGCAATGATGGGGCACTGTGGGATCGGTTCTAGCCAGTCACACGCACTCCTGATGTCCAAGTGAGTTGTGTGCAGGGATTAGATGGACTGGCATAGCTTAGTATCAGATCCATGAGCTTTTACCTGACAGAAGAAACACTTTCTATCTTATCGAGGACTTGAAAAAAGATCAGGATGATCCCAGTCTTCACTGTGGTTGGTTTTGCCCCCTTTGATTTTTTTAGCCTCTTTAGCAGTCCTAATCTTCTACTGGAAAAGCTTCAGAATAGTCTGATGAATGTGCAGTTCCCACTTTACCAGTCAATGCACCAGACAGAGTAAGTCAGGAGGCAATTTTCTGAAGAGGATATGGTTGCCATAATGTCATAACTCAGAGCCCAAGGTTGAAGAAAAAGCATTTGGTGCTCCTCAGTTGTTGCATCCCTCAGGATGAGACATTTTGGATATTTACCAGAGGAAGTGCTACACACAATTGTAAATGCTCATGGGCTGTGCAATAAATCACATTCTTCATATATGTGTCAATAAAAATTTTCTCAAGTCTGAGCCATTTACATCTGTAAACAGAAATCCATGTATTAATACAGTGATATTTCCTCTGCACATAAATCCTAACTATCGTAACAACTTTTCTGATGACACAGTTTTTAATTCAGTTGCAGAGCCATGTAGCAAGTATGTTTTCTATTCACTGGAGTACGTTATTAAAAATATTTATTTATAATAACATATATGTTTTCTGAAAGCATTTTCCTTTGGGCTTGAAAGTCTAGGTTTCAGGTTGCGTGCACCCCAAATTTCCATAACTACAGGGAAAGAAAGCATATTAGTTTCTTTCAAGTCAGACATCTGTTTAGAATGCTTTGTGGCCACGCTAAGTCTTAAATCAATTTGGTTATAAAAACAAATATTCTTTGCAGTATTAAAATAAAAGAACAGGGATGATTTATTGCTTGTTTTTAGCAGCTGACTTGTCTAAGAAAAGATGGACCATATGGAATGAACTGACTTAAAAATTCACTGACATGATACAGTTATTTATTGATTTTTATAAGCAATAATGACCCGCAAGAGCTCTGCTCTGACTGTTGCTTTAGCACCCTCTTTTAATATTTAAGGAAATCAAGTCTGTTTAGATGACTGTACGATCTTTTACAATAAATTACTAATATGACAGATCATATTCAGTATCTCATAGTGTGTTGTTACAAATATTTTCTTACACTTTTTTTTCTGCTTACTCCCATTGGGAAAATAGAGTCAGAATTTAGATTTCAAAACCTTTTAATTTCTTTCTCCAGTCTCTTATGAGGGAACTAAACATTTCTCCTTGTGTTTTGCTGCAATTCACAGTTTCATATGGGGTTCTATGTAAGAAAGGTAGGGGGAATTGCTAGAAACAGAACTGGAGCACACAGAAGCATACAAACAGTGACACAGAAGGACACATGAAATATCTTGCTATAAACACTCATTCATCTTTTGAGCTCTCTGCATTTAAGACACTTTGTTTTTCTTTTTCATCTCCCTTTCTCTGGTAGCTTGTAAAGGTGCTTCTGTACTCCGGACACCCACCTACACTTTCTGTGCTAGACAGCAGTTCCCACCCCCCTGAAGTCAAGTTTACCCTTGGCGTGGAAGTGAAGATAAACGTGACTGAGGTCACTGTCACTTCCAGAGTGATATTATCTGACACCTCGGATCTATTGTTACTCCAGGCATCGAGCTGCGGTTTCAGCCTTCTTTCCCTCATGGCTCCCAGAGCAGCTTCTTGCTTAGCAAGCAGGCAAGCAAGCAAGCAGCAGTCCCTGCATACAGGCAGCGGCAGCAGTGCAACAGTGCAACAGGCAAAGTTCCTCTTTCCTTCTCTTCCTTCAGCATTTGGAAGTCTTTAAAAAAATATCAGCACCACAGCCTTACCAACCTGCAGCCCTCTGAGGAGTAGGAGATATAAGCAAAAGTAGATCAGATCATGAAATTTTTGTTGCTGTGTAACACAGTCAGCTGAGGTCAATAGAAACAATCCTTAGAAGTATGTAAGCTTAGAGAGGTACTCAATACCAGCGAAGCACAACACGGAAAACTAAGAAGAAAAAAAGAAGAGAGACAGCAAATAAACAAAAAACCAAACAAACTAAACCAGAACAAAATCCCTGGTCATGAAGATGGTTTTTTTACTTCTTTTGAATTTATTAAGATCTGTTGATTAAATTGGGAGCTAAATGTAGAGTGAGGACAGCTTACAGTTTAACAAGAATGTTATCCAAACATCTTATATGCCTTTTTTGTTTCCTTGATATAGCATATGATAGTTCTTACACACTCTATTCAAATAAAAGAAGGTAATTTGAAGCTGTTTGAAACTGCTAGCTCCGACAATCTGGAGACCCAATATATTTCAATAATTTTGTACTTTCAGAGTTTATAAAAGCAGTATGGAAAGAATAAGAAGCAACCGGTGTTGCTTCATGAGGAAATGCTTGTGTTTATGAGAATATTAAGAATGTCTGTCTCTTTTTTCAAATACTATGTGTCATTTAAAAGATCAAAGAGAAAATTACATTGGCTTCCAGCTCCCTGCTAGTTTCCTGCACACAATCACCTCCCTTCCCGATAGTCTAAAAATAATGGGAAATATTAAAAAATGAGCAAAAGGACACCGATGAGAAGCCAGTTACATTCAAAAAGCTATAACAACTAGAGATGAAATGGATGTTTTGAGTATGTAGGTGCTTGAAATAATGCTGACCATAAAACAGATTAAGACTAAAGTCTGTAATTATTTTAAAGAAGTGAAATGGGATTATGTGAGAATTTGATGGCATGTGGTCTTGAAAATGAAGGTGTGAATGAGCCTAGGTTCAGTGTTCAAACCAGCCCACTGGATGAATACACGTTTCCCATCAAGCAGAAGGAGTTTGAGGAGAAAGAAGATTGATATTTCAAAGTTTCTGCTTTGAAACCCCATTCAGGCACGGATTTACTAAGAGGATGAAGAATCTATAAACCCTCTCATAGCATTATCCAGAACCTTCTGTCCTGGTCGCACAACACAGTTGAGACTGCGCAAATCTCTAGCCTCCCACTCCATGTGCACTGCAACTACAGCCAATTCTATGTCTCTACATATATGTGTGCATTTGTGCATGTGAGTCTAGAGATGATCATATTGCTAATATAAAATCAGTATGTCCTGATAATCTTGGTCTCAGGCCTGCAAAATACTGAGCTCCACTTTCAGTCCTGCAAGACGTCCAAATGCACCCCTGAACCTAAATGCTTATGCCTGTGGTTAAATGTCTTGACAGCTCAGGTCCCGGATTCTGATGAAGAATGCTTCTGTTCAGGTGGCTTGACTTGAAAGCTGTGGATTGAAGTGCAGCTTGGGCTCTGAGTGGGACCCAAAGACAGGCGGCCATGAACTGCCAACCTTTAGGATAAGAAAGGACTCAAAGACAGGTGATGCCAGCCAGGTGAACGGACACTGAGAGACACGGCAGGAGCCAGGAATTGTCAACGGTTTGGATAACAAAGGACATGGAGACTGATCATGATGGATAGACACAGAGAGGGGTGCAGGAGCAAAAGAATGAGAAGAAAGGAGGGGACTGGTGCATGGGGAAAACTGTGAGAGGATAAAAGCTGAGGGACTCTGGGTTGGGAGCTCCCTGGGGGACAGTCTTGAGTGTTGCCCTGTTACTGTGATGATAATGAAGTGCTTTGTGGAACTTGACATCTAAGACTGTGTTAAGGTAAATGCAGGAACAGAAACATGGTTGGTCTGTGTGTGAGTGGCGTGTGTGGGGGGCCAAGCAGGACTCCAGTCAGCTCACTGGAGCCATCTGCTACGGAGAATCTTCAGTCCCAGCATCTGAAGTCTCTGGTGCTATAAGTGTGACTGCCAGTGAGTCTCGTGAATGGTCAGACTGAGAAGTTTCCTTAACAATTCCTCCATATTTCCTGCAGGAGGGAGTGAAGGAGTAAGGAGGGCACTGACCCCCTGCATCTATGTTGAGTGATGGAACTTACGGTTCCATTTACAGTTCCATTTTAAAAATAGATGCTGGGCAAGTAAGCAATTAAAATTCAAGAAGGAAAGCAGAACTATCTGGCGGTTGTTCAGTAAGCCTAACTTGTATAAAAATGATCTGCACATAGCTGGTGTAAGTGTAAACAGTCAGCAGCATGAGATTATGAAAAACAATCCTTGCCTGGCAAATGCAATTACTTTTAACAAAATTTAAAATCCAGGGAGAGAAGAAAACACAGTAAGAACATTTTCTCTGCAGGCTGGGTCATTCAGCTGTACATGGAATAGGCACCCATAAAACATCTGAACCACCATCTTTGGATGCATCAGTGCAGACAGGTGCAAAAGAGTTCAAATTCCAAGCTGGACATATGCTAGCTTGGGGCCTCGTTCCTAGTCAAACAAGTTCACTACAAGATTTGTTAGAGTGACCTGAATGCCATGTGGTGACACTGCTTCTAAATCAGAGCCGATTCATGCCCCGTCATTGATCTCTGATGTGTCTTCACACACCAGGACACCTCCTAGCTCCCTGGCTCTCCTTTGAGGCACTGAGTTCACCAGGAGGAGCAATAAACAATAGCTGTCCTATGACTGCCCCACCATTATCCAGAACTTTCTGGGCTCCACCACTGCCACCCCTCCAATTCTCTTCTGAGTAAATCACTCCCTGTCAATGGCCTGGCAGAAGCAGCACCATTGTTCCATCTAGTGGAGAGCTATTCAGTGTTGATGGCCTTTGATTTCTCTTTCCAAACACAGGCCTTCCCTCTGCCAGATAGGATTTGCTGGTAGGGTTATGCTGGCATATCCTCCTAACATAAGCACAGTCTGCAGTCCCTGAAGATTTATTGTGGCCCAATTGGTCTAACTTACATCAATCCTGTGAATATAATAAGTGCACACAATACCAAAGCCTCTCAGAAAACACCCGATATAAAATAGATACACCAATTTACAGTGAAGGTTACAGTCGTAAATAGCATTTGGAGGAAAAGTAAATAACGACATTCATAGTTTGGCACAGACACATTGCCAATGTGTCACATCCTGATGGATTGGGGATATGTCTGTGTCAAACTATGAATTCCGTTTTTGCTTTTTGAGTGCCGTTTACAATTGCAACTGTCCATGTGGATTATTGCATCTATTTTTATAGCCAAGGCTCTGTCTGGGTAGATGTAACAGAGCAATCAACAACACTGACTGGCTCTATTTTTCTGGAACAATAATGTTCTCATGAGCTGTGCTCTTCCGTCCTTATGCGCAGGACAGGATGGCTGGGGTCTGGTCTTCCCCTCACCTTGAACAACATGGGCGAAAGAGGGATGGAAGCTTATTATGTAGATCCATTTGCCAGAATGTGGTCTCCCTGCTAAAACCAAGACAAGAGAAGTCAAACCAAAGACTTAATAGTGATCATGAGGTCAGGTGGTGGGGCACTGCAGAGAGAGACAGCTCTCAACCATTGGGAAAGCTGGGAAGCCAAACAAGTGCACAACCATGGAGACCAACCATCAAGCTAGGGCCACCCTCCTCACTGCTGTCCAGGGAGAGGAGAAGGCTTATGTACTCTCTAGCGCTCCTGTTCCTGCCTCTTTTTCTCTAGAAAATTCATGCAGGGCATTTTCATTCCATCTGTACCACAAGCAACTTGAGAGCAAAGCTTCATATGGATGAAACAGCTATTAAGTCATTCAGACTAGATATAAGGACAAAAGTGTTTTACAGTGTGGTTTGTGAAACACTGGAACAGGTTTGCCAGAGATATGGTAGATGCCCCATCCATGGAAATGTTCAAGGTCAGGTTAGATGAGCAACTTGATCTAGCTGAAGATGTCCCTGCTCATTGCAGGTAGGCTGGACTAGATGATCTTTAGAGGTTCCTTCCAACCCAAACTATTTTATGACTAGCAAAAGTGAAGTTCTTTGCTTTCCTATATTGTATATATGGGAAAGCAAATATACGTGTGTGTAAATATGTATTTCTATATTCCTGCCACCCGTATGTTGATAATTGGACTTTCTCAGAAGGATTGCTTGTGGATATAGATCTCAGCCAGCCGAGGCCTGAAAAGCTGAGGCACTGTGTCTGGGATGAAGGCAGGGAGAGCAGGTGCTACTATCTGATGGCTGGTACCTGCCAGTGCGTCTGCATCTGAGGGGACATCTCAGCAGTCCAGGTCTGAGAAACAGAAGGCAGTTTATCCCCACAGCAACCAGTCCCACAAGTCTGCTGGGAGTTGAAAGTTTGGATCTCCTCGCTAAGGACTGGCACCCTGGAAGCAGACAACAGCTTTTCACTTTGTTACCTTGGACTTTCTGCACCAGCCTGCTCTGGTTTTGCCTGTCCTCTCCTTAAGCCTTCCCTGCAAACGCCGCTTCAGGTACTTACCAAACTCCAGCATCTAACACCACTCGCAAAAGGCCTTGCTGCTTGGCTGGCATCTCAAGCCGCTTCCAGTACAAGCCAGAATTCCGTCTGCAGAAGGTTCTGCGAAAAAATCCCAAACCCCTACTAGTTATAAAAACTATCCCAGCTATTAGTAGGCTTCCAGGCGAAGCCGGTAAATGCGGTGCTGCGCGGAAGGCACCGGTGATGCCGGAGGAGCAGAGCTGCTACCGCGCAACTCGACGAGCGCAGAGACCCCGGGCAGGGAGGAGGGGAAGCCGTGGGGCACAGGGAAGCCCCCTCTGGAGACACCAACGCTGAGGTGACTGAGGCTGCTCCAGGCATCCCGGAGGCGGAGAAGGACCCGCACGACACTTTTCCCTTGCAACTTTTCGGGACAGCCGTGCTCGGCGGCGGCGCGGGCAGGTGCACCGCACCGCGGGGAGCGGGGGCCCGGCTCTGCCCCCGCCATCCCTTGGGCGGAGCGGCGGGCAGCACCGGCGGGCACGGACGGGCGCTGAGCGCCGCGGTGCCGTCCGGCCCATCCCGGCGCTGCCGTGCCCGCCGCCCGCCCCCGGCCCCGGTGCCGCCGGTGCCGCCGCCGCAGCGCCCTCTGCCGCCGGCGGGGGGAGGCGGCGCGCCGGGATCGCGTGCGAGCGGGCAGCCGGCGGCTCGCCCTGTCCCTCGGCCGCCCGCCCGCCACCTGGATCACGAGGGGAGCGGCGCCCGAGCATCCTCCCCACCCCCGGCGCCCTCCGGCCCCGCTCCCGCCGCCCGCTCCCGCACCTCCGCCCTGCGCCGCGGCCGGGGGCTTCTCCTCCTCGCCCGCAGAAACTTTGCACCCCCGGGTCGTGGAGGGGACCGTGGGGTAAGTCGTTGCATCCCGAAAGCTCGCGGCGGGCAGCCGAGGCTTCAGCCCGGGCTGGGCGGGGGAACCGGGGGACCGTCGGCTCCGGCCATCTCGCCCCTAGAGCAGCACCCTGTCCCCTGGGTGTCGGTAGTCCCGCCGGCCGTGTCGGCGGCAGTGGGACAGCAGCCGCGCAGGACTTGCCCCGTTTCTTCCACCCGGGAGCCGGTGATAGTCCGCAGCTCGCAGGCGAGAGCCCCGGGAGATGCCGGTGCCCGCAGACCCTCCGGTGGGTGATGCCCGAGGGGTGCCTCGCTGTCCCGAGGGCTGAAGCAGAGACGGCGAAGGGCTCTGCCGTGGCACCTTGGCCACATCCTCTCCACCGACGCCTCGAGAGACCTTACGAGGGGAAAACAAGTGAAATAAAGTTTCACATCGCCTCTTTCGAGCCTCAAGTGCACTCGCTTGGCACTGAACGGGTTGGGTTTGCTTTGGGGTCAGTCAGTAGTTGCCCTGAAAATAATTTTCAGTGTTTTATAACTTCAGAGGCTACAAATCCTCGTTGTGTTTCAGTTTGACATACCAAAGGGCGAAAAAACAGTGAGGGAAAGGCGAAGAGTGTGCACGGGCTCCGGTGCTTTATCTGACTTTGCATTATTTTGTTTAGTAAACAAGAATTCTGTATGTCTTCGGGTGAAGCTGTAGTTTTACGTATTTCTTAAAGAATAGTGCAAGTAGCGTAAGTTATATCACGTAAAAAACTTTTTTTTCTGAAGAAGGGCACGGGCAGTGCTTGTGCGTCATTTAGTGAGCTTCTAGGAGATGGATTATTAAACCAGAACAACAACTGCAAAAAGAAACAAAAACCACCAGAAAAACCCTAGAATATGCTTGATGTTTGGTAGTTGGAGATCTCAAAACAGCAACTGGGACTGGATTTAAATAAAACTGAATGATCTGGTTGGTCTCAGAAGTAATCTGTAGAAAAGAATGTTGATGCATATATGTTTGCAGCAGATAAAAAATAAAACAGTTCTCCTATATGAACCGTAGAGAGTGTTATGAACCGGGGCTAAGACTAAATCATTTCATTTAAGTGAGAGACTTAATGACTGACAAGATCAAATTCACTGGCAAGACACTCGGTTAATTTGCAACCAAGAGCAAGAATTTATTTCCTTGAAAAACAAAGTACCTAAAATATTGTAGATCTTAAAATCCAGGAAGAGTTACCAGTTAAGCTTTTGGTAGTGACTTTAATGCCGTTGCTCCTGCCGGAATCCCCTGTGAGATCCCAGGCTGAGACAGTCCTCGCTTTTCACCGCAGCATCCACTGCGTCCCTGTGTCACTGTATGTTCGGGACAACTTATTTTTTTTGTCGTAATGGACCATAAACATGCATTTGGGTATTCTTCGATCTCGAGGAGGGGACTGGGATTTTAGGGGCTTTGTTGGACTAGTGTATAAACACCTCCAGTCTTCAGCTCTGGAAGCTCTGGAAGCACAAGGTTCCGCAGTCCACAGAGTGAGGGTGTACAGAGGGGAACTGTTTGGGAACTGTTTCATATATGTGGAAAAGTCAGTTTGTTGTGGCTTCAGGATTTTAATTCCAACTAAGCCATGGAAGGGGGAGTTATGTTATTACCTCAACTTCCCATCAATTCAGATTTCTGCCCAGGAATGGTAAGGAGGAAATACATTTCTAGGCCCTGTTTGCAGTGCGAGGGCTTACAAAAACCAGCCAGCCAGTCTCATATTGATTCATCGGTTTTAATGTATAAACGGATTTAAACTCTAGCAAGGAGGATTTAGTAGTCAGAAATGATTTTTCCATTAGGTTTTCCTTTCTGTAGGTACATCAAAAAATACAGTAGAGATGCTTTCGTTACCAGGAACTGCCCATACATAGTACAACTAGATTGAGAAACTTGATATATGGCTTTTGCTGTCACACATTTAAGGACCCACTGAACATTGGGGCTCTGCTGTTGAATTATCAAGGTCCGGTGCCAAATCTTTCCTTAATATTCCTGGTAATTACTGCTGACTCATGCTGACATGTGAGTTCAATTAGCCCCAACTGGAATGTAAAGGATGTGGGAGTGTCTCTTTGTGCCCAGAGACAGCTAGGACAAAGGAGATTTTGGAGGAAAATTTAAGAAATTGCCAAGTTTGGGTAGGAAGTGTCAGCCAGGGCTTTATTTTTAACAGTAACGTTTGAATAACCATTGAAGTTAAGTCCTGGGAAGGGGGTGAATTTGGATAACATGGACTTGTCTTCACCATGGAGTAACTGTAGTTCTAACTCAGACATTGCTCCTAATTTGACTCATGTCCACACACACACACTCATTGCTGAAGAGTGGTGATGTTTTCAATTTAAGTTAGCTTACCCACGAGGAATAAGCTATAGCTCAGATAACCACAATTCATCAGCTGCTAACCCAATCTGCCTGAGCGGCATAGGAGAGATTTTGCTCAGCTCTGGTTGCTCCCACTTGAACGGGGTTACCTGGACAGCAGGAAGCGCCTGCCTGCTTCCTCAGTACAGGCAGAGCAAAGGCATCATGGGTTTGACCGGGAGGTAGGCAACGGGATGTTTGCCAGCAGCAATGTTCCCACACCATTACTGCCCAACTGCCGTGTTCGTGACAGCTCACTGGTGCTGGACACTGTTCCCACATGGCCATGTCAAGCAGGACAGGACACCTCTGCAGCAGCCCGGCACTTGCCAGTGCTCCGAATGGGCCGCCACTGCAACAACATGTGAAAAGAAAAAAAATGTCTTTGCCCCAGAAATTAATTTCCTGTCAGCTACCAGCTGATACAAGAAGGTGACTTATGTGTCAGATTGTATGTCAGAGGTATATGCTAATATACATACAAATAAATCCAGCAGAAGCAGGAGCTGCTGCTTTTGAGAGGAGCTGTTTCGTTGTTGGCCATCTATGCAAATTGCTTCTAGAAAACCACAGACCAGGGTTTCTACAAACATTTTGAGGTCAAGGCAAAGAACGTGGACATGAGAGCAAATATGCAGCCTAAAGTGTACCAAGTGGTTACTTCTCTTTTCAAGAGGAATGTGACCCAATGCAGACTTCTGGGTCTGCACAAAGAAAGAAAATTTCAAGGTACTTTGCAAGGGTGGACAAAATGATGCCAACTTAACAATGCCAACTAAATGTACCCCAAATACTTATGAACTCCCAAAGTCCCTCGTGCCAATGTGTGATACAACCGTTTCAGCATACACCAGGTAGGACCTGTTCACTCAGGTGCAACCCTCAGGTACGCAGGTGGGCATCTAAAATCATGACAAACCCAGTCTGCCCTTTTTAAAACCTTTTTCTGAATCTTATCTTTCTCCTCTGATAGGTGCCTTCTGGTATGCAGTGGCAGGGCAAGTGCAGGACGGTGGTGTAAAATTGTTCAAGACGGCAGTGCTTAGCAGCCTATGTCAGTGGAAGATCTTTAAAATGAGTATCTAGGAACAAAACATTTTGTCTGTACCTGGATACTTGTCGCATGACGGCTGGACCATACTATCTGCGGTTCTGAATTAAGGCTGCATCTGCAGGCAATGCATAAATAATTTGCATGATGCAATTTATTAAGCTAGGGCTGCAAAACATGGTGTTTGCAATCATGCCTTTGACCTGTCTTGTGACTGCAGTGCTGCCCAGTGCACCAGAGGTATTGCTTTGTATTCAACAACAATATCTGTGCATGCCCTAAATACATTAAATATTTATTCCTTACTCTTAAACTTGATTAGCATTGATGCTAAGTCGTGGTCATTTCAGTAGGTTTTGCTCGCTGAGCACATAAAATAAAATTGTGTCATTTGTTGGGACTGTCGAAATCCACTGTTACTGGATTTCTCCCTCTACTGTAACACTGGAGCTGGGACGGAGTGAAGTTGAATACGTGGCAGTTTTGGGGTCATTGTCTAGCTTTCCTGGGCACTGTTTGCTACATTTGGTAGTATACAGATTCCTGGGAGTCACGATGCTAAGTAGCCTCTTGAAATTTTTCCTTTGCTGAAACTCCAAATATTATGCTCTCACCTCTCCGGGCAGCATTGTTTGGAAAGCAGCTCTTCTTGGAGTCCTTGTCTTTCACAGGGATTTGCTTCTCCAAAGCGCGTTTTTCTGATGTCTGAGAACTCCTGATGCACTTGTCAGATTGAGTCTCCCTCTCCTGGTCCTCAGATGAGGAATCCTTCCACAAACATTGTCCTTTCTTCTTGTTTCAGGCCGTTTATAGAAAAGCAAAATTTGCTGAGGTTTTCTTGTGGGCAAAGGATACAGGTACTAGAGATTTTTGAGGGGTATATTTAGAAGACTATCGTTCAGGTTGGGACTCCACAGGGATCTGTCAGAGCTGTTCCCTATTTTATGAACATCCTGAATGAGGGGCCAGAGCATGTGGGCATTTAACCTGCAGAGGTCACCAATCTGAAACAGGTTTCAGGCGCTCTGGAAGATAAGTCAAATTCAGTGATTTTTGACAGTCACAACCTCCAAAAAACCAAGAGGGATGTGAGTCTGTAAGGTTTTGTGCAAAGTTTTATCTTCAGTCAGCAATAAATCACATCCTCAAATATAGCACGGGGAACAGCTAACGAGAAAAGGATGTGGAATCTGGTGGATCACAAACTAAACATGAGTCAGTAGCATTGCACTGTTGTAAATACAGTGTGTAAAAATGGGAGTGTTTTTTCTGTGATACCTTGGACCTCATTTGGGAGGAGGGTACTTGAGAAAGAAATGCAGGTAGAATTAAGAGTCCAGAGGAGAGTAAAAGGAATGATCAGATGTCTAGAAAACATCACCTACAAGAAAAAAATTGAAAAATTGTTTAGTCTAGAGATAAGAAGAGTAAAGGGAAAGAAGATAATAATTGTTAGAAATATAGGGTTAACTGCAAAGTTAGTTGAACTTAAACTGTTGTTCAAGTTCATGTCAGCTAGGGCAAGAAATTATGATAGAACCATATGTCGTAGTAAGGAAAAATTAGGTTAAAATGCTTAGGAAAAATTGATTTTAGTGAAAGCTAAATGCTGGAATGAAATCTCTGAGGTACTCATAGAAACTACACTTCTTCAGTAGAAGCAGCTTTGGGGAGTGGTTTAACAGCTGTGTCATTACAGCTATGATGGCCTAAGCATGTAAAAGACTAGAAAGATGTGTCACTCCTTTATTAAATCAATTGATTTAGCTAGAAAAAACAGACAAGTCTTTCATGCTCGCAAGACTTTTCTCTGATCTGAAATCTCTTGAATGGTTTTGGTACAGCTGCTTCTGTATGAAGCAGGGAATGATGTTCTGTATGATCTCTTGAGGGTCTTTTCAGCCCTATTCGCAAGGATTAACAAAATCTTTCTGTCTTGGGATAGAGGGATGTTGAGGGACTGGGGAGGGAGGGCAGGCTATGAAAGCAGATAAAAGAGCTCTCCCCTACCCTGCAATTGAGGAGGTTTTCTAAGATTTTCACTCCACGAAAAATGCCTGTTTATTACTTTTCAGTAAATTGGTAAATCTTAAACTAGCCTCTCTATTAGTATCCGATGGTCTTGGATGGTAGCAAAGGCTTCATGACAAGCGGTATTGAGACAGGATGTGATAAAATGTGTGCTTTTTTATCTTGGAGAAAAATAAAATTCTGGGCATTTTGAAGGCAAGAGGTCAAATTTTCCCCCATGTGTTGCCCTAATTATATGAAATGAAATACTTGCAGTCATACCTTTCTAACGTAATTCAATATTTTTTATAATCTAAAAATGTGTGATCAAAAATTTAATGAAAATATAGAAATATCACTTCTGGGATTATTAATGAGAACTAATTTTTTATCTATTTAGAGTAGTAATGGATATAAATAATATTAGATGAGAGTGATACTATAGGTAACTTGCATAGATTCTGTTTTCTCTGGACACATCTCTAAAACAGTAAAAACATTTACAATAAAAAGTTCCAGAAGTTGTCAAATAACAAACAAGAAAATGTAGATATATCCGTAGATCTCAAAACCATAACGGGAATAGATACATTATTTTGCTTACAAACGAGAAATTCATGTTCCTGGAGAGAAAAACAGATCACAGAGTGGATTGGATTGGAAGGGACCTTAAAAATCATCTAGTTCCAACACCACTGCCATGTCTAGGGACACTTTCCACTAGATGAGGCTGCTGAAATCCCCATCCAGCCCGGCCCTGAACACTTCCAAGGGTGAGGCCTCCACAGCTTCTCCAGGCAACCTGTTCCAGTGCCTCACCACCCTCACAGTAAAGAATTTTTTCCTAATACCTCAGCTAAACCTACTCTCTGTCAGTTTAAAACCATTATCCCTTGTCTTGTCACTACACGCCCTTGTAAGAACTCCCTCTCCAGCTTTCTTGTAGGCCCCCTTTAGATGCTGGAAGGCTGTTGTAAGGTCTCCCAGGAGCCTTTTCTCCACCAGGCTGAACAACCCCAACCCTCTCAGACTGTCATCACAGAAGAGGTGCTCCAGCCCTTTGATCATCTTTGTGGCCTCCCTTGGACTCGCTCCAACAGGTCTATGTGCTTCTTATTTTGGGGGCCCCAGAGCTGGACACAGCACTCCACATGGGGTCTCACCAGAGCAGAGCAGAGGGGGAGAATCACCTCCCTCAACCTGCTGGTCACGCTGCTTTTGATGCAGCCCAGGACATGGCTGGCCTTCTGGGCTGTGAGTGCACACTGTTGGGTCGTGTTGACCTTCTCATCCACAAACACCCCGAAGTCCTTCTCCCCAGGGCTGGTCTCAATCCATTCTCTGCCCAGGCTTTATTTGTCCCTGGGATTGCCCCGAACTACATCCAAACCAAGATGCTAGAGTAGCACCTTATCAGCATGGCAGACAAAACTAGCCAGACTTTCAACCAGTATAACTTGTTTGGCTACATTTATAATATCAAAAATAGTAGCTACACCAGGTTTTGTTTTTACTTTTATTTTCAGATTCAGTATCTGAAAGAACAGGAACTCTGGAGTTTCCAGTCTGATTTTCATGTATGTCCTTAACCTGAAGACTTGTGAGAACTCAGCAAAAGCTTGACAGCTCGCACTCCAGCCAGGCTTTCAGTGCATGTTTCCAAACTGTGACCTGCTTCTTTCGAATGCAGTGCTTCTTACACTGGTAGTGAAAACATTTTAAAAGACTGAATTGCAGTGGTAATAATAATAAAAACATCAATTTAAGCATCAAGCTAACTTAACTTTCAGAGTTCAAGAAGAAAATATTTCATGTTTCATCTCAGTTTTTCTCTGTATTCCCATTTTCCACCTCATGCTTTAAGAAAAACACTTCTTTTTTCCCCTGAAAGCTTTTGTCTTTTTTTTTTTTCCCCTTTGGATCTTCAGATATCTAAACTCTGCTGAACCTCTGTTATGAGGCTCTTGGCATTTCATCCTCTGTTTCTCTTTTTCTTCCACTGAATAACTGGGGAGGAACAAAACGGAAGAGCAAAGCCAGGAGAAGAATAGTGTTGCATCTTCCCAGTAAGCTGATGTTACATATAGGTTTATAATTAGTTTTCCTCCCTGCTTTCCTGTCCTACATACACACATTTTACATTAACTTTTATAGCAATAAAGATATCAGTTCCCATTTTGCTGGCCTTAGGTCCAACCCTCTTTTGCTTCTTTTCTTAGGGAAAATGCTGTGCTGTGTTCTCCTGGTATCACAGAGGCTCCTATGAGGAGGACAGGCTGTGTCTCTGAGCCAAGACAGCCACTTTTGTCTCTTTCCACACTGGCTCTAGTGACACAGAAAAAATGCAAATATATGATCCATATCTATGGAAAAATATATATTCAAAAGATATGAGCTGTCACATATTTTGACTTCTGTTCCTCACTGGAGTGCAACTAAAATCTTTTAAGAAGCCTTTTGTGAAAAATAAGAGAGAAATCAGGGGAATGAGAGTGCAGTTATGGTGTATAGCAGACTTTTTTGAAAGACTTGAAATTAGATCTTGATGCACTTGCAGAAGAAGATCACCAGCTTATTGGCTACTGTGGAGAGTCTCCCTGATTTTGATAAGCAATCCTGTCCTGATAAAAATTCCATTTAAGTTAGTTCCATTTTGGCTTTACAACAGAAAACTCCTAAAAATGATTCCTAGCGTTTCTGTCCTTCTGCCTCATCTATTCAATCCTCTAATCTATCTGTAGCCTCTCTTTGTATAACTCAGGGTTTCCCATCATGCTATTAGCATTTACTTTGAGAGATTTCACCACTGTGGTGGGTTGACCCTGGCTGGATGCCAGGTACCCACCAAAGCTGCTCGACCGCTCCCTTC
This sequence comes from Myiotriccus ornatus, assembly GCA_036023395.1. NCBI lineage: Eukaryota > Metazoa > Chordata > Aves > Passeriformes > Tyrannidae > Myiotriccus > Myiotriccus ornatus. Next base: position 90,779,730 of record JAYRBT010000082.1, on the reverse strand, counting down.
CACAACTGGGCAGCGGAGAGAAAGTATAATGAAAGACTCATGAGTTGAGATAAGGACAAGGGAGAGATCACTCACCAATGTTTGTCACAAGTAAAACAGATTAGACTTTGGGATATTAGTTGAACTTATTATCAATCAAAATCAGAGTAGGATAATGAGAAGTAAAACAAATCTTAAAAACATCTTCCCCACACTCCTCCCTCCTTCCCCCTCCCCCCTTGCAGCACAGGGAGGTGGGGTACGGGGGTTATGGTCAGTTCATCACAAGTTGTTTCTGCTGCTGCTAAGGGAGGGGAGTCTTTCCCCTTCTCCAGCAGAGGGGTCACTCCCACGAGAGACAGCTCTCCATGAACTTCTCCAGCATGAGTTACTCCCACAGGCTGCAGTTCTTCATTAACTGCTCCAGTGTGGATCCCTTTTCATCGACTACAGTCCTTCAGAGATAGGTTGCTCCAGTGCAGGTTCCCCATGGGCATAACCCTCCCCATGCCGTCAGAAGTCCTACCAGTAAACCTGCTCCAGCACGGGCTCCTCTCTCCATGGATCTGCAAGTCCCTGCCAAGACCCTGCTCTAGCACAGGCTTCCCATGGGATCATGGCCTCCTTCTGATGTTCACCTGCTCAGGCATGGGTCTCCTCCACAGCCTGCAGGGGGATCTCTGCACCCTCACTGATTCCATGGGCTGCAGGGGTCAGCTGCCTCACTGTGGTTTGCAGGAGAATCTCAGCTCTGAAACACCTCCATCCCCTCTTCTGCACTGACCTTGCTGTCTGCATAGCTGTTCCTCTCACACATTCTCACTCTGCTCTTCTCTGGCTTCAATTTCTCCTCCACAATAAGTTTCTTTCCTTCTTAAATATGTTACTACAGGGACACTACTACTATATATGATTGGCTTGGCCTTGGCCAGCAGTGGGTCCATTCTGGAGTTGGCTGGCATTGGCTGTGCCAGACATGGGGGAAGATTCTGGCACGTTGTCACAGAAGCCACCCCTGTAGCCTCCCCCCACTACCAAAATCTGGCCACACAAACCCAGCACAACCACACTTCTAGTCTGGCCCTGTGGATGCAGGATGATAAATAGTCTTATCAAAGACCATTGCTCTTATATTTGAAGAGACCCCCAAACTCTAGACAGTTGAAGTCTGATGAAATGACAAGCAGTGTATTAAAACACAGGTGGTTGGGAGAGTAACACCAGGAATGCCAGTGAACCGACAAGAGGGTTTGGAGGACCAGCATAGCTTCATAGGTCATAGTTCCATTTGCAACCTGTGGCTGATTCTGCAACTTAAAGTAACGTTTCTAATTCACCCCATCACCCAGTGATGTATGGGTGCTGAAACATATACCACCTTATGGAGGAACAGGGGAATGGGGCATGAGGATAAAGCAACCCAATAAACAGTCAATGTACAGCCACATGTGTCTTGTGAAAAAAAAAGTGACACAACTCTTTCAAAATGACACTGTTATCCCTTTCATCTAAGGCTATTTATCTTTCAGAGTTGTAGAGTATTGTAGGCAACCTAATGAACTACATGAACTTGATTTACTAATTAGCTCTAGCAGTCTTAGCATGACAGCACAGAGTTAATCTGGGCAAAACCTATCTGAGAAATTACATATACACTTGGCAAGCATACTTGAGTTGTTCACCTGTACTAAGCTCTATGTTTCCAGCATAAAGCTGATCCCAGAACCTGAACTAGCTGTAGGTTGAAGACAGCTGAACCGAGGCCCTGCTACATTACACATTTATGGCAGAAATATTTCATTGAGGTGTCTTACCGGGTTTAGTCAGATTTGCTATGGAAATGATGCATATGCTGTCACAACGTCTGCTTTTCTTGTGACCTGTTAGTCAGGTTTCAGCAAACAAAACAGAGGGACAGAGATCTCCAAGATATTATGTTCCTGAGAGATAAAGTAAAACATGCTATGCTAATATCCCTACTGAGGGCAGGATTGCAATGTGAGATTGACTGTCTTGTTAATCATCAAAAAATCCATATGGTTCAGACAATATCCTAAATGTCTCAGCTGTAGCAAAACTTTTCACCACTGCTCATGCCTTACTATGGAAAGGGTAGCCCAGCACCTGTGGCAATCCTGTATTTTCCTCGCAAGGTCTGGGGCAAAGACCATGGAGGACCAAAGTCAAGCCTGTTAGAGATACCACTCTACTAACTGCAAAGTATTGTACCAGACTTATGCCCAATCTTTTTTTGTGCGTGTTTTGTATGTGTTATGGTCTGTATCCTTCCTTAAGTGACACAGTACATGTTAGAAGTTCTAAAAACAGCTGTATTTTTCAAACATTACTTAAAAAACTCAGCAAACCTGCATCTAAGCTTTTTTAAGAAGTTATTTATTTACATCCTCTAAGCTCAAAAAAAGTGTCCTTGAACTTAATTTCAGGCTTTCTTATATAAACATATAAAGAAAGGAGGGCTGATGAGACAATTTAGTCCCCTAATAAACTTGTTTGTGAAGGAAGAATGGTGACTGAAATTATTGTTCTGCCAAAGATTCCTGAAAGTGCAGCGGCATACCCATCCCATAGCAAAGGGCTGCCATATTCCAAAATCAAGCACTTGCAAATTAGGAAGCCTGGGGGCTAAAGATGAAATGTGAAATCATATATACCATTCATAAAATATTTAAATATTTAAAATAATAAAGATCATCAAGTCCAACTGGTAAATTCCTCACCTATGTGGACAGGCACTAAGTTTGATCTCATCCTAAAACAGAAGCTGCATATTTTGTTTTTATTGTCCTCATTCAGCTTGTAGTCCCATCTCTGTAGTACACACTGTTCAAACCCTGTGCAAACACAGTGCTTTTGTCACAGACTGCCCTGTGATAATTGTGACTTTAGTATTTAAGTACATCAAACCCACAGCTGAATTAATCTTTATTATACTGCTGAGACATATGGTCTTATTAGCAGAGATAAATCTGAAAGACATATTCTCATTTACTGAATGCCAGGCACTCAGGAGATGATTTTTCAGAAGATGCAGCCTTCGGTGTACACTCATTCAGAGCTCAGTGCTGGTTGCCTCCAGCTGCAGTACTGAGTGCTCACCACTTTTAGAACAGACCAAGGCTCCTAGAAAACTGGGGCTGGTGCCTCTGATGCCACTAGCTGTAGTCGCGTGCCTCACATCACGCAGCCCTCATTCCTACAGCTCCTACATAGCGCTGATTCCTTCCCTAAGCTCTCTAAGCAGGGCAGGAGTAGGGCTCTGCATGCTCAGATTTCTTCTCGTAATGCAGGCAGAGAAGGCAAAGGAGCTACAGGAGACTTGGCCAGGGGATTGCAGTAAGGTGTTGGGCACCTAATTTCTGGTGAAAACTCCAAATTCTGAATGGTAACTTTGAATTCCTAATGATTCAAAAGCAGTGCTCCTCAACGGTTCCTTTCTGGAGTGTTTTGAAGCACAGTGTCTGTCTGCAGGTCTTAGGGATGCTGAGACTCAGGACTACAAGCTGTCTGGTTCTGTTCTCTCCCTGCCTTGTCCCGGGCTACTTCAGTCCTTCCCGTGGCCGACTCCTTGTTCCCGTGCCTTATATCTGGAGTCCTTTGTTTTCTGTGTGGCAGTGGCTGGAGAAGGCAGAACACACCAGGATGGGGAGGAACAGCAAGAGGGAAAGTCTGATGCTGCCTCTGCTGCTCCAAGGGGAGGCACGTAAAGCGCATGGGGATGCACACGTATCGTGCAGATGCCTGTGGGAGGAATGAAGGGATGACGTGTGCTCAGCTCAGGCAGAAACTATAGATGACTGTCAGACTACAGCAAATCTTCTGAGCACACGCAAACCGAACCTTTTTCAGAAGCTCCCAACATAGTCGAATTTGTACATATTTTCTTTAAAGGAAATTGAAGAGAGATTTTATGTATGTTTGTCAGACAACGTATGATCCCTGGTACTTGCAGAACACCCTCTGTAAATCAAGTGTTTTATGCCTTTTTAGTAGTCTTCTAACACTCTTCATGTTTGAGAGTTAACCTTTTTTTTCACTGAAGAAAAGATTGAGTCAGAAAAGCAAATTTTAGGGCCAGTAAGATCCACTGTGATCTTGTTTCAACCTCATGTGTAACTGGACCATCAGACATTTTTAAATAAATTCCTCACCACACAGGTCCAATAGTTTTCTTTAGAAAGAAATTCTTGATGAAAAAAGCCCAGTGAGGGAGAGTTCTCTACACTCTTGGATAAATTATTTTGCTAGTTATACTCATTTATTTGTAATTTGAATTTAATTAACCGCAAATTCAGTAAATTGGATCTTGCTAGAAATGTTTGTTTCTTGTCACGAAATGTTTGTTTCTTACGTAATGTATTTACTTATTGTGCGGAAATTCTCTGTTGCTGTTCTTCATGATAACCCAAACAGTTTGAGCTCCTGGACACTGAGTACAGGGCTCATTTTCACAACCTTTAACCATTCTTCGCTCCAGTTTTGTTTTTTTTTAAGTGGGGCTGCTTCAACTAGAAACAATACCGCATGTTATTTGCAAAGATATAACCAAAACTGTTATCATATTTTCTCCTAAAACATGACCATTCATCAGAAGCAGAAAATTTGTCAGAAACATGCTAATCACTATTAATTTCATGTCAGAAAGCAGATTTCTGTCCTGTTGATGAGCCATCATGAGTGAAAGTCTTTTTCCAGAGCTGCTCTTCTCAAGGTAGAAACACATAATTCTGCAAAAAAGCCAAGCCACACTCCAGTCCCATCCCCTTCTTACTTTGCAGGTGAAACTGTGCTGTTGTGCTGCGATGTGGTAAGGATGACAACACGACCTCCTCTCTCCCAGGCTGCCTCTTTGAAACCTGTGTGACTTTGAAGCTGTGGTTTGCACAGCCCTTTTTTTGTAGTTCAGGCATTGAACGCATGGTACGTGATCACATTCAGGCAGCAAACGATTCATAAAATATAGTGAAAGGAGAGAGATTACTAGATAATGTAATTTGAGCTCCTATAGCTACCAAAGCTACCAAATATTCTTATATTTCAACTGCTTCAACTTAATTTATGCATAACTTCTGTTAGGATAAAGTGCAAATTATGAAAAGACATCTAACCATGATTTCAAGACAACTGTTTCCATTAAATGCTTCATACCTCATCCCAGAGCTTAAACGCTCATAATGTTACCGATTAATGCTTTATTTATTCTTTGGATGTGTCTGGCTTCAGCTTCACTTTCCAAGTACTTGCTCTGTTTCAGGTTAAAATAATTCAGCAGTTATGTATTCCCCTGAAAGTACTTCGCTTTACTCAGGTCACCTAAATTTTTTTTTTCTAAGCAAGGCAAATTCTTCAGCCTGTAAGTATTTATTTTAGCTTCTTTCTTCACCCTTTCCAATTTCTAACATTATTTGAAAAACATTTACATGGGAACTGTACACACTGTTCCAACATCAGTCTCATCATATCTGTAAACAGAGGTAAAATCACTTTACTTAGGTCGGTAACTGCATTAGCTGACTGTGTAGCAGCTCCTCCCTGGCAGCTCAGGCCATGAATTGTATTCATTTTTCACTTTGATCCCTAATTCCTTTCAGGAATCACTCGCATTTCAGGATGCAGTCCCTATCCAGTAACAGTGACTTTCATTCCCTGTTCTGAGACGCAAGTGTTTGCATTTTTTTTTAATCTGTCACTTGACAGATTATATACCTGTTGAAACTGTGCACTGTAATACTTCATTGTGGCTTTTTAAAGCAGAATGTTGTGCTGCTAACTTAAGTTACTTACTAATACAAGTGAATTCCTGTGTCAGCTAGAGGCGATAACCTCTCAGTGAGCTAGTTTCACTCCAAAGAGCATGATATTCCATAGAATTCTGCTAAGTGATGTCATTCATTGTTCTTATCAACTTTTCTGGTATTTTTCTTGGGATGGATGTCAGTCTTAGCTGGATAGTTATTAATTTTCCCTTCTCTGAAGATTATTATATAGCAGCTGTCTTTCAGTCCTTTGGCTTTCCCCAGTGTTCAGAGATTAATTGCGACTTAATGTCAGCAGTGATTAAAAGCATCTGACAGAAGTGAATGATTATGGCCCACATCTGCCCTTTCCTCCTCCTGAAGCTCCTCAAGCTTTTAAGCCCCCTTTCCTGCTGCTGGAGTGGTGGAAGGTTACCGCTTTGGGTTTGTCTTCATCCTGCCTCAAACACATGGAGATAGTGTGAGAACTTGGAAGTGTTAAAGGGAGAAAGAGAATGAAAAGAGCACAATTGTTCTGAGCAGCTGAATGTTGTCCACCCAACTTCTTCCTGTTTCTCATTCACACATGAGACCGGTGGGCTGGCAGGGGAAGGAGCCTCCAGCCTCCCCCAGTGGTGGAGATGGGCTGTTCTGTCCTACTAGTGGAGAGCAGAGCTCACAGGTGATCAGAAAAAGTGTCCAGGTAGGACAGGGAATACGTGCTCTTCTTCAGTTTTTAAAATACATGTTTTTTTGGTTTATGGATCTGTGCAGCTCAACAAATTCAAGTGCTGTTTTCAGACATATTTTTAAGACCATTTGCCATGAACCTTCTGACTTTGTTCCCATACGTGCATTCTCAGACTCATTTTATCTGCGTGCCACTGTTGGCGTTATTGTTGGTGGCAGAAGCACCTCTTGGCTGTATGCGTATCTAGGACGCTGGTGTTCAATAGCTGGGGCAGTGCTTCATACCATGTCGCTGTGGTAACCCCTCGTCCTAATTCTGTAGAAAGTTCCTGTCGAAAGCCTGAAGAGTGCGTGGTTTATTCTTGTTTGATGGGAGTTCATGATTCCCCTTCTTTTCAGAGACTAGAAAGAAATCTATTGATTTATCCTCTTACCTTTTATGCAGTTCTAACATAGAGCCATCTCTACCTAATAAGAACTGTACACACGTTTTAGAATTATTTTCTTTATAACAGCCTTCTAAAAATCACACATCTTTTGACTTTAGTGATGTAACTTGTGAATTTTCCTTTGGGCCTTTATCTTTCCTAACCAGAATTTTGCACATCATAAATTCTAGCTCGTATTGTTTGCTATTTATTTCCTGGTTTTCAGTTTGAATTCTGAGGTCTTTGAATTTATTTCTATTTGCTGTCACGTATTAATAAACTCAGCCAGAATGGTGAGTTTAAAACAAAGAGTTTAAAACAAAGTTTAAACCCCAGAATGGAGTTTAAAACAAAGTGGCCCTTTTGGGAAATCAAATGAACACTTAATTTTCAGTTTTCAGTTGAATTATGCTTTCCAAGCCTTTCCCCTCCTTTTAATATTGCTCATGAAGGCAAGAGAAGGGAAGTCTAGCATGTGACACTGTTTTGAAACAAGAACTATGAGTCATAGATTGATATTATGGACAGGAAGGACTCAGAACACAAAAGTGTTACAATATTGTGTTGGGTTTGTGTGGCAAGGTTTTGGGAGTGGGGGTCTACAGGGGTGGCTTCTGTAAGAAGCTTCCAGAAGCTTTTCCTGTGTCTGACAGGTCCAAGACAGACCTAGTGCTGGCCAAGGCACAGCCCATCGCCAATGGCAGTACCTCTGGGATAACACATTTAAGAAGGGGGAAAAAATGTGCACAGCTGCAACTGCAGTCAGAGAGAGGAATGAGAATATGTGAGAGCAAAAGCCCCACAGACACCAAGGTCAGTGAAGAGAGAGGGACAGGAGATGTTCCAGGTGCTGGGGAAGAGATTGCCCTGGAGCACATGTTGAAGACCATGGTGAGGCAGGCTGTGCCCCTGAAGCCTACGGAGGACCCCACTCTGGAGGAGGGGAAGGAGCCTGGGACAATAGGAAGCCTTCGCTGTAGCTGGCTCCTAACAGGACCTGCTAAGAGAGGAGTCCGCGCTGGAGCGGGTTTGTTGGCAGGACTTGTGATCCTGCAGAGCACCCATACTGGAGCAGCCTGTTCCTGAAGGACTGTAACCCATGGGAGGGACCCATGCTGGAGCAATCCATGCAGAACTGTAGCCCGTGGGAAGGACTCACACTGGAGAAGTTCATGGGAGGAAGAAGGTGCAGACAATGCAATGAAGTGACCACAGCCCCCATTCCCACCCCCCTCTGCTGCTGTGGAGGGAGGAGGCAGAGAAAACAGGGAGTTGAGCCCAGGAAGAAGGGAGGTGTGGGGGTAAGGTATTTTTGAGATTTGGGTTTATTTCTCATTACCCTGCTCTGATTTGGTTGGTAAGAAATTAAACTAATTTCCCCAAGCTGAGTCTGTTTTGCCCATGAAGGTAACTGGTGAGTGATCTCTGCCCGTCCTGATGTCAACCACAAGTCTTCTGTTATATTTTCTCTCCCTTGTGCTGCTGAGGAGGGAAGTGATAAAGTGGCTTTCGTGGGCACCTGGCATCCAGACAGTTTCAATCCACCAAAAATATAAAGAAAATACCTTTTAATGTAAGGTCTTACAAGGAACAGAAGCAATTCTTTTGGCATCTTCACACCATTTTAATTTCCCACTGAAGTAAGAAATCCATGAGGGTAGATGTAATCTTAAAAATTGTCAGACTGTTAAAAAAAACCCCAAAACTAGCAGATTAGACTAGCAAGGTCTGTGGGATAAAACTTTCTTAACCTGGAACAATATTTATTGCACTGTATCATATCTGTCATTGCCTTTGGACAGGAGGTTCACCAATCTGATGTCACATGAAATCATTTCAGTAATAGTGAAAAAAATAGTTTTGTTTATTTCTGGAAGAACTTTATGCCTGACACTGTACCAATTGGAGAATGACTGGTGTTTCCACCATAAGCTGCAATTGAGAGAAGGCAACTTGTCTGATCTCTGTATTATGCATCATTTCAGAATGAATTCTCAAGGACAGAACCATTAACAGCAGTGGTTAGTTGTGTAATGGAGTAAAAATGGAATGTAGATTTAAATTATTTTGATGTCGTAACCTGATAGCTATTTGTTGACACAATAATTAAATGTGTAGATAGGGAAATAGTATAGGGAAATACAGTAGACCTTTGCTATCTCAATTTAGAGAGGGATGCTGTCCTGCTGGCGACTAGTAAAGAATTGAAGTGTCAGGGGAAGGAACTGGGTAAACAACATGTGCTGAAAGGAAAATGACTGGTAAGGAGGGAAACTAACAGCAGAGTTCATCATCTATCAGTTTGGAGACAGCTGCATTTTTACTATGACATTTCATGTTAAACCAGATGTGGACCTATAAACTTTGTTTCACAGAACATTCTGAGTTGGAAGGGACCCACAAGGATCAAGTCCAACTTTTAAGTGAGTGGGCCATACAGGGATCAAACCCATGACTTTGGTGCTATTAGCACCATGCTCTGACCAGCTGAGCCAATCTCAGGGTCTGTTGCCTGTGCCATCAACACAGAGGAGGACACAGTTCTCACATAGCAAAAAATAAACTGGAGTTTCATTGTATGATTGGGATGGCTAGGTACCTGAGCACATTTCCCCCATAAACCGTGCATTTATTGTTGGAAATTATACATGAAGATGGACTCTGTATATTAGATGACTACAGGATGACCATGAGCCATTAATTTGGTAGTGGCTGTGGAAATGGAAAATGTAGATACACAGATATCAAGTGAGACAATTCCCATAAAGAATAAATGATTTGTCAATAACTCTGTATATATACATACATAGGTATATGCATGTATGAAATACTTTTAGATTTTACTTAATATAGTGTGCATGATTCTGTTTATCCATGTTTTAGACAGACTGACTGAAATGAGAAAACAAAGACTCCTAAGATGATAGGAAGAATAAAGAGTTTGTAACATGAGAGGGAAATAAAAGAGTTTGGGTTGTCCCAGAATAGAAAAACGAAGGCTGACTGAAGATATGACTTATATTTAAAAATATGCCAATGAGTAAACACAAAGGAGGAGGAAGAGCTATTTAAACTAAAAGACAATGTTGGCAGAAGAACAAATGGGCATAAAATGACCATGAACAAATTTAAGCTGGAAGGCGAAAGCTTTCTAGTTATCAGAAAACTATCTTTCAATGAAAAAGAAGGCTCTTCTAAACAGTTTTTAAATCAAGTTCAGTAAGTTTATGATTCGCATTACATGACAGATCTGTCTCCAGCAACATGGGATTGATTCAGTGACATAGGAGTTCCCCTTAATTTTACATCTTATACTCTTGAGATACACTAACCTCTCCGGCAGCACAAATCCACTGTTGAACAGCACTCAGCGTGACTAAAATATTCTTTCAGATGGAAAATCAAGAGACTTTGATATTCAGCTAATCTCCAGAAGATTAAAACAGACTGAATGCAAAGATTTGTTTCTGAGCTTGCAATGTCTCTAAGTCTAGCATGCTCAAATAGATCAATAATAGGGCTAACTTTTGTCTGAAAATTGTTGCCTCCATCAGCACTGCCTTAGGTCCTAGTGCTAACCACAACAGCGCGTGTTACATCTTGAGCTGCCGACAGATATATTTCCAGTCTTTAAAAGTGAGGATCTGAGAACCTGGAAAAATGCTGATTTGAATAATTGCATCCTACTACTTACAATGTCAGTAATGGAGAGAAAATCCCAGTGTATTTTAAAAGCTGTGAAATTGTCCCCACAGATGACGGGTAGTATTATTCATTCTTATTTGTTTAGCTGAAGTTAAAAATGAGCCTGGAAGGGAAAAAAAGTTTGGACATCCAGTAAGCAGGATGTATTTTATAACCATTTTATATCATGTGTAGTATGTTTAATTTAAAAAAATGAAAATTGAATATAAATATCAATATTCTAATATTATTAGGGTAGGAAATTGGAATTAGCCTTAAGCTTCTATCTTAACTAATGCCACCATGCTTCTTAGTGTTGTTGAATGTCACACTCAAGGAACAAACATTTTCCTTGGTTGAACTTTCATGGTCCAGTAATTTTGTCCAGCATTATGAAACACAGAAACCTCTAAACTAAGAAACCTATTTATTTTGTTTTTCAGTGTCAGGACAATGATTCCTCCAGGAGAATGCCTATATGCTGGGAGAAAAAGGAGGAAACCCATTCAGAAACAGTTAAGTATCATATTCACTGGGGGCATCTCCCTCCAAATGTACGTGCTAGAAATGAGGTAGAGGAAGGGTTCCCTTCCTCCTATGATGCAGGACAGACCTAATCTCTTTCTCTCTAGTGAGAAACCCTTGTTTGGGAGGCTGGCTCTTCATGGTTAAGACTGTCACCAGAAAGGATGCCAAGCATGGGTCTAACCATCCTCACCCATCTGTGGGTATGCCAAGAGGAGGCCAGTGTTGGTTGTGGTGTGTACTGCAGTGCAATGCAGAACACACTGCTGTAAGGAGTGCAGAGGGAGTGCGTTTTCATGGACAGAACATACTGGTGAACTAAATGTCAGCTGGTAATGGGCTGGAGAGGTGGCTGCCACCTTTGTGCTTCTGTGCTCCCTGCAGCCTGTTCAAGGACCTTTCTGAAAAGCCATGTGTCGAGTGGCACCAGTGTGCTGGCACTGTGGTCCCCCCTTCCCCTTTCCTTGGCTTAGCCTTGCTTGGGGCGTCTCTAGGTCCAACGTGTGAGAGCCCAGAAAGTGGGTCAGTTCAGCCAACTGAAAGAGCAGACTGGTGACTCACTTTTTGCATAAAGAACACATAATTTTCAAACCACTATTTACTATTGGATCACTTTTGTGAGATAAAAAATTGGAGAGAGGAATTGTACCTGTGAAGGCAAAGCAGATGAAGAAAAAATGCAGTGGGAATTTGTTACTACAAATGCATGAAATGCGAGGGGAAAAAAGGTTGCTATCACTCAAATGTAAAATGATTTCCAGATGCCATAAACCAGTCTGTGAAATGAGGCTTTTAATATAATCATCCCACATCTTCCATGTTACATTTGATTCTATGATTATGAAACACACATTTTTACTGTGTTAAAATTATGAACTGGCACTGGTGGCCTTCACAGACAATTTAAGGATGAGAAGATAACTAAAATAGATTTCCCTCTTTTCAGTTGTTCAGAACTTCTAAAAATAACCCACTTGGCTTAAAATTGTATGTATTGGTCTAGAGTCAAAGGGGAGTTTCTCTGAATGTTTTAATGACATCTGTTGATACTGTTTGGATTTTGGGCAGTATTTGCTCATGAACCACTTCTTCTTCCCACTTTTTTTTTTTTTCTTTTATTACAAAATATATCATAGGTGACAATTTCAATAGACAAAGATAATGACATAAGAAAACAGTTCTTCCTGCAAAAATCCTGAGTGTTGAATTCAAAATGTGTGTAAGATTTCTGCACTACTCTTAAAGTATGGATGTGGATATTTAATTCTATAACAACTGCATGAGGTGTGGAACCACTCCAGTACGTGAAATTACCTCTGTGAAAACTGTTTATGGAGTGTTACTTTTGTAAGGAAGGAAAGTTGCAGTTGCTTTGATAAACATTAAGATTTATGTTTAGAGTTTACATGCTAGCTAGAACTTCTCTCAAAGATGACTTCCAGATAAATGCAATGGCTAAGAAAACTAACTGCTAACAAATGATGGAAATGACCTCATTAGCCTTTTTTTAAGTTTTGACTGCAATAAACTCAGAAGCAAATTCTCATTCACTTTGACATAACCAAGTTTCTGTTTTGGGAACCACTGCAAGTAATGCTACCTTGAAAATAGCTTTGCAATGACATCACAATGCAGGTACCTGAGCACGAGCTTATCAAGCTAGGACACAGACAATTTTGATTAAGAAACATGGTTTTGGTTAAAACAAAGGAAAATATTTGGATTATTAGAATACTGAGCTCCCACACTGGAAACAGCAGTCTACTTTCTGTGGTTAGTTACCATTTGCTGAGGATGATTTCTCAGTTCCTAACAACACTGCTCTCTTCCTCAAACCTTATCTGTTTGTGGGCTTAGTCACTGGTAAGCCTTTCCTGTGCTTATTCCCTCACTCAGGGACTTACTCTCATCTAAGAGGCTCTGAATGCCCCAGACAGACTGGCAGACAGAACTCCTTTCACAGTCTATGTCCTTCAGTCCTACTGGTTTTAAGGACATTTCAGGACTCCAAGATATCCTTACTGTTACGCTGCCTTGAATAATTTATCTTGAGTTTAGAAGGGTAGAAAAAGCCTACTAATTGAGCAGCATATTTAACCATGATTTTGACCCATGTCATACAATCTTTGTTAGAGCTTTTTTCTCCTGTTTGATTTCGTAGCACAGCACATTCTCCTCAGCCTTGTTCTACTTTCCACCTGTCATTCTAATAATGAATCAAAGTAGATACTGCCACCTGTTTTAAGATTAATATTGTTCAGTTGTAAAACCTAATTTTTCACAGGAACAAAAATGGATGGATATTCTTTGGTCAGTTCTAGTGATGATTCCTCTCTTCTAAATGTGAATAATCTCTAGAATTTAACTTTCTCTTAACAGGAGAATAAGTGAGCTCAGGTGCCTCAGTCTGAGCAGGATACTTGGATTTCGGTAGGGATTCATGGGTTAGTCCTTTCAAAGATCAGGATTTAGAAGATGTGAGGTGCAGCTTTCCCTTCTGCAGAACAACTGGGATGTTTATATTTACCCATACTCAGTTCATCCCAGGAGGATGTCTAACTCTGCATCAGCTTTTTGTGATCAATCTAGGTGGTGATCCTGCAGCTGGTTTTTAATCCATGATATCACAGAATGATATTTTTCATTATGTACATTAATGTTTGTCAGGCACAGAAATTCTATTCTGAAGTAGTTTTACAAAACAGTGATGAAAATGTATGAAGAAGCTCCACAAGAAAATGCAGAGAGCCACAGGGCTGTGGAAGAATGTGTGGAAAATTTGTTTTACTGGGAGGAACTAATATGTTCCTCTTCTCTAGACAGAACTAGCAGAACTATCTTCTTTAGGTTGCCATTTTTCAGACGATACCTCAGATTCAAGTTCTACTTTTACACATGCAAATAAATTTAAAAAACCTAACTGGTTTGCCCCAGAAAACTTCCAAATGACCCCCATTAGATGTGGTCTACACTAAGGAATTTTGGCTTTTATGGACACAGTTCAAACACCTGGAGCTCAGACTGATTGAAAAATTTTCCATGAGATATGCTTTTCAGCCAGACAGCCGGCATTTTGACTAAAGGAAACATTCTCTACCAAGTGTTTATTTCCTGTGGAAATCTAATGTTTTACTGGTAATTCAAGCATCTGGAAATTAAAGAGTTCTTGTTTTTTAACTTTGAGCTAAAATCACTGTGCTGAAATTAATACTTAGAAATGCTAAGGCAATGCTTCAGGACAGTTACCATTTGGGAACTTCTTCATCTCAAGCCCTAGCATCTTGTAAAACCCTTTCCCTCCACAATATTTGATGGCTCTTTAAAGGCAAGGTACAGCTGCCCAAGCTCTGAGTGTATCTATAACTGGTCCATACTGCCCACTTCAGTCAGAACCGTACCTGTGACAGGGTAAACAGACACCTTGGGAGGTGCAACTCTCTCCAGCTTCCTAGTTCTCATTTTAAGGCCCCCTGTGGCATAGCTCTTCCTCTTACTTGGTATCACACTATCCCACCTCTCATCTACTCTGCCAGTGTGGCATCTTCTTGACCATTAGTTCTGCTTTTGCCTTTCCTTGCTATGAAGAAGAAGAAGAGATAGAAGGTGGCAAAGGGCCCCCTTTCCCTCGAACAGCTTTCTCTCATTCAGTCCTTTTGGTTCATAGGAGATGGTGACCACCTGCACATATACAGCTGGCGCTGGAGCTCAGCTCTGCCAGGATTTCTACGCAATGTCCAAGCACAGCTCAGTGGCTGTGGGTGCTGGTCAGTATGTTCATGATCACCATCTTGCTGTTACTTTGCATTTAGCCAATCTGTTGCATCTCCTGGTCTCTCTCTTCCCTTTCCCTTCTTACTAAAACCATGCTGTCATAATAAATGGTTAGATTTTTCTCATTTCAGATCATCTGCAGGTTTAACACTTAGGCGTACTTAAGAAGCTTATTCAGAGCAAACTTTTCGTTAACAGGGTAGGGCTCCCTCGGAGGGTAGGGAACAGCAGACAGAGCTGCAGTTGCAGGAAATTCCTCTGCGAGCTCACCAAACTGGTTTACACTAGTGGCGGTCTGTGTGTCATGGGCACACTGAATCACTAATGCGCAAATGGCTCAGTGCCTCGCGTACCACCAAAACAAAAAGTGTCCTCTGCACCAGCTGCCACACTGGGACTGGTGATGCGCGTTTTGTGCAGGTGTAAGTTGTTACTGCAGAGCAGAATTTGGGCAGTTTAACAATGCTAAGAAGGGAAAGCCAGCTTGTGCTGCTCTACTGCATCGGTGCTGTATGGAAATCAGAGTAAATGAGGTATCGGAGTGAGTGCTACGTCTCTGTTTACAGTTTTACAATCCCGAGTTTAGCACAAACACATGCACCATCTACTTTCAGCCCAAAATAAAGGCCAGAATTTCCATTTGCCTCAAAGCAACCCACTGAAACATTTCCCTGCCCGCCCCTTTCTGTTTATGGCTAGCTAAACTAAGCTAGCCTTTCCATGGAACTCGCTGGCATTGTTTTAAATTGCATCCACTTGGCACCTAATTACCATTTACATCAACTCCCTGTTTGTTTGGATTCACTCCCTGACTGAATCATTTCCTTGAGTTTTCAGGAAAGTTTTGTCCTGAACTTTCTCCCCGGTCTTTTTACACCATTCCCTGCAGTCTCCAGAAAACTGTTGCTTTCAGGCAGTACAAAGGCAACCCACCTAATTGTCTCAAACCATTCCTCTCTGGCATAAAGCAGTCACTATTGTATGTGGTAAATAGGCTTGAACAACTTCTATTTCTATCCCATGTTACTCTTGAAAATTTTTACCTTTTAAACTCATCAGTTTAATTTTCCTTATTAAAATAATTTTTTTTCTGTCCTAAATCGTTTCCTTGCTTCAGCTGGTTTGTCAGATGCAAAGGCCAATTAGCAAAAACCTATGTTCTTTAGCTTCTGCTCAGCTGTAGGCTATATTCCCACAATATTGCTGCTCTCACAGGTCACACATCATTCTGGTGTCATAGGATGACTGAGCTTCAGGGTATACTGAAAAAAATAGTTACCTCAGAAAAAGTAAAAAAAAAGTATTCATTCTTTGTTGCTTACTTTATTTGTTTCATATTTGCTCTCTAGTAGTGAAGTTGTTCATTGATTCGAATCAGCGAAGTCTTCTCCATGTCTTTGAGAGCAATTCATTAAGTTATTGAAGAGCCACATTTCTGTATTAGCAATTTTGAATGAAAAAACAGAAATTAGCTATTTATTCAGTGACACCTACCTCAAATATTTTTTTTTCATTTATTCTGTCCGTTGGTGTTGTCCTCTTAAAATGAAATGAGACTCTCAGAAATAGTAATGAATTTTTCATGACTAATTTACTTTAAGAAGTTTTCAATTAGCAGCAATCACACATACATAACATTGATTTTTGTTTTACTAATTACATGATTTACTAATATCGACAATTTTTTTAGAATCTTGGTTATGATAAATTAATACTTTTGTAATTTAACACATTAACCACTCCGTGAAATACGAATGCTCAAAATAAAAATTAGGATTGAAGAATGCAGTAAATGTGTAAATCATGGAAATTCGGTAGTAAAGTGCAGCAAATAATTAGTTTTACTCTCATACTCCACTGGAGTGCCAGCTAGCTACATAACATTATGATCCTTGGCTTTAGTGAGGTGAAAGTGGAAACTGTTAGCACAACCATATTTTTCTTGCCTACCATTTCCAATGCTTAAGTATTTTTCCATCCTTCCCTCCTTGATTTTTGTCTCAACGTCTCTTGTTTAGGAGAAGGTGACTCAGGAGGAACATGTCAGTGTGCTACACTAAGAACTTGAACATGGGCATTGCCAGAGTGGAGGTCCAGGTGACAGAGCACAGAGTTCCTGGGAAATGCCAGGTCACCTAGAGCACTGGGCTGCTGCACTCCTTCTGAGATCATGGATCAGTGTACTTTATAGCTCCAGTGTTCTGTGGAATTTGGCTGCTGCTGCTTTCAGCTGAAAGGAACCACCTTCCCAAACTTCCACTCAGGTCTTCTTGTTTAATAGATAAGTCTGTGCTTCAGTGTTGAGCACCTCTCATTGTCATGCTGGAAATAATGTTCCCATTTCTGATTCCAAGTGGACCAGCTTTTCCTTTTCTTCCTCTTGAGAACAACATTTTATATGTTCTGTGAGAACATCAGTGGACACTCCAAAATTGAGGTTTCTCATTTGTGATGTATTTCATCTTAATGAATTTTCACAACAGCTTTTCTAAGTTGTCTAGCACTGTACACTGCATGGGAGGAACACAAAATGAGGATGGACTAAGAGCGCTTGGCCTAGAAAGCTGAGTAACATAAATCTTTATGTTTTGCAAGGAATATCAATGTTCTTAAGAGATAAGAATTCAAATTCTTATCTTTGTTATTTCTGATGTAGGAAGGTAAATGTGAGAATGTACACAGGATTTTTGAACTTGAGGAAAGAACGGCTCTTTACCTTGCCTCTCATACTTTCACAGATCATGTCTAAAGACAGGCTCTTTTCTTAATTATCTCCTGACCCACAGGTTAACTTTGAGTCATTAAATGGAGGGAACTAAGATGCTTTGGATGAATACAGTAGGTATTGAATGGGTTCATGCATTAGTCACGGTAATTTTCCTCTGCTGGTCCGTCCCTTATTTGTACAACATAGAAGAGAAATTGTTTTTCCTGGTATTGACTAGAACAGAAAGATAGTACCCACTCCCCTAAGGTGAGAGGGTCCTGAGCAAGAGATACCATGTGTTTTTCACTGAGCAGATGAGAAAAGAGAAGCCAATGTCCATGTCTTTGCACCATGGCAAATGCAGAATAGTATATCTCTTTTTGGTAGGAGACTGAAACTTTAAAAGATTTCCATAAAAGCTAAGTGAAGTATTCTTGTTATCGACTGGTTGCATACAACATCTCAATCTCTGGTTGTACTACCTGGAAGTAAAACAGGTAATTGAAAATGTGTTCTCCACCACAGAAGGCCAGCAGTTGGGAATGAAAAATCAAATCCTTCAAAGAGACACAGGGACCGTCTGAACGCAGAACTGGACCATCTGGCCAGCCTCCTGCCTTTTCCACCTGACATCGTATCAAAGCTGGACAAACTTTCCGTCTTGCGCCTTAGTGTCAGCTATCTCCGAGTCAAAAGTTTCTTTCAAGGTAGGTTCCCTTGAGATATCAACATCCCATCAAAAGTGTCTCTCTATTTTATTGTTGCTTTGTACTAAGCCTGAGTAAAAGTGATAAGTAGTATTGTAGTGATAAAGACGTGGAAAAAAAATCTGTTGTTGAATTTCTTTTGTGCATGGGATGTTATGTTGGAAGTTTTGTGCATTTTTTCCTATGGCATCTGTGTGTTTTTCATGAAATAATGGGATAACGCCCATCTTTTTTCAGTAGGTTTTAGGAAATGGGAAAAAACAATTTTAAAATCACTAAATTGGCTAAGAAGCTTGGGACAGATGTCATACCTGTAGATACTTTGAACTCCCTATTTGAAGCTGTCAATGACGCGTTTTCAAAATGCCTGTTTAAGTAGGATGTGAAAGTCAAGCAACTCCTGTGTTGCCTATGTTTGTTGTATGCCAGAAGGAAATGGGCTTGCTTGAAAAGCCAAAATGATCACCGTCTTTTAGGGTAAGGAAGGTTCAAAGTTTAAAGTTTTGATTAAAGCTGTACGAGGTTATGCTTTGTTTTTGTAGGTGTCTGGCACACGACACAATGAAAGCCAAATGTGCATTTTCAGATGCACATAAAAAGAATTCTTCCAAATTTGAAGACAGTTTGAGTTTCTTCCATTGCTGAAGAGTTCACAAGAGCAAAATCTAGATTAGGGATTTTCATTTAACCATGAAAATCTTCTCTAGAATTGTTTTTTTAAAAAAGAAAAAGACGTCCATTTGAAGGAGTATAGTTGACCAAAACTTATAGGTGGACTGCATAGATAAATAGAGGTCTTTTGTTAATGGACATTATTTTTCCTTTACTACTTTTTGCTACTTCTTCCTGTTACCATTCCTTATTATGCACAGTGTATATATATAGTTTTTGGCTTTGCCTGGAGAAGAATATCTATTAGTTGGTTTCTTCCTTTTAAAATATATTTTAGTGCAAAAGAAATGCCAGGTTGAAGAGACTTTGGCAGGCTGCAGGGTATTTTACAAGCTGACATCATCGCAGGATTTGACATTGATAGCAGGAGCCTCTCATGTCAGCTGTGGCAGCTGGTTGCCCAACCTCCAGCATCCTGCAGTTTACAGAGTGCCTCTCTTTCCCTTTGAGCACGTACCTGAGTGTTATGGTACCTTCCTCTGAGCTTCACTTTCATTTCTCTCTGATTCACAAGCAATAATATGTCTTCATCTGCCTTTACTACTCTTCTTTCACAGTTTCTCAGATCCATTGTCTCCTTTTTTTAAAGGGATGAGATAAAAGGAAAACAAGCAAAGCCAGACTTCATTATGCTGAAATGCTCCGCGTTCCATGTTTTGCGAGATTTCATTTAATTTAATCCCCAAATTAACTAATTGAACACATCGTTTGTGTTCCCTTCATTCTTATTTTTAAATGTTTACATCATGAAACTGAGGTTACAGTTAGCATTGTTTATAGTAAAGGAAGGAAACTACATGCCATTTTAAGACAAGAGCAGGCTCGAGCTTCAGACGGGTGAAGTAGAGAAGAGGTGAGCTGTGGAAACAGAGCTGCATGAGGAAAAGTTGCTAATGTTTGGGTAAGGGTAGGTGCTGCCACATCCTCCATAAGCATCACGATCTTCCTTGTAGTTGTGGAGAAATACGATAAAAATCTGCTTTTTTAGGCAAAAACCTTGGTAGGAAGTCACCTAAAAAAGCAAACAAAAAATACTCATCCCGGTGTTTCAATCTTTGTTGGGGTGAAAGAGGATAGAAGAGCAGAAATAGTTTGTTTGTGGCTTTTTAAATCAAAGGATGGCACTTTGGGAGCTGTCATAAACAGAGGACAGAGAACAGACCAGTGGCTTACAGAGATGTTACAAAATTGGATAAAAAAACATTTCTGGAAAAATAGCCTAGTAAATCTGCACTAATTCACTCAGGGAAAATTAATACAAAGAAACTGGTATTCAATAGAAATGAGAAACCTGGAAAAGAGAACATAAAAACAATAATCAAAGAGGGACAGTGGTCAGCAAATTGTTCCATGCCTGTAATATGATATGTTGACATAAACAAGAAAACCAAGTGCGGATTTTGGTCTGTTTGCCCAGAGGCAGCATGTCACTACACAGGAAGGTTCTAATCCCTCTCTGCATGAGACCAGCATGACTCCATCTGGAATAGAGCTTTCTGATGTGGGCATCTCCTGGTCACAAGGGCATTAGTACATATTAAGGGGTTTGGGATAAACACAAGCAAGACTATAAAGTTGGATGGACAAAGAAAAAAAAAGAGTAAAATTAGCTCAAATGTGTACAATTTATATTCTTTGGCTATTTCTCTTCCGAGGAGAGAAAGACGAGAAGGGAAGGAATTGCTTAAGATATTTTAGAGTGGTACAATGGAGGACCCAAGGAATGATGATGCCCAAGATGAAATTTGACTTGAATATCAAGCAAAACATATGTGTAGTGAGTTCTTTTCAGCTATCTGATATTCCTAAAATGGATGCAGTGGAGATTCAGGACAATTAAAATGTTCAATCTTCTGTGATACACAGTACTGTGCATCTTTTGTTTAAAAAACTGTTCTCTGAGTTTTGAGGAAGTTAACTGTAAATTCCAGGTTTTTAAAACCTGTGCTTTTAAGAATATTGTTTTTCATGTAAGTTCACATGTTAAGTTGCAGATTCAACCCGCAATAGTTCAGTAATTCCGGTGACAATTATAATTACACACCTTCAACAGTCACAGCAGTTTTTAGATACACTCATTTACTTCCACTAGGTGTCCTTTCAGCAGCTACTCTACAGTAGTCAGTGTGCAGCACAAACATATTTATCAAGATCAATAGCCAACTGGAGAGCTTGGCGTGACCTCACCATATTGACTTCAAGTACAAAAATCGTTTTGTAGAGAATGAGGTATCAGGGGATGGAGAATATCTGTTGGTCATTTATTCCCTTTTTAGTGACCATTATATGTTAGTGCCTTGAAGCATATGGCCAGTTCATTTTAGTAAATTGTTTAAGCAAAGGCCTGGTTCCTTTGCAAATTTTAGGTCTGGTTGTTGAAACAGATATTCCTAGGATTTGTTTTAGGTTGTTGTGGTTGATTCCCTCCCTCATTCTTAGAAATGTTATCCTTTTGCTTCAGAATAATTCTTCTGTCTACTTGTTTTAGAGTCCTCATATGTCTGTTATCAGTTGGCAGAGTGTCTATTAATAGTCCTCCTCCCCCCAAGCTATATGCATTTAGTCATTTTGCATTTTCCTGATAAGCACTTAAAAATGGCTTGCAGCAATAACCTTCCAATCTCACCAGATCTCTTGTCTAAAGCAGCGTGGGTCTGAATCAGTGCTTAGACTGAGAGACATCAACTGCTACAGGAAAA
This sequence comes from Myiotriccus ornatus, assembly GCA_036023395.1. Taxonomy (NCBI): domain Eukaryota; kingdom Metazoa; phylum Chordata; class Aves; order Passeriformes; family Tyrannidae; genus Myiotriccus; species Myiotriccus ornatus. The sequence goes on along the minus strand of JAYRBT010000082.1, from coordinate 90,758,115 downwards.
TATGATGGTCATTTGACCCTGACAAAGACTTGCCTTGGGTGGGGCTCCTGTGAGAGTGGAGTGGTGTCTGTGACCACTTGAGTTTGCTGGGCCTTCGTCTTGGACATATTCCATCTTCGTTAATTGTAGTCTGTCTTCCTTTACCACTCTCAACAATACATCCTTTAGTACCTCTTATTTCTCAGTTTTTCCATTCGTGGAAAAATGGTGGTCTTGTTCCACTTCTAAACCAAGTCTCTTTTGTTGGTTGTTTAAATTGTTCCCTTCTAGTATAGGTGATGATTTTGTAAACAAATATCAAAGGAATAGCACCATGTTCTTTTAGCGTCTCAGATCCTTTCTGAGAGAGAGAGCCAACCTAAGTTTCCCAGTACCTGTAAAGAAACCAGTTATGACAATTTAGATAGGCCAACACAGTTACAACCAGGGCTGTAAAGCTCCTCATCTTTCAGTTTGTAGTGTAGGTAACCTTGTGTCAGTAGGCCACTCGAATTTGCCTCCAACATACCCTACATTAATGTTAAACCTTTTAGCCATAAGCATTCCTGATAAATGAGAGCTGATGTTGTTGACTACAGTCTTAGACAGCAAACATAGAGACCTTGATATGGATCAATTTTTTGATTATTCAAGAAGCTGGAGTATTTTAAATCCTTCACTACATGATTTATATAAAGTATAATTTTATTCAATAGCTTGTTATTTTTCCCATCTGGACATTTTTTGCACACACAAATGTGTATTTATACACACATACACATATGCAAACACAAAGACATGCATGCACATATGAAAACAGTGTCATCCCAACAAAAATTTCCTTCGCAGTGTTATTTTGAACCTCTGTATTTATTTCAGACTTCAATGTCTTCTTTGTATTTACTTACTTCCAGATTTCATTTGATTTTAAAAGTTAAAAATCTGATAGATTTATGGATGACTAAATAAGGAATGTAGAGAGTCACAGATGAACTCTGGGAATAAATATAAGTTTCTGTAAGTCTTCTTTTTAAATTGTACTCCAGATCTTTGCAAACCAGTCAAACATGGAGACGTGTTGTTTGACCTGCCTTAGACAAAAGTTATCTAATGGATTTAAACAAATTTTAGAAACAAGGTAGAGTTGGAGAAATTTGTCTAAAAATGTTAGTTCATCTGCCTCCACATAGAATTCACAATTTTAGGAAACAGGCCTTCAGTGGACTTTCCTGAGCAAAGAATAAGCTATGCCTAAACCTGAGTGTCCTTGTCTAAAGCTTTTGTAAATCTGCAACATGAGTAATTCCACACCTTCCTTGGCAATCCCTAACATCCGAGCCGGAGCAGTCCTGCTTCAGTTTAAGCCATCATTCTGTAGAAGAAAAATTTCTTTCCTTTTCTTGTGGCACCTCAGCTTTTTCAGCTTTTACAGCCATGAAGTTGTCCCATATTTCCTTCACTGTCTTCTTCTTCATATGAAACAGGGCCTTTTTTTTTTTTTTTTTTTTTAATCAAGGGCTATATTTTCTTTATTATTCATGCTCAGCTTTTGTCTTTTTTTCAGTATTGCTCTAGGGTATGTGCAATGCATCCTTCCATTTTGCAGCAAATGACTGATAACTTCTCTCATAGTGTGGTTTCTTAACCAAAATTAGTCCCACTTCCAAACAGATTTTTCAGTTTGCTTATGAAGATGTTATGAGGCAGTAGCAACAGCCTTTTAAAGTTAAGAAGACATATAATAGCTATTCTTCCCATACACCTGTCCAGTTGTAAAAGGTAATTAGTTTAGTTTTAGATGGCAACATATCCTTGACAGACCTGTTGATTTCTATTTTTACTTTTTATTACCTTCAAGCCTTTACAAAGAGTTTGTTGGATATTTTTCTTCAGGATTGAAGCTCAGCTGGGCAGTCCCACTATCCTTCAGTTTCCTCTTCCCATGCTTTCTAAAGATAAACTCCATGTTTATCCTCACTAAGTCTTTCAGAATCTCCTCTTAATATCATGATTTCTCATAGAGGAAGAGGTAATAGCTCCGAGTATGCTTCACCACAGTCTCAGAACACACCACAGTGAGTCTCACCAGATGCAACTAAACTCGTGCAAGCACCTGAGGTGCAACCTTGTTCCTGGGGTTTTGTCTGTATGTATCTGATCCTAGCTGATGGAAGCAAGAAGAGTCAATAAACACTAAACTTTTTGTTTTCATTACCTGTTGCTCCCCCTCTGCTGAGCAGCAGAAAACTCTCTTCCCAGCCTTGTATGGTTAAAGGATTTCCGGCATGCTTTTTATAACCTTCCCTTTCTTACTACATCTGATTTTATGCATTGGCTTTTCTGTTTCTCTTCTTATACATTTGTGCTTTATTTTACTGATTTTTAAAAAAGATTTTCTGTGAGCTTCCGGTCATTGAAGATTTTTTTTTTTAAATGGTCTGTTCTTATATTTCTCATTCATCACTGCCCCTGAGATAGTTAACGCTTATGTCCTACGTATTGGTTTGTTGAAAGAACATTCAGGTCCTATTTCCCTTAAATATATCTCCTCTGAGATTTTTCCAGGTGTACTGAAGTCTCTCTTCTGTAGGTCCACTGTCTTTATCTTGCTGTGCCTTGGATTGCTGCTGCTGTAAGAACCATCAGTTCCAGGACTTCCTGGAAGCTGCCCTTCCTCCTCCTAACCCGTTTTTCCCCTTCAATTAAATCTTTTCTAATTCTTTTTTTTTTTTTTTTAATTTTTGGCAGGATAGTACACACTGTGTGGTTTCTGTTTTTCTCTGATTTAGCATTTATGTTAGTGGGTCATTTCCTTTTACTCACTTATGTGTTTGGTGTGATCCAATTCCCATCAATGTTTATCTTTAATGGAAATCGAATTTTTCCCTTTTAAGAAGAAAACAACAAAGGATTCCTCCCAGCTGGCCTGATTTTCAGTATCCTCAATTACTTGCAGTCTGTTTCAGCTTTTTTCTCCTCCTGTACTGTCCATGGCTGTTGCTCTCCCAGCTCAATAGCATACTACTATGATTGAGATACCTTACTCACTCATTAAACACTTTAGGCTCTTGTTTGTTGTAGTATTTGAACATTTAGTGCTGCAGTCCCCACCGCAGATCTGTTGCTGTTGTGACATGCATGACACTGCATTGACACTCACAGAAAATTAAGATATTAAAACTTCGCATGGGTAAGGAAACAAAGAGTGATCTTGCTTTCAGTGCATAATCTGCACCGTAACACTATTTAACGTTGCTGTGTAAGTGCTGCTTACCTAAACCAAAGGTCCTACTCTGAGGATCAGAGTCTCTACTGCAATTCATGTACTGGTTCACTTTTACTCCACTGTCTCTTCCTATCAGTTCTGTTTTCCCAGGGCTTTCTTTTCAAACTCTCAGCTAAAGTGTTTCGATTGTTTGTTTTTTGTGGTTGTTTTTTTTTTTTCCTGGATTGACAAATTCTGCTTCTTTGATATAAATATGTGGTTTAGATTTAACTTTGCATAAGCATGGGAATTTTTTCCACAAAAAAATTCAACTGATTCTGAAACTAAATTCATATGGTTGAGTTTATTACTTCAATTATGAACTATACTGAATACATTTCCATGGGAAAATTTCTTCTTTCATTTGTTAGCCAATTTCAGTAGCCTGAAGCTTTCCCTTAAATTTAGAACCGTAAGCTTAGTGATTCCCATATTCACAAAGGGGTTGAAATTGGAAGAGATCTCTGGAGGTCACCTGATCCAACCCCCCTGCTCAAGCAGGGCCACTGAGAACAAGTTTCCCAGGACCATGTCCAGATGGCTTTTGAGTATCTCCAAGGGTGGAGAGTTCACAACCTCTCTGGGTAACTTGGTCACCCTCACAGTGAAAACATGTTTCCTGATGTTCAGAGAGAACCTCCTGTGCTTCAATCTGTGAACATTTTCTCTGATCCTATCACTGAACACTTCTGAAAAGAAGCTGGCTGTTCTTTGCATCCTCTTCTTAGGTATTTAGACACACTGAAGAGATCCCTCTTGAGCTTTCCCTTCTCCAGGCTGAACAGTCCCAGCTCTCTCAGCCTTTTCTCATAGGAGAGATGCTCTATTCTCCTCATCATCTTCATGTCCTTTCATTGGACTTTCTCCAAGTACTTTGTAATGGGTATATTTAGAACAGATACAGAAAAAGTAAAATAATAAATATCTGAAATACCAATAAATATTATGAGAGGCTATGTTAAGAACAGGATAAAATGATTCTATCTCTTTGTTCCCAACAATCTTTTCTTCGTATGACTTATATAATAATTTCCATTATGTAAATAATTAGATGCTTTCCGATTACCCTCAAGCTTCTAGTTTTTGATGAAAACTGTACTTTGAGTTAGGAACCTAGGATTTCAATTGTGTTTTTCTGTTTACTTAGGGTTGAAGCAAATACCTTGAGCCAAGAAGTCCCTAGCATATTTGAATATTTTAACAATTACAAGTTTGTTTTTTAAAGACATCTTCTACTGATTTAGAGCACTCCCAGTCCTCTCCTCTGAAACTGAATGCCTGAATGATTTCTTTCTTGGAAGAGAAAGGACTTTTTTAAAAAAAACACATACGAAAAGTCTTTAGCATATGTACTGCTCTAGTTCACAGTCGTAACTTATTAGACTGTCCTTAAGCATTCAGGTTGTTTGGGTTTCTTAGGATAGCATATGGAATGCTATCATTGTGGCATGTACTGAGAAGAAACATCCATGGTCAGAGTGGGAAATAGGTAAGGTTATTCCTCTGGCTGTATTGAACCAACATATTCAAAGTACCTCAACATTCAGGGTGTTTCAGCCAAAAAGGGGCTGTTCATGGAAGAAATATCTTCCACTCTCTACCGCTCTCCAATTTTACCATTTTCATAGCAATATAGCAATTGAAAAAAGGAAAAAGTGTTCTGCTGTGTAAGTGGTACATAAGCAAATCACTGAAGGAAGACTTACTGTCTGCAAGTCATTATATAATTAATGCTAAATACTACATCAGTGAAATTTTAGTAGAAGTGTCTCTACTTTAAGCAGGATAGCTGCATTTATTCATCCCTTAGGTCTGGCAGGACTCATTTCTGGAGAAGCAGCTGCACATTGACTCTCCCCCATGTAACCCATTTTCAAGCAGTGGATTATTTTAACTAGATTTTTAAATATGTTTAATAGCCAGAGAGACCATTTTGTTGGGACATAGTGCTTGTACTAATGTTTTTTCTTTTCCTCTTGTTTCCTAGGAACAGCATTAATTTCATGTAACAAATGACTGAGGCTGTTTTGTACAAGTCCTCTTGGTTAACCTGGAGGTCTCTCTGACCTTGGGAGACCTTTTTCTCTTAGAGGAGAACTGTATCTCCTCCTTGTGCCTTGTTGTAGGAGGGTGGACCTCCTTGTGCTGGCTATCTTTCTCTTTAGTTTCCTACAAACAAGATGGGTTTTGTAGGAGGAGTGTTGATTTACAAGCAGAAATTACTTCAGAATAAATCTATATTCAGGAAGAACAAGGCAGCTTTTAAATTGCTTGAATTCCTGTCACCTTTGAAGATCAAGTGAACCTGTCAGTGCATCACTATGTTCAGTGTCACATTCTGAGACTGGGTTTAAAATTTTTTTTTTTTTGAGTAATGGCAAGTGAAGGATCTGAGTTATAAATAAGTTTCAGATTCTCTCTGATACTCCTTGGGTACTCATGTGCTTAGGCTGAGTCAGTCATCTGCCTGAGGAGGGCTGGACTACATAGATTTTGTTCCATCTTTGGGAAGCATGCCATCGTTATGATTCTTCTTGCAGGATTTCTCCTTGCAGTTCTGGATCTATATTTTATATAACTTTTCTATTGCTGGATGCCATTAAAACGAACATCCCTGTAGGTTTCAATGTTTTTCCTGATATTATCAGGACTGATTAGAAAACCAGGGAGCTGGAAATGAGAAGTGACACGAGAGGAATCTTTGACTGTTAGATTTCTCCTAAGGGCATTTGGTACTGGAAGAGTTCCACTGTTTCAGTCTGTAGAAGTACACTCAGAACCAGGCACATGGTCGGAGATGCACACGATGCCTGGTTTTTTAGGTGTTCCCACAAACCACAGCTGCTATATTGGTCCAGTGCTAGGGGAAGTCCCCAAAATACTCTGAACCATTAAGTGTGAATCTTCATCTTTCTCCATCTTGCGTAGTAATTTTTAACCACTCTGGTTTGGTAGGCTTTTGTGCTCAGTGCGTTTGGTTATCTCACACTATGCATTTCATGTAGCGTCGATGTAAATGGATGTAGGCACGTGGCAAGGAGAAAGCTGGGGCCATCTAATCCAGGAGACTGATATGCACACTCTCTTTTGTATTCACTGATTTTCACCTTGCTTGTTCAGTGTACTTGCTTAAATCTTCCTTCACAGCTAAGACCCTCCTTGGCCCAGCCTGGTACCAGCTGTTGAAATACTCTCATAGTCCCCTATGGATCAAATTACATTATCCTACATGCTAGTGAATGGACTTTCATTGATCTAATTTTGTTGAGTTCAATTGTGTTTGCATGTTGAGACTGAGAAAAAAGCTTAGGATAAGATTAGTTACACTGTAACCAATGTTTTCCTTGGATATGGAAACAAGACTTGTTTTCATTATAGGAAAAAAGGTATTTTTACTCCAGAAATTGCTAACAATTGCAGTGACCGTAGAAGATACTAGCAATAGTTTTGTCCTAATCACCGCTGTAGTGGATGGGAGGTAGGAAAGCATTCCCCCAGGCGTGAACTTTGGCTTGGTTTACACTTGTTCTCAGCTTCATGAGCGATTACCATCTCAGAGAGGAAGCATGTGTCTTTACTGTCAAGAAAATGATTTACTTTGTTTCTTATTTTAAACACAGATACGTTTTAAAGGAAAGACAATACCTCTTATCCATCAGAACAGGGAATTTAACTTGGCACATCATAATTTCAAAAGGACTTTGAAGACAAAGAAGACAAATAGTTTTAGGCTAGAGAACAGTGTGGGAGATTGTCCTCCTAGCTTTTCTTCCTACTTGGCTGCTGCCTGACTTTTGGGTTACAGCACATAGTAAAGCTCTGTGGAAAACTCTGAAACAACGGGGATCAAAAAATCTCAGAATCAATTGGGTTGGAAAAGACCTCCAAGATCATTGAGTCTAGCCTTTGACTGATCACCACCTTATCAACTGGACCATGGCAGTAAGTGCCACATCCAGTCATTTCTTGAACACCTCCAGGGCCAGTGACTCTACCACCTCCCTGGGCAGTCTGTTCCAAAGCTTAACAACCCTTTCCATGGAGAAATTCTTCCTAATGTTCAACATGAATCTCCCCAGGCGCAGCTTAAGACTATATTGTCTTGTCCTGTCCTGTCACTAATTTCCTGGGAAAAGAGGCCAATCCCCACCTAGGTACAACCTCCTTTTAGGTAGTTGTAGAGAGTTAAAAGGTCCCACCCTGAGTCTCCTCCAGGCTAAACACCCTCAGCTCCCTCAGTCACTCTTCACAGGACTTGTGCATCAGACCCTTCACCAGCTCTGTTGCCCTTCTCTGGACACACTCCAACACCTCAATGTCTTTCTTACCCTGAGGGTTAAGGACACAGGATTCAAGGTGCAGCCTCACCAGTGCTGACCACAGTGGGACAATCACTGCCCTCGCCCTGCTGGCCACACTATTTCTGCTAAAGGCCAAGATGCCATTGGCTTTCTTGGCCACCTGGACACACTGTTGCCTCATGTTCAGCCAGCTGTCAAACAGCATTCCCAGGTCCTTTTCCACTGGGTCACTTTTCAGCCACTCTTCCCTCAGCCTGCAGTATTGCACTGGGGTTGTTTTGACCCAAGTGCAGGACCTGGTACTTTGTCTTGTTGAACCTTATATCATTGGCCTTGGCCCATTATGATCCGTCCTGTCCAGATCCCTCTGTAGAGCCTTCCGACCCTCCACACAATTTAGTGTCGTCTGCAAACTTACTGAGGGTGCACTCGATCCCCTCATTCAGATCATCAGTAAAGATATTAAACAGGATGGGTCCTGCAGCAAGAAGCAGAGTGGCTATGTCGGTTCGGGGACAAGGCCACATGAATTAGTCCTTCTGAGAAACACAGCTTACTAGAGTAGTGTAAATATAGCCAGGAATTATTTGTGATGACACTTTTTGGAAGGCAAACTCATTAATATCTTTAATTAAGAGCCTGCCATTCAGATGTAAATCTGAAACACTTCTTCCTTTCTGAGACTTTAAAAAAATAGTTTGAATCACAAGATTACCATTTAGCTTTTGGACTTTGTAGTACTTTTAAAGAGTCAGCTCATGAGGTTCTGAAATGCTGTCCCATATGCTTCACTGGAAATGCATGCTGGTTATTGGGACCCTGAGAAGTTAATGAGATGCAGTCTGAAGGCTAAACATGAGAGCAGGGAAAATGTGGATGTTGCAAAGATGTGACAAGACCAGACAAAAGGAAAATATTTTTAATTGTGCTTACCAGCATTTTTTCCTATTACTATTTTCAACTGGAATTTGTGCCACACAGAAATCAGGCAATAATTCCTCTTTCTTGCCCACTTTTCTGAATGAGCAACTTGCTCTGCCACTTCTACGGGCATCTCTATGACTGACTGCTTCCCATCAAGACCATCTAATTGTAATAATCCTTCGCTATCAAATCTTTACCAGCCCTCTCTCTTCTTTCTGTAGCTTTGACTCTTTCCCCTACAGCTATCATTCATTTTCTTCACATTATCCTTTATGGACAAAATGACTTCCTGAACTCATGACCCATCAATTCCTCCTGCACAAAAACCTTCTCTCATGGAAGCAGAACTAAATGTGCCTTGGAAGTTTATAGAAGCATGAAAGTAAATTAATACATTGATGATTTAGTCAAACCCAAAAGTTTATGATTTATCGTACAGTTTTTATGGCTGAATCTGTGGAAGATGTCTGTCTTTCTAAGCTGTGATTAAATACTGAGATGCTTGGAAACCATAAAATATGAGCAGGGAGCTGGCTTCCGCAAAGCTTACCTCACTTTTCTATATGACGGCCCTACCGTTTGGCTCAACGGATTACTCTGAAGGGCTTTTCTTAATTTAATTGTATTTGGTTTAGTGTCTTTTTCGTGCTATTAGAAAGAAAATCCCAAGTGACTAATGCAGATGTTTTCCTTCTCTATCTAATGTAACAGTAACATATTAGTCAGTGCTCTGAACGTTCCCCACCATGAAATGAAATGGAAGATTTTTACATGAAGCACAGCAGGTTTCCCCTTTATAAATCCAAATTTAATTTTATTATAATTTTTTGGGCAATAATATAGATAATATAACTGACAGATTTTCTAAAATCTTGACATCTATATGAGTAGAAGTGGAAGTAGAATTCATATCAGAAAACTAAGTTAATTATTCACCAAGATAAATTACAAACAGACTTTAAAACATATTTTAAAGAATTTCGTAATTACTTTTGTGAAAGTTGGATGCTATACAACAATCTTGCCAAATACATATTATGTGAACTTACCACGTCCTTAAAATTCTATTGAAATCTTCTCAATGCATTCCTTTTTTATATCTGCATGGAATATAGCAAGTTGAAGGTATAGAGGAAGTAAATATCTGTTCGTAGTTTTTCCTTATAGTAAATAAAATATCTGCTATTTCCATTTACTTCTGAACCTGCAACAGGAATTGCCTACTTACTTATTGGAAACAGCTGAAAGAAGTTGAGAGAAGAGGACTGAAAACAAACAAAGATCAGATCTAAATCAAAAATCAATATATTTTAAGTTTTCTTTTTCTAGTCCATTGACAACTTCATAAACACTTTACTAATTGTATAGCTGCAAAACATATGTCACCTTATATTAATCTTATATATTCCCCAGAGTGTTTCAACATATGTCCAGAAAACAATATCTTCCTTGGGTTGGTATTACGTTGTATATCAGTGTCAGTGAAAACTTGTCATAAACCCTCTATATTTTATTCCAAATAATTTATTAAACTGATATTGTGCCATAAGATGACCCCTATAAACCTCGTATAGGAAATGGAAAAATAAAAAATGCTTTATGAAAACATTTCTTTGGAGGATAAATAATTCAGCCTAGATAATGCATCTTGAGCTGATGAATGTAAAGATCTTTGTGGAAAATATTCCAATATTTAATATAAGGACTAAGTAAGTTGAGAAAAATGGAACTGTATTTTTTCTTTCCTTACCTTTTCTTTCAGGTCTTAATTTACATTGCTGTATATAGAAAAAGTCTCTACATCTCAAAACAAGTAATATTTGTGAGAGGAAATTAGCAATATTTGTAATTACTTTAATTGTTTTTAAAGGTGCAGTCATGCGAGGTGCGGAGTACTCTCAAATTATGATGTGTTCATCAGCTATTGATCGTTTTCAGCACTTCTTCAGGACCACCAGAACTGCATTAAACCCTAGCAATGTAGTTCTGTATATCCATCTAAGGGAAGAGTTCTTTCTTGTTAGCCAAACATACTCAATAACATGTCAGAGAGCTTGAAGCTATTGGACATTGCAACATTCGTTCTTCATTTTTACTGATGTTAGCAAGGACTTCAGAAGTATTTAATGAATTCAGTATTAAGCGCCATATCATTTGGAGACAGTGATGCACCTTACATTTGTTGCTGCCAACTTATGGTTAATAAAGCTGAGATAGTCACTACTGGCAGGATGAGGTGGGAGGAGAGGTCAGTGTCTGGACAGAAGACATGCCTCTTGCAGTAACAGTGCAGAGGCACTGAGTTCCAACAGGTCATTAGGAAAAGAGGAGTTTATTTATTGTTTCTTGTCTTTATCTAGTTAAGTAAAGTCATGATCTCCAGACAGGGAGCAGCTTGCTTACTTTAGATATTCTAGCCTCAGCAGATGTTCTGTCTTCTGAATCTCTGAAGATAACGTTCAACTAGTTTAGTTTTACTTCAGGAGATACAGTGGTACGGCTTCTCCAGCTAGAGAAAAGCTGCAAACTCTCCATCACTCTCTTGCCAAATGCCAATACAACAGCATGTGAAAAACATGTTGGGGAAGACTTTTAAGCTGCATATTCCTCTGCCCTGGACTGCCTGCAGTGGGAAATGTAACAGAAAATTTCCAAGAAAAGAGGACATTGAGAAACTCAATCTGCTTTCCACTGAGGCAATCTGCCAGGAAAGACCTACTGTAGGCAAAATTTGGGCAAAAAGCCTCTTCTCAGAAAACAATTTTGGTTAGGGAGGAAACATAAAGACAACTGGTCAAGTTCTTAATTCCTTATGTTTTGCTTAACCTTGGCATTAGTGAAGTAACACAAGCCAGGCTTTCAAAATCTGGTCCAGTGTTTCAAAAAACACATTGCCTGAATTTAAATGTATTTTTAGGGATCAAAACAAAAATCCAATTGAAAAGCTGGGAGGGGTGAGCTTGCACCTTCACCACTCCAGTAATTTGGCTGGAGACTGTTTCATGCTAGTTAAATTCGGGACCAACTAGCCATAGCCATATGGCCAGATTAGCAGTGGTAGCAGGCTCCTGGAGGGAAAGAACACTGGAAAGCGAACTCAGATCTACATGAAGATAATGGGATACATGTGAACAGTTTGGGGGATTATATCAGTGTACTTGCATGTCAAGCTTTTAATTAAAAATCTACCAGTTTTGCTTTTCCTGTATGCCCTTTTGCTGTTTACCTTGGTGACTTCCTTACTTTTTAGGTGTCTGTAGTTTGCTATCTGTTTTATTCTGAAATCTTAGAGAAATATCTTCAACCTCTTTTTCTCTAGCAGCCTTTTTAGCAATAACCCACCTTACATCTTTTTAAAATTTTCTTTTTGCATGTTCCTCATCTGTAGATTTTCCTGTTTTCTCCATTTTTTAGATTTTTTGCCCCCCACCTTTTCCCATCTTTGCTACAACATCCTCCCTTTTCTCTATGTTTCTTCCTCCATTCCTAAGAATTTTTCTTACATCTGTCCTCTGCCATTCCAGAACTCCATCTCTCCTCTCAAGTAACAGACTGAGTTTGGTGGGAAAGGGATGATCTCTTTTTTTTTTTTTGTTTTTGCTAGTAAGACATTGTTCTTGTCTCCTGTTGGGCGAAAGAAGGACCGGGCAAACCTCTTTCCTATTCTGCTCCACGGAGGGCCTTTTGCCCTATGTGGTCTGGGTGTGGTGAGCTCAGATAGCCTGCTGATGCTTTCATTGCATGGGCCACAGGGAGGGGATGTACCTTTCATTCCCTCCCCTACACAGAGCCCTACCACAGCGTCAAGATGACGAGAATCACTGAAGCAGAGGGATGAAGCCTTAGGGCGGGAGGGGGGAATAAATAATGGATTGTTCTCAACCCTCCCTACTGCATTAGGCTGCCAGATGATTGCTTATTCCTTGCTCCCACCCACACGCTTCATGCCACCACCAGCATTTTCGGTCCTTTGTGGCTGAGGTTGTGGGCTAGTCAGCTGATGAGTCAGCTCTGCTAACCAGTGCTTTTCCAGCTCCCCATGGCTGGGATAGCTTTGGCATAAGAGTTTCAGCCAGCACTATCTGCACGGAAGATGGGGGCCGCTTGGGCATGTTAGTTGATTTATTTAGAATTTTACCATTCTGCAAACAAATAGCAGGTTTCCAGGGGTGTACAATTCATCTCGTCTTGTTCTCTCTGCGTAGTCTCCAATGCAGGGAGTTTTGAAGTTACATCTGTTAGTATGGGAGCGTGGAGTTAACGGGAAATTCAAACTTTGAATAGGTCAGGAAATTCAAAGATTTGTTCTCACAGCAATTAACTACATGTTGGTCTCAGATGGTACTTTAGCTCACTGGGTTAACGTACAAAACGAATCTTGCGCCACAGCCAAGTTCCCCCACCGCAACTGAACTTGGCACAGGGACCGAGTGGGAGAAGAGAGGATCAGAGCTTCAAAATACCTCTGTGCCTTCTCAATGCTGGGCAGGCCTGGGCCTCTTTAGTGCTTCCCAGGGGTCAGAACACCCTCTGGGACTGGCGCATGCAGCATCTCACAGCTCATGTCAACTGGGAAACATCTGGCCAGTGGAAAATACATCAGGCAGAAGCATGTTCCAGCTGCCCCGTTCCCAGCCTGTCCCATCCTGCCTTGAGTCCACCAACTCCTGGATGTGTTGCCATGGCTGTGGTGCAGCAGTTAGGCACTCCAGCAACTTTTCTTGTGCTCCACATCAGGCAAAGCCCATGCTGTGCTCGGACAGGTTGTATGGACCACCACATGTGGAAGGCTCAGTCACAGCTACTTGCTTTAAACTAATTTCTGCAACTGCACTATTTGCTGTCCTCTTCAGTCTGCTTGGTAGTAGGGTAGTTCCGGGCGTCCTTCAGCAGTCCCAAACTAAGCTTAGTTTGCACTGCAATACCAAAACACTTTTTTCATCTTCTTTCTGATAAAATCTGTGTGGAAAGAACTGGGCCATTATAGAAAGGTAGCTGAGCATCAAGTATGTACAGTATGTTGGGGCAGCAAGAAGAGGGTGAGGGTAGAAGCGATTTTGTGAGAATGCTTGCCGTAACTTTTGCAACTGAGTTACTCGGAAATCCTTGCATTTTGACTGTAATCGTTGCAATTTGTCACAGTACTTAAACTTATTTCTAATGAAAGAATACCTCTTACTAGCTATTTAAAGTCAATTTGTTCATTAAATAATGATTTATAGTACACTAATATGAAATTGTTTGATTTTGGATTATTAGCTGAAGTATAAGTGAATTGAATTGCGTTTCTCTGGATAATTTTCAAATTAAATAAACTTTGCAGAAGAACTAAAAAAAATACTGTATAGGCAGATTTGCAGCTTATCTAAATTACTGTATGCATGTTCTCTTATACATACATACATACATACATATATATATATAGATGATGTACATACCCTTGACTATCAGGTGCAAGATATTAGAGCTGAGAAGAGAATGAGGAAAGTTTGCAGTAATTATTTGGAAATTGGCATATGAGAAGTCATTGTTTATCTTGATTTCACTGTACTAAATTACTGACCAATTCTTTTTCTAGAATTGCAGGTCCAGTGGGACTTAGGCACATGTGTGCCCTCTTACATCCCCTTAGAAAATGGAGCAATTGACCACACTGTCTTTGAGTAGAAGAGGTCATATTCTTGAAGAAAGATTACAAATATTTTATTTTCATATAGTAAGGGATGTAAAAAGGACTCTCAGTAAGGCAAGACTTTTTAGATACCAGCTCTGTGGCCAGACTACTCTGCAGAAAAGAGCTGAGAAGCAAGTATTCTAGCAGCTGCTTACCCTGAAATGCCCATATGTAAACTCATTGTTGCTGTTACCAATGATTTTTTTTTTCTCCAAATGTCTCCAGAAGAACGGTATAATTTGTTTGTAAAAGAAAGGTAGCACAACAGCATCCTCATGTATCTCTTTCCATAACTAGAAAGGAAAAATTACCATGGTAATTAAATATTTGCATTAATGTCCAATGTTCTTTCACTTTAGACAAACCAAACTCTTGCTATTTACCCAGAGTTTATAAATACAGACAAAGTCACATCTCTTTTTAGGCAGGAGTTGATCCTGTAAATTTTTCATTTACATGGGAAGTTGTTGTAGTGGTGAGTGAATGGGCACAAATCAGTAACATAAGACTCAAGACAACGTCTTCAGAAGTCTCAGAAATCTTGGAAACTGTGGCCTATCTTCAAAAATGCCTGTGGCTTTGTCTGCACTGGAACTGTTACCCTCGAGGCAACTCCAGATGCTGTCGACACCCTCCCTTAATAGACTGGTGTCTCTGCCTCATCACCTCCACCAGCACTTTGTCTGAGCCGAGAAGCTGTGGTGATGCTCAGTGTCTCAGGTTAAGCCTACGTCGCTGCCCAGCCTTCCCACCCGTGACGTGGGTGCGCTGATCTCTGATATTGAGGTTCACCAGTGGCAAAGTCACAATCCTCTGTCCAGCTTCCAGCCTAATTCCTCTCCATAAATATAGGTGAGACCTGGAGCATGGATAGGGTGTCATTAGTTTCATATAAAAGTTAGACTGGGAGGGTATCTTTTGTGTAAACGGCAAAGTGCCCTGCACATGGGAGGGGACCTCTCACATCAGGGACATACACGTCGAAGTCAAGCCTAAAGTGTAAAAAGCCCTCATTTTGGATGAAGTCAAGAGTACTTTGCAACCTGTGGGTGCATCTCCAGGATCCCTGAAGCAGTCTGTAGCATGTATGGGCACACCTGAACAAGCTTTCACCTGTTTAGTATGTCTAATAATAGCAATGAACTTGCAGGACAGTGTGCAAATGAGTCATCTCATCCCACACTATGAGTCCTCAATAAGCTTAGTGCTGTGCCCTCATTCCTATTGTTACTTACTTAAGCTGGATTATAAAGATGGTTTGGGCGAGCCTGTTTGTGCTGCCTTTAAATGAAATGTGTCTGTGTACTAATCCTCACAAAATATCAATGAGCAATACAGCCATCATAATTTTTTAAATTGTAGGCTCCAAAGTAATTTAACAGTTTTTGAAAACTTTATTTCAGGTAATTAGTGCAAATAATTAATGATGGAACAACAACAGTCGCTTTCATAGCGTTAACTGCTTGTGAAAATAGGCCAAGCCCCCCCCGGTTCATTGGGTAGAGTTGACTTATCATAAGAGGAAAAATATTTTAAACTTTTTTCTTTAAATTTCCAACTGCCCCTTATCATCCAAAAGTCATTCTATCTACCACCAGCAAGACACGTCCATACAAGATTACTGTGTTGGTCATTTGCAGGATGCTCAGCTAAAATAAAGTAGGATTTCATGACCAAGGAACAAGCTCTAACTAATACTTGCTGTACTTCCATAAAATTACCTCAGAATCAGTTCATAAGCCTGTTTCCTGGTCTAGCATTTCTGTGTCGTTTTGCTTCTAACACTGCAGCAGGGCAGTGTTTAATTCAGGGCAATTGTATCTGTTGTTTATTGAATCTAATGTTTGTTTGACTGTTTACCATGGCTTTTAAATATCTTAATTAGCATAATTCACAGTAGCACACAGTTGGCTGACTTGGACCTTTAAGATAATAAAAAGGAACAGGCTAACTAAATATTTGTAAAAGGTGTCAGCATCATTTAGGTATTTGACTTCAGCTTTTATTTAATTCTACTCAGGCAACATTATTCCATCAGGATAAAACTCCAAGCTATGCATTTATTCCCTGCTCAAACTGAAACAAAATAGTCTCATGGCATATTTGGGGGGATCCTGTGCAACAACATGTGTGTGCCCTATATCTGTGTGGGTCGAAAGGATGAGTTGCCTCTTTAAAAGGTTTCCGTGAACCTGTATTGTTATAGTAAGCTCTGGTAGGCGAGGGGTTGCGTGACTGCAGCAGACTCATTTGTGACCTCAGAAAAGTGGTTATGAAAGTGATCTCTTGATCAGAGGAATAGAGCTCTGCTGCCTGCCAGACCAGCAAGGCAGAAATGAGCCTCCTCCCTGCAAATCTGCCCCGGCAGGAGAAAAAACATTCTTCTTTTGGATGCAGCATAATGATTCCTCTGAAAAATGCTCAGGCTTAAAGCGAAGAGGGCTCTAGAGTATATATTGTTTCCAGTTAACTTTCACATATTTTAAGAACATGTGCAAAAGCATCTTCACTTTTTGCAATTCATAGTTTTCATTTTCTGCCTTAAACCTACTCATATTTTCCTTAGCATAGTGTAATAAGTCTTGTTTCACTGGTTATTGGACTGACTCTAACAGTTAGCCACAGTGTATATCCAATGAGGATCGTATTATAACTGATGAAAAAAGCAATATAGACTCCTGTTTATGTCACATAATGAATGTAAAACAGATCTGATGAGTCAGTAAGAAATCACTGTTTTCATCCAGAGGAACTTGACAGAATAAGAAGCACCATCAGTAATTTATATATCATAATTCTTTTTATACACCCTATTCACCTAGCATTGATTGCTCAGTGAAAGCTGCAATTGGCTATAAATGCCTAGAAAGTTGAAACTACAATCCTATATGTTTCATGAGTGAGAGACAAGATTCTTGTCCTTATCCCATAAGGAATACTAGTTATTTCTTGGGTAACTTGCTATGAGTCAATTTAGCAGGCACCTTTGTTGGAGTCAGACTTGCCTGTTCAAGTCAATAACACATATGCAGAAGAGTTGAAACTGGAGAAAAGGTTATATTTAATTAGCTAGGACTTTGTTTCTGAAATACAGAACATTGGTTGTTCCTTCTTGTCACATGGGACAAGTCTGATAAGAACTCTGTGCCTGCCTTTTAATTTTATCACTATATCTAAGTAATCTCTGGTTTTAAAAAATAAAAAGCAAATCAAGGCAGGGACAATTTACAGTCTTAGAGCATTCAAGTATTACCTTTCCTGTCTTTTTACAGACAGTATTTTTTATTATGCTTAGAATATTTTAAGGTTTTAATTCTGTTTCTCAACGTAGGGACTGTGGTACTTTAAAAACCTTAATTTCTCTAGTGCTAAGGGGGAGAGAGAATTTAAGCACATTACTGGCCTGCTTGGGGTCTTTAACATCTGCCTGGGATCTTTTTCTGAGCATGGAACCTGGCTGTCAAAAAAGGCAAAGCAAAATCTTTGTGAGGGAGTGAAAAATAAAGGTTCTTGTAGTAATTGAATACATCCTGTGCATGCATTTTCTACTTCTGCAGAATGTTCCAGTTCTGCAAAGCAATTTATTTTTAGACAAACCATAATGTCTTCTCTGCAGGCCCTCTGTCTTACAAGGGATTCCAGTTGGGAACGAGGTCCATCTGCTTGGACAGCTTTGCAGGACTAGTCTTTATACGCATATATTAAAATCTTAGTGTGTATGAATACACATTTAGCAGATACAGGGATCATAACATCAGTTCAGGGTTCTGGCAGTTCAGTTTTTGATTTCTGTTGTTGGATAGTTCTACATTTTGAGCTTTTAGGTAAGATTGTCATGCTACTGGCTTTCTTCAGCATTGCAAAAGGCTCTGGACTATAGTTCAGGGTTTTAAAATTACCCTGAAAATTGATTCTGAAACAATGTTTTTCAACTTTTAGATAATGTTCCTGATGTTTCATTTGTTAGTATCTTGTCTCATCATGTTTTATTACTTCTTGAAGTAGAAAAGCCAAAGCTCAAGGACCTCCTTTCAGGCATAATTTCCCCACATCTTGCTGGGGTCATGTAACCTCTCGAGGCTTCATGCAGTCAGTCTTATCATGGCAGCCTCCACAGACAGCAGCAAAGACCAAAGCAAAGCAGCTCTGCCTTAGAAGGAAAGTGCCGTGTTGTGTGGGGTGTGCGTGGTTAACAGTGGTTCTGCAGCACTGTGGTGTGATATCCAGCTGACTTAAAGGTGGAGATTCCCGTATTTCCTCTGTCAAGTGTGTTTGCTTATCTAAAGTACACTGGTAAGCAAATGTGTCTTTGCCTTTAATACTGGATACAGTATGGCTGCTATATAAATCAGATACTAAGGAATTACTCTTACGATATTTCTAGCTCTAAAACTGTTGGATCCAGATTTGGTTTTCTGGGTAACATATGCACATCCTGCGCACTAATGTCTCAGTGTGAATATTTTAGATGCAGTGTTTATTTCATCTTAAAGATTTCCTTTATCCTCTCCAGATCATGTGCATTGGCTATTTTTAAACAGTCTCTTGGATGATATACTGGCCTACTGACACATGCTCTTTCAACTCTCTTTTAAGAGATACTGACTTAAATTCCTCTTGGAGCTAGCAGGTGTGAATTTAGCCTGTTCCTTTCCATGCAGAATGCTGCAAACAAAATTATAAAGGGACGAGAGTGTTATAAAAGCACTAGAAATTGAGGAGTGGAAGCTCAGGAGATAGTCTGTTGGAAACACAGGCCTGGAAAAGAGGTTATCAAATCCAAAAAGGCTAACAAGATTTCTCACATAAGTTAGTCATTGTCAGGTTGCTTTAATCAAGAAGGGGAAAAAATGCTTTCTCATGCACTTTCCTAGTTACATTTGTTTTCATGCCTAGTTTTTTATTTGATTTCATCCTTCAGGGATTGATTCCTAAATGTTTTAAACTGCAGATCTAAATTGAAGAGTTTAAAATGGTGCACATCTTCTGTAGCCAAGAGAGACTAAAATAGTTCTGATATTCTCGAGGTAAATCTGCTATCAGGATTTCATTGCATTTCTTTGGTAAGATGCAATTCTTACGATCACCTTTTAAAAAGCAGGAAAGATTCCAGTAGACTGCAGTATCTTACTTCTGAACTGAGATTTTCTCTTAGCTGTCTTTTCAGTAAAAATGGATTTTGGTCTAATTATTTACATTTTGGAAAAATATTTCAGACTCAAATTTATTTCAATAGGCTGTTTATCATTAAAGAAACTGTTTTTGTTGTTTGGATGCAATGATTAGTCACAAGCTGGTCTTTCACCATATGCTTAAATTTAGTCACATACAGGCTTTCTCATAAGGTTCTGAATTTTCTTATTGTCACTTCTGTGATATACTTTGTTTCACGTCACAGACACTGCTCTTGTTCATCTGTTGTTTATTTTCTGTCTGCAACAAATTTTGTGGACAAGGTCATGGCATTGCAGCGAGAATATAACAACGTAAGAAGTGCACTACTGTGTCACACCAGTGGTCCATCTAGTCTGGTATTCTCATCTCCAAAATTCATGTCTTTTATCTACTTTAAAACATTCTTGTCCTGATGTTACCAGGCACTTCACAGGCCTCATATTATGGGGTTGCGTGAACAGCAGTTTTGCATTCAGTTCATCCCTTACAATTTTGTAAACCTCTTTGTTACATCTCCTCTCTTCCTTCTCTGTAAAGTAAAGCCATTTTAGACTCTCTTCAAAGGTTGACTGCCTCTGCTGTGGACACCAGTGTCCACTGTTGTATTATTTTCTTTGGGAAAATTAATCCTGAAAAAATGGCCTAATGACAATGAAATAGTATAAGCCACATCAAAAGAGGGCTGCGCTCTTGGGCATAGAGAAAAGAAATGCTGGGAATTCAGGGGATATAGAGAACCTAATTTTTTAAATATACCTGAAGAAGGGAAAAGATGAACATGTATTCAACCAAGAAGCCGTTATGAAGGATGTTTAGGCTGTTTGCTCCACAGATCCCACAATGTGTCCTGATGTGCTGTTCCTCAGAATATGTATACATATATATACATCATAATCGGTGGGGTGTGCTGAGATCACACTGAAAAAATGAGGATGTAACAGCTCAGAAAACACTGCAATACACTAAAGGCTAATGTGGATTAGTTTGGTGAAGTTGTGAACGAAAACATAAAGCTACATTGATTGTACATTCTGAGGTCCTTAACTCTGGAACTAACCAAAGTTAAACAAACTTTCTAAGCACAGAATAGTTCTCTTAAAATTATTTTTTTCTACTCTGAACTAATGTTATATATCTAAATTCTGATTAATGGACATGTAATTTACAAACTTGAGGGGCAAGGAATTTGTAGGAATCATCTTAATTTTTGTGAAGGATGTGGGTATTGATTTGAAAGTGGACAAAGTGGTTTGCAGATTTCCTGTCTGAGGTTGTTGATAACTCAGGACTGCAATCCATTTTGTAGGTTGACAGAATAACCCATTTTCATTTACCTTTTATATGTTTATTCAAAAGGGTGTGCAAGCAAATACACACTCAGACAAGCTAATGTATTACAGCTTAATTAAAGAATGGAATAGTACAGAGATAAAATTAAGGCCCCAGGACTGAACCTATAAATCAATAAGTTTCCATCATTGAGTCATCATATTTAATGTAGTAGATAATCAAATGGAATTGTGCAGTTAAACAGAAAGATTACTGGAATAAGTCTTATATCTTGGGATAATTTTGGAGAACTGCATGTCTCCAGCAATCTTATAGCCAGTATTGTCTACCAGACCAACTTATAACTCAAATATTTACTCACAGTGATGCAAACATATCTCTAAAATATCTCCCTTGCCAATGTGCAACGTGGGGTTGTCTGTTGGGTAGATCATCTGTTGAGTCATATGAAGAGAGAAAGGTTGCAACAGTAAGCTACAGAAAAGAAATGTGCTTTCTAGACAAGTTCTTTTGAGTCTGTTGTTTGTATAATTAGCACACAATTTTGTTTCACATGGAGACACAGCTTTTGTTTGGATCTGTGATCCCTCAGAAATTATGGGATGAGGGAGATGTTACAGTCCCAGACTACATAAAAATGTGACATACAAGTGTGATTTCTTGTGAGCCAATTGTGTGAGATACAGATAGAATAAACCATCAAAAGCCGTTATAGAAGAAGAGTTAATAACTTATTTTGCATATTCTCCATACACACATGCTTTTTATGACAGCTACTTCACCACTCTCAGCATTTCTTAAATTAGCCTACACATTTTATAAATTGAGAATTGTGGAAACAGAACTTACCCTGACGCTCACTCACCTAAAATGTTAAGCAGCTCTTTACCTTACCAAATTAATCCTGCTTGTAATATAATGAAAATATTCCTGGAGGAAATGGGAAATGCCCATTACTGGGGATACTCGACAACCCTGAGCAACCTGAAATTCGCTCTGTTTTGATCAGGGTGAGGTAGACCAGATGACCTTCAGAGGTCCTTTCCAAAAACCTACAACTTCCTAAGTCTTCATGATTCTCTATCCTGATTGAATTAACAACCCTGGGTTCCCCACAGGTAAAACACTTTCCTAAAGCTACTTGCATCACAGCACAACTGAACATTAGCAGGCAATAGTTTTCAGCTTCTCAGCCTGCCTCATCTAAACTGTATTTCCCAGAGGCACATGGACCTCTTTTTCACATGCAAGAAAAAAAATACCCTGAACTTGGTCACGTCTTGCAAGAAGTCCTTGGTTTGTGTTTCTTCTTTCACCCACACCTGGATTCTGATGCTACATTTTTGCTGGACTACCCAGGACTGCCTGCCCTGGAGTCACACCAGCTCAATAACAGACTTGGTCTGTCAATCATTAATTCCTACCCCAAACTGGTTCTCTTCCTGACACAACCTTGCTCAACAGTTAAATTGAGGGAAAAGATGAGACTGGTGGGTTTTAGTGGGCAGTGTGAGGTGGATGAAGGATTTTTTTCTGGGAACTGGAGAAAAGCACACTGGAGAAAAAGGACTTGCCCAAGGCAAGAGGCTCACCCTTCTCCCTTGCTTGCCTGCTGGAAACTCTCTTTGAGATCTCATCCTTAATATCTTGTGTGATCATCACTAAATCTTGTAATGAGCCAGATCTCTCAGGGCTGATGTTTGTAGGAAAACTATAGGAATGAGAGTTTTTTTCCCTCTTTTCTATGTGTGGTTTTGTTGTTTTTCGTTTTGTTTGTGTTTTTTTTTTTTTTTTTGGTAGAAATAATTTCCATGTGTACTCTTACACACACAGATGGCAGTGGCAGCTGGATCGCCGCTTTAGAAAGTTTATCTGATCTGCAATAATTTCTAAAATCACAAAACCCTCCAGTGGAATACAGCGAAACTGATCATATTGACGATCGCTCCAGCACCGTGTTTTATTGTTTGCAAAAGGATTTGACTTCAGGGAAACACTCCTCACCCTTTGCACGGCGGACTTCCTCCCCTCTCCCTGCTGCACGAGAGTTATTTTTCTGATCCTCTACTTTAAGCTCCTTTGCTTTTTTTAGGCAACTTCCAGATATCTGATACAGTATATAATGAGGAATTAGGTTCCATTACACGAAGGCTTAACCTTCTCGAAAAGCATTCAGCGCTTGCCAGGAGTCATCAATATTTAACAGCTGTTGTTATTATGAAATACTTCATGGGGTAATGTGGCTCGTCTGCTCGCACGCAAGGGTTTGAACGGGCGCCAGGGCCCTGTCAGAGCCGCCGGGAGATTGACAGGCAGCGAGGCTTGCGTGACAGCGGGGCTGGGGTTAGTCAGCAGTCTGCCTCCCCCGCAGCAGGCACTTCTCCTCCCCCTCGCCTCCCCTTCAAAAGGGCTCCTCCGGACGGGCTGGGACGAGGGCTGGGGGCTCAGAGGGGCGAGGTGGCCCCACCAGCCCGGCGCAAGGACCGTGGGGAGAGGAGGGCTGCAAAGCAGTGGCATCTCTTTGATGCCCCTCTCTCCTGGGGGAAAATGGATGAGGCTTGCTGGGAAAGGGGAATAAACGGTTCTGAAAGAAAGAGGGTATGGGATCTGGAAAGCAAACAGTTTGGTTTGTACCTTAAATAAATGTCGTGCTGTACTCGAGAAACTTCAAAGGGAAGTCAGATTTCAAAGCATCTCTTAAGAAGAAGCAGACTGAGAAAACCGCTAAGTTAGGAAGAAGAACTTTGCGTTACTGCTAGTATAATTTCATCTGGTGTTCTGGTAACCTCCACAGCAGGACTGAGAACCGTGCAGCTTTTATTCAGAGGGTGCATTTTGGTGCTGATTTCTTTCCCTAAGCATTTGTGCAACCTGTATGTTGTGGCATTTCAAAGTGCAAAAGTCCCCTTCATACTGTTCATCGGTGTAAAATAACTCTTCCTTATGCTGTATATTGTTTATTTCAGTGAGCATCTAATAACCACCATCCTAATTGTCACTTGGTGTTCTCTGTAACACAGCCAGAGGAAATAGACCATTTCAGTTCACGGCTCTAGGTTTGTTAAGCAGAATTGTTCATAACGAGTGTTTCCTAGTCAATTTGTTTTGTTTTCTTAGTATTCAGAGTAGCACGCATAGCTGATTCTTCCTGCAGCTAGAAGATCCAGGAAGAAAGACCCTGCTCTCACTTCCTTTCAAGTAACAGTTACCAAAAGTAAGACTTGCATTCACAAAGCAGTATCTCTGAACCTGCAAGCTGGATTTGGGTATTTTTATCTGCCCTTTTTAAGAAATTATTCCCTGGGCATCGTTGGAGAGAAATGGTCTCACAGGTACTCCTCATAGAAAGGCTTGAAACTGATTCACCTGCATCATACTGAGTCTGAAGAAGACAGTACGGTTCTCCTTCTTACACCCAAAATCAACCCAGGGAAAGCATTCTGTTCAGAAGCAGCACCCCTTCACTGCTCACCGCTCACCTGTGCAATTGCTTGGTGCAGGAAGCCTGAGCAGTGCAAAGCACCTGGGGCAGCTGGGGTACAGTTTGCCCACACATTAGTTTTTTACAGAGCTTAAATTAGCAGGTAATTTCACTAATTATTTTCTGAAGAATGAAGGTCATGCTTGTGTGGGATGAGATACAGAAACACCCTGGAGAATGTAATCCCATGGATTTAAAAATATGGTTTTATGAGTGTTCTGAAATCTCCATCCCTTTGAACTAAAGAGTATTCTGCAATGAATAAATGTTCTGTTATTTCTGAGGGAAAGGGAACGTCTGGTTTCATAATGCTTCTGTAGACTGTGTTAGGCAGCTTTTCTCTTCTTTACAATATTCCAGATTTGGCTTTCAAGCCAAAGAGTTTGCAAATGCAGATAGCAATGCTTGTATCAGAACTGAAGGCTCAAAAGAGATCTCAAGTTTTTACATTGTTTTGGGCAGAGAGAGTGCAGCTGTGAAAGACTCAGCAGCACTGTCTGAGACAGCCCATGCTCCTTCAATCAAACTTACCATCTTCATGGACTTTTTTTATCCATTAATTAACTGTCAGTTCTAACTCTACATTATTTTTTTTAGCTTTCCACTCATTTCAATTCTTTCAGAACAGGAATTGAAACAATGTCCTCAGATCTTTAACCTTTCCTCCAGGAAATTGCATTGGCCATTTTTCTTAATTTTTTTCTCCCTCCTCCTCCTATCCCCCTTTCCCACCACCCTGTATGTTCTCACAGTGTTGTCCTTCTGTAGGACCCAGAATTTCCAAACTAGCTGGCTTTTAATGTTGCATGGGGTTGCACCATGTTCACTAGATGGCATGAGCTTGCAATACTGTCAGCCACATACGTGTATATCTGGTATTTATCACTCTATGGTATCAATATGCTAATTCATCTTCTTTGGCAGAACAGCTCCATCTTCTGTTTTATTTCGTGTTCTGGAAGTGCAGGCTCAGTACGTTGTGCTCAGAAAAAAGGTCTCTGATGGTACCACTTCCCATCTCTTCAGTTTGCCAGTTTTGAACCTAGTAGGGGAGCGCTCTACACTGAATTGCTGACCATCTAGTTTAAAGAGTTGCTTCTCCCACGGAAAGCAGTCCAAGGCTCCATAAAGCTAAATCTCCCAATTTTTTTAACAACCAGCAGCATTCATTAGACTGCCTGCAATATCAGCTTTTTCTCTTGCCCCATTCTTGATATACGGGAACTCCAGCAGCCCGTGTTCCCCCTCAGGGCACTGCGTCATTCTTTGCTGTTTGTTAATTTTCAGTTTTCCGCAATTTGCTGCTCCCTGTCTACCAGAGACAGTACTCCTGCATGCTCCAATCTTCCATTTGTTTTCATCATCATATGCTTTAGTGTTGATCCAGAAAGGGAGCATTTTATGCTATGTCTAAGCTTGATCACAGCTGTCTTGGCATCAGGGCCTTTGCTATCAAGATAGTCATCATAAGCAATATTTACTGTCCTTCAGTTCTCTCTCTTGATTCTTGGTGGTGACAGGGGTATTGTTAGGCTGCTCTGTTTTCACTGTTTTTCTGCCTAGTCAGATAACATCTTGTAAGTTTCCCTCCTCGGCCTGTCATGTCTTGCTTTTCCTCCTCCTCCTCATTTGTTTCGGGGATCTGCGTGGTTTTCTGCCTGTCTTGCCCTCCTTTCTCCAGGTGACAGGCTATCACCAGCAGCAGTATCTCTTCTGAGCTGTCACTGCGGTATCAGCCCAGCCACGGGTGGATTAATCAAGTATTTCCAGAGCAGGGAGGGAGAATAAGAGTGAGCAGTGAGTGACAGCTCTGTTGCCTCAGGTGCAAGGAGCAAACTTTTCCGTCTCCCGAGGAACATTCGCTTCTTGTCACAAAGGGTATTATTTGGTCTTTGATGGTGCAATAGGTCTCCTTGCAGTCCAGGCCAGTGAGTGGGGCATGTTATGAAACGGATGTGTGTGGCCTAACATATGGGTAACTCTAACTGGCAAAATAACATTAAAATACTTTCCATTTGGAGATGGAATTTATAGTAGCCAGACGAGCTGTGGAACAAACATCTCTTGTGTTCTGCCGCTGTGTTTGTATGAGCCTGAAGGCTAACAAACAGGCAGGGAGCTCTGGCCTGCTCGGCTGGGTAAGATAATAGTTTCCACTAACGATGCAGTTCAAACGGGTGGAATTTTCACAATGCCAAAGGAGCGCATCAAAGAAATAAACCTTCGTTTCCTCTCACCCTTCCCTGTTCATCCTTTAACCTGCACAAAGACCTCAAATCACCATGTCGTTAATTACTAAAACATCTTTTCTCAGGAGGGAAACTCTGGAAGAGGCTATTGGAATAGGAGTTGGGGTTTTAAAAATTGTTGTCACAAGGTATTTACAAGATGTGTGGATGTGGCACTTAGGGACGTGGTTTAGTGGTGGACTTGTCAGTGCTGAGTTGATGGTTGTACTTGATGATCTTGAGGGTCTTTTCTAACCTAAATGAGCCTATGATTCCATGTCTGTTCTTATAGACAGGTGTAGCAGAAAGCATGGCTGACTGGGGGGGAGAAAAGCAACCATTTCCAGTTAGTTGAGAAGGTATACCAAAATGAAAATGCAGATTTAAGAATCTGTATATCCTATTCACAGCAGCCTAGCTTACAAGTCTGAAATCCCAAAATTGTTTTGGCTGGAAAACATGGATAGGCATCTGTTTTAGGCAGCTTGGAATTTTCCTTATGTATTTTCCCATGCCCAGGGGAGGAATTTATTGCATCTAACTATACATTCAAGATGATTACCTTGGGGTAATGACTGACATCACTTTCGGCCAATATTTACAATGTAAGCTAAAGAGCATCACAAGTATTCAGTCAGTGTTGCTTTGTATTGCCATCATCTGTTGTAAAATGCTGATATATCTTGCAACAGTCCCTCACTAGGCTGTTGAATTGATGAGGGACTCTTGCACAGGCTCAGGAGCATTAGAGGCTTGCTGTGTCTCCTTTTCTTATTCTGATTTGGTATAAACTATTTCTCCCCATCTCAAACCTTTTTTTTTTCTCTTGGTTTATTAATCATCTCTGGCTGTGGCTATTCCAGCTTCCCTTTAGCTGGGAGGGAAAATGTAAATCAATCAAATGTAAATCAAATAAAAATGTAAATCAAATCCCACCAGTATGCTCTCTTCTCTCATTCTCTCTGTGAAAAGGAAAACAAACAGAAAACTGAATTTCTATTTGTTAGCAGGGTATTTGTATGACTCAGCTCTGGAGTGACACAGTAGGAGTGAAGCTGACTTAATTTTTACTGACCAAATGATAAAGAGAGGTTCCTGTCACACTCCTTTGGTGATGCAGAAGCCCAGTTATTAAGTGATATCAGCCTTTTCAGAAATGCTTTCATTATCCCCAGAAATGGGATTGTATTTCAGGGATTTTTCTGTAGGATATATCGATAGGAAGACTTGGAGTATTCAAATATATTTTAAATAAAGCAATGTGCAGTAAGAGCATTCACCAGTTTAGTATCCCATGAAAGCTTTCATGATTATTAGGAAAAACACATGGAATTTTAATCTGTAGTGAGAACTATTTATGAATTTCATGCATAAATACCTGCTAAAACCAAACTTTAAACCTCTGTGTAAAAATGAAACAGTATGAGAACATTCCCTTGAATCTTACAGTCAGGCTGAAAGTTGTAGAAGTGAGTAGGGTAAAGTGAGACTGAAAATAATCTGATGTCAAGAAGGTCAGCATTGAAAATAAAAAACTTATTTCAGTCCCTTGTCTTCTGAGCTCTATAGACATTTTTCTATATTGTCATAACACATATTTTTATAAACAAAACAACTTGCTAACTTTCTTTTGTTTCTTTCCTGTGGGTTTTGGTTGTTGCTTTATGTAGAGTAGAGTAATGGAAAAAATATGTTCAATAAAAAATGTGATAGATATTTCATATAAAAAACATCTGGGCTGCAAAATATGTATCTCTCTTCCTCACAGCAAAAGAAAGTTGTCAGTAACTGAGATCCAGACCACAAAAACAGTAACTCCCAATTAAATCAATGCATGTTAAGTGCCTAAATAAGAATTTTAGTCTAGCAGCCCTAATCACTATGATAACTCTTTTCAACAGCCATTCAAGAAAAGCACTTTAAGAAGCAAGTTGGCCAAACAATAAAAGAAGACAATATATCTAACAAGACTGCTGTACAAGAAGGTGGACTTCTACTAGAAGTGAGTGAAAAAACGCTGGTTTTTTTCTGGCTGTAATTTATTCAGTTTGATGATATATTCGGGCTGATTATTTGTGGAAACTTTTGGTAAGTCTTGGTGTGAATCTTTCTAGAATCATGCCTGTGAGTGCTTCTTCAAAGAGCAAAACTGGCAGTTTTGACAGTCATGGCCAGTCTCCATTTGAGCAATTGCATCTCACACCTTTACATCCTCGACATTACCAGCGAGCTCCAGCAGGCCGGTTCACAGTTCTTTTTCACTTTTAGGTTTAGTTTACTTGGCCAGTATTTTGAGGACGCCAACATGAGCTTTCCTGGTTTCTGATCTGAGTTGAGAATGTTCTGGGATATTTTAGTTTATCCTACTTCCCCAGTTCTGTGCTCTGCAGACACACCGTGCACACAAAAGTTATTCCCTCTGAGTATTTTAATCCCCCTTAGGATGACTTTGTACTGGCAAAGCAGCATAAAGGGGCCATACTGTTACTGAGAATTGGATCCATTTATCTGAAGGAAGAATTAATACTGCTGTGAACTACTGAACCAGCTAAGGCACAACAGTCCATCCCAGATACATCTGCATTTCAAACACATGATGTAATAATGTCTCTTATACACTGAGGTCCTTGGAAATTCCTATGTGATTAAAACTACATATGTATAGTTGTTATGGATAGGATAACATTCATGGTATAAAACTTGTGTTTTAATGACAGCTCTGAGATACATGTAAATGTAAATTAAATAGTAGCCTCTGGCAAGTAATTGCTGAACTGTTGAGTTAAAAATACATTTTATCATGAGATTCAATACCGAAAGTTGTTCAAGTCAGTGGAATGGAAACTGGCACCCTGCTTTCCTTCCTCTAAATACTTTAGAAGATTTTAATTTTGTATTTCAAAGCAAGTGACATAAGCACCTGATTAGCTAGTACTAGTGCCAAAACAAAATGTTTGGCTATCAGGCATTATTTTGCAGTCATTTCCATTCTCAATGAATAGGGAATAAAGGGCGTACAATAAAAGATAAATATGGTGAGTATATAATTTTTAATGATGGTCTCCTATATTTAGTCTATATTTTACTGGGTGTATATTACATGCCTACAAGTTACAACCATTAGGGATCTTCAAACGGTAGCAATACTGCTATGAGTACACGGAGAGAACACTTACACATAATTTCGTGTAGGTTACAAGAATCTAATATGGAATATGGTGATGGTCAGCTTACTGCAGGGTATGCAGGAGTCATATTCTCTTTGAATATAGGGGAGATATTTTGTCCTGGGTCATACCTAATGTGGATCATTAACAGGTTGGTTAAGTGCATGTTAATATGGATGTATTTGCCAGCTTCATTTATGGGCATGTCTGACCTAGAATAAGAGGGTGAGTTTTCCTTAGGACTTGTTGGGAATGTTCTCTGAGGACTGAGTTTGGCTCAGGTCATCATTCAGTGGTTATGGCACATAAAGAGAAGTGTGTTTTTAAGTTGTTCAGCCAAATTCACCACGCTGGTTATTAGGGACTGTGGGATTTTAACGAAAGAGTCACATTTATTATTCCTTCCAAGGAAAAGAAAACAGTGGTTGCTGTTCTTTGTATATTGACTTGTGAATCTGACCACTTTATTTGCTCTCAAGAGATATTTTTCAGCTGTCGAAAGTTACTTTCCATCTCGTGACAACACCTTGCACTGTGCAACCTCTCCTAGATGCTTTATATAACACAAACCAAAATAATCTGAATCACCAAAATATGTGTGAATAATACTGTTTCTGAGTGCAATGTAAATAGAAAACAAGGGATAATGGCTTTTATTTATTTCCTGGAAGGTATGTTCCCTCTGCTCCGTGTATAGATAGAAATATGGAATACCAAGAACCCTAATTACTGGTAAATAATGTATCTGTGACTCTTGAGTCTTGGAACAATACAGTACTTCCCCTTTCAGCTTGAAAGAAAACAATGGAATTAGGCTGTCTTCAAAGTATGTTTAAAATGTTTTTTATTTCTGAAGGCCTTTGCCACAACATGTGTTTTTTATTTACAATTTTATGGAGATTTTTTACAGCTATAATCAAATAGCTTTCACCATCACTAACAGAATAAACAATGATACCAGTTTATCAAAGACTTTTTAGTGGAGCACAGCAGGTATCTAAATAAATAATTTCTTCCAGTGTTTTAAGATCATGTCTTCTGGATAAGAGAGTCTTTTCTTGCCATCTTTGTTTCCATTTGGAGGGAAGGGACAGAAAAAGGTCAAAGAATCAAAGTCTAATTTTTATTAATTTTTTTTTTTAGTATACCCCATTCTCATTTTACTGTTCTTGGAGACTTCAGATTCCAACAGTTTGACTGGAGTAATGATTTTTAACTTTGCACTTTCAGAATATTTTCCAAGACAGGTGGTTTTGCAACCCTTGTGCCACATGCCTTTGGGCAGAAAAGGGCCACATTCAGTTTCTGAAGCCTGTTACTGAATTCTTAAGAAACACTGGGCCAAACCTGTAAACAGAAAAATGGGAAAATAAGTTGTATTGGCAGCCAATAAATCCAGATAGAATTTATGGGGTGATGGGGTGGAGAAACACAATAAAATGGTGACTTGGAAAAATAATGAATCACTGGTGGGTATCTAGGCAATAGCCTTGATTGCAACAATCATCTCATGGCTGTTAGCCACCTCCTGCTCTTCCTCCCAGCTCTGCTACACTCCCCGTCTTAAGTCCAGACTCAGAATCTACACTGCAGTGCAAGTAATTCCTCATCCCATATGCATGTGAAACTGTCACATGTTATAGTATCCACTGGAAGAATTAAATGTCCGTTGTTGAGAGGGAGGGCCTATAAGGACTTGTTTTCTCAATGACATGCATTCAGGCCTCTGTTCCTCCTCACCACTGACGTTGTTTCTTGCATAACTTCACTTGCATATTAAGCAGTACTGTGCTGAAATTGTCACTTGGTCTTTATTGACCACTGCACAGTTGCTACTGCAGTTTTTGTGCTTGTTATGGAAGAATCATTGATGTTCAAATTTCTGTATCAGCTTTTGCTGCTAAGGAGGTTCCTTGATGGGCTTTCTTTCATTTTTGTATCTGTTGGTCTTCTATTATGCTGCTGTAGGCTGCAGCATGGGATTTATGGCATCTCTGTCTCTAGATGTATTGGACATAATTCTTTTCAGGTGTGAAAATAGTGTTTTATAACCAAAACGTCATAAAAATTACAAAGATATATGGACAATCCCGGCAGCTCCCAAACAGATGCTAGTGGAGTAAGACTGTCTGGTTCTGTCATGCCTCCTCTCTCTGATGAAAACTGATTAGCGCCAGACTGGGCTTATTTTGTCATTTCCATGCTCACTGGCATTTCAGACTCTTTCAGAGAAGATTCATGTTGATTTCAGGATCTTCCAAGCCACTCTTTTGCAAAATTTAGGGTCAGATTTCCGTGAGTCCTCTACTCTTAAGGCTGCAGGGCACAAGAATCATATTTCTGTGGTTTTTTCTCATGTTTTTCTTTATGGCTGCATCGAAGATGCCACTCAGCAGACTATCCTGGTATTTCTTATCCAGTGACACTGTACATTCTGTTTAATATCTTTATCAATGACCTGGATAAGGGGATTGAGCACACCATTAGTCAGTTTGATACGACATGAAGTCGGATGGGAGTTTTGGCCTGCTTGAGGGCAGGAAGCCTCTTTAGAAGGACCTGGAGAGGCTTACTACTTCCTTGCTCAAATTTTTAGACAGAGACTGTCAGGCATCCTACATATCTTAAAAATAATAAATTCACAGACATATGGTCTTTGACTTATTAAATAAATAAACTTCTTCAAAACCACGAAAACTAGGTTTGATGGTGCAACCCTTATAATTCTCCACTGGTATTAATAATTTTAGCTTCATTACATTAGCTACTTAATCACCTACAGTTGGGTTTTTCAAACTGAGCTTCCATGTTTTGTAGGCATGTTTCTGTTCTACCACTTAGAAGATGAATTTTGCAGATTTGAGTTGTAAGTAACAAGACAAGTGAGGCAATTCAGGTTATCTAGCTATGGAACGAGCAGAATTTGTGCTTTGACTGTTCGTGCAAAGCTATAGTATAATCAGGCCTTTATCACACAAAACGGAAATTTTATCACACAGACAAGTTCTTTATAGATTATTTCTTAATTCCATATCACACGTTCGGTCACTATAGTGAGTAAGAAATTTTGGTTCTTACTTAGTAGCTCCTACTGAACTCAGTGAGGTTTTTTCTTGACAGCTTTAATACCAAATAGAGCCCAAAGTCTTCAAAACCAATGAAAGTCAGACTTCTTATGCAAGCAAATAATTCAGGATTTGACATAATGCAAGTTTGAAGAATATTGTTTAACATTACGTTGTTACCTTAAAAATGGGTGCAAACAATAATTTTTCTGGCAGTTACTTTGAAGGGAGAGGTGCATGTGTACATTTTGGCGCCGAAAGGCCTCTCCTGTTGGCCTCTACTAACACCTTGAGCTGGAGTTCAAATTTCATTCCTAGGGATTTGGAAAATGATACATTAGAAAACATCCTATTGGTGCTGTTCTTCACTCTGCATAAGGAAATAACATAGGAAACCCTTTTTCCCACTTGGTTTCCTGTAATTTTTTTAAACTTGTTAGTGTAATTCCACTTCCTCCTTCCAAACTGATTTATATAATCAGTACTGGATAAAACTGTACTCTTGAAAAAGGTACTCCAGTTTGAATTTCAATCTGAGAGCAAGAGATTTTACTCTTCCTGTTATTTTTTAATTTAAACTTGAAAAGGAAAATTGGGAGTCCAACAAAAGTGCATGGTTATTATACAGGCTAGGACCAAGGCACAAGCTTCAGAAATCAAAATCTGGTAGAGAAAGAGTTTTTGGTTTATTCTGATCTGGAACTCCAATGGTGCTGACTCTCTTAGCATAGTCCTTCTAAAGTAAATCCTGTAAGATTATGATACAGTGCTTCACTTTTAATCTACTGGTTTAAAATGGAGCCATTAAAATATGAAGTTCTCACAAAAAACTCACAGCCTTAGCAAAATTTTTTTTCAGTTAATATAACTTTTAAAAGTTGCCCAAACAATCCTTTTGCTTTCCTTTGTTTTCAAGCACGAACCTTCTCCCAGTAATTCAGATGACATGATTTAAGCTGACATTAGTCACTTGGTATGACTTACAGAGAATTTATCCATGAAAAAAAAAGCGCCATAAATGGAGTTAGGATTGCCTTTTTATCATATGCGTACATTCACTTTTTTCTTGCCAGGCACAGGCAAAACACAAAGGAACACTTCAGAGGCCTTGGTCCCTTTTTTCTTTCTTTGCAAATAGGCATATTTCTAAAATCCAGACTTGAAATTTGGCATGGCCACAGCTCTGAGCAAAAAACATCCTTTCTGTTGCCCTTTAAACAAATAACTAATGTTCTCGCTTATTCCTTTCTTCATTTTTTTTTTCTTTTTCTCCTTCTCTAACAAATCTGGACAGAAAAGCCACGACCGCTAAATACCATTTGCTCTCTCCTCCAGTCCTTAGTGTTCCTGTTACGACCATAGCAGTCACGATGCTGCCACGGTGCTGAGGTTTCTGAAATACAGGAGGTGGCACCATCCAGCCTGACAGGGCCACAGAGCAAAATAAAATCATGTTATCCTCTCCCTTCGGATTTTCAGCCTAAATTTGAGACAAGTGATAAATGATGGATTTCTTCGGGCAACACTCTGTGGAAATAATGAATAAAATGGTAACCACAATTCCCAGTACGCATAGTGTCTGAGCAGCTTGACCTTTGCCAGGACTTTTGCAAGAGTTTTAAGGAGGGATTTGAAGAGGAAAAACAGGTAATCTTGCAGAAGCTTGAGTGAAGCCTTTTAGCAAAAGGGTAAAAGCAATTAAGTGCTTGTTTTTAAAACTTGTATATGTGACATGTTGGACTGATGAGAGTTAGCACTTAGTTTCTCCCGCATGAAACGACAGATTATAATCGAGAGGGGAGCAAGCTGGGAGTGGACTGGAAAATCAGGACAAGCAGCTTATTTTAATGTGATAGAGCAGGGGGAGCAGGCAGTCAGTGCAAGTGTGTGGCAAGGAGTGACAGCATCCTCCGGTTTGCACTGGCATCAGGAAAGGTGTCCTCCGTTTGTCAGGACAGAGGCAAACCTGCTGTCATATAAGAAGGGCTGGCTGAGAAATTTTAGTTGTACTAGTGAACAGAGCAGCTGTCTATCCACAGCATTAAGGTAAGAAATCAGTAAGCTTTGGGCACAGACCAGACAGATGGGGATCTGAATTTCAGGCCACTGTTGCTGTCTCCAGACTGCTCATCACAGCCAACTCCACCCGAGCTCACTTTTCACAGGCACTTCCTCTGTTTCTGCTCAGGCTATTTCGGTGCCTCTTGGAGGTAGTCCAGTGGCCACATAACTTCCTCCTCAACAAAACATATTCTCCTGTTTCAGCTCTGTAAGTTTTTTTCTCTCTCACTGACTTCAGACCTAATCCTTCGCAACTGTTCTCACAAGTCAACAGGTTTGATATCTATATGTGAGCACCACATCATGCAGATGCACCAGGACTTAGTCTGCTACTAGAACTGACTCCTCACATTAAAGTAACAAAGAGTCATAACACATAAAAATTTTTGCATGGACATTCAACTGGTTGTGGTGAAATTATAAATGAACAGCCTAAACTGTGTTTACAGATGATACTTGCTTCTGGCATATTCCTTATTCTTGACTTAGAGAATTCCTTATTCTCGACTTAGCTGATGAGCTACAGACTTGCTATCTTCTCAGTAAGGTGGAATGATAAGCAAGAAAGCAGGTCCAGTCTAGACTGTGTGCAGTCTTGATAATTTTTGCAAACTCAGGGTGATTTTGTTTTGTGGGTATGGAGGTTTCAAAAGAAAAACTTATATAACTTACTAGAAATGTTGAATATATTTTACTCTTACTTTTTGTTTACCTTAGCTAATAAGAATTAAATACATTATTTGATGGGTTTGAACCGGAAAAACCCTTTCTATTGAAAGCATGATGCTGACCATTAAATATACTGTTTCCTATTAGTAGCAAGGATACAGTATTGATTTGGAGACAGGAAGACAGACAGGCACCCTTCAAATAGTTCTGTTCCTGTTCCAAGAACTTCAAGAGAAATCACCATTATTCTGATTTTAACAGTTCCTGAGATTTTTATGAGTAGAAAAAAGAGAAATTAGATAGTTTTGTATCCCACTGTAACTGCAGTTCTTCCAGGAATTCCTAGCTGCAAAAGCTGATGGGGACCAACAAGCAGGCATCTTCAGCAACTTGTTCTGCATTTTCCCCACTCCTCCTAGTACTGCAATGCCCCAGAATTCTGCAGTAACTCAGACTGGGCCTTTTTTAGCAATAAGGAAAGAAATGTCTGCTCAAAGTAAAGCAGGGGCTCTCAGAAGAGACTTGGGGAAGGGTTTATTAAGTCTATAACACAGCTTCATATTTGCAGTCGCTGCTGTTGGTTAGAGCAACTTTCAATCCTTACCCCTCTCCAGATGATCCACTGTCACCCACTTGATATCTAGATTAGAATAAAAATTGCCTTCCTCTTTGGGTCAGCATAATGCCTTAATAGCCGAATTCGCCCCTGCTGTCAGTATGGGACAGGGTGTGTCTGATACAGGATACTTAGAGAATACAATGTATGCATAAGCTGATAAGTGACACAGTAAAACAGTTCCCGGAGTCACATTCAGGAAGGCCACACTCCTTGAAAATTCTACTGACCTGAAATGGTGTTTAAAAAAGCTGGTTTAGCATATATTATCAAACAGAATGTGAAATACAGATTGTTTTGCTCTTTTCCTCAGCCTCTGAAATAGTTTCGTGTTAGGAAATGTGATATATAGTGCTAAATACACAGAAAAATATTGCTCTGAAATTAGGACATCACATTTACTCCACAGTATATAGGCTGCAACACTGTCTCTTTTAGTTTTGATTCCTTACAGAAAGAGATGTCTGCCATTCAAGCTCATTAGCAGTTTGTAAGTACAAATAAAAGTCAGCTGTGGATGGAATATTATGACGCTTCTCATCAGGACTTGATGCACTTACATGTAAATAACACTGAAAAAAAATACAGACATTTGGTATTTACGTATGTCTAATTGTCCAGCATGTTGGATAAATATTACTTGAGACTCTTCTCAGTAAGTTATTTCTGTGAAAGATAATGGTTAATCTTACTACATTTGTTATTTCATAGTCTACCTAACTAAATTTGTTATTACAAGTGCAGAGTAGTGAGCAATTAATGCTTCATTTTGAGTCTTCTCAAATGGACTTAATCAGGCTTACATTTTCTATATTGAAATTGTTGAAGTGAAGATTGAAAAGCTCAGAGCAGCTGCAAAACTCAGAAAAAATGAAAAGCTGAACTTGCACTGAAGATATAATATTGCCCCAGCTTTGTTTCCATCTGTGAATACAACATCTGCTTTTGAGGAAGTGAAATAAGAAACTGCATAAATCAATATAAAGACTGTTTCTATTTCTAAGTGTAGTCCAGTGTGAAAGAGCATTGACAGGAGGGTTCCATTACTAGTAGAGCACAATTTTAAATTTGACATCATGATTAATGAGGAGGCTTAAGGAAAAGATATAAAAGATTATGTCATAGTATCCTTTTATGATAATTACTAAGGTAAAAGGCATGTTAGTCATCCAAGTACTCACTAATATATCTAGTAATCGTCATACATATATCTATGTATTAATAAGTAAAACGTGCTTTTCACCAACACTTTTAGAATTAATAATTTGAATATAATTATTCTTTAGATTATTATAAATAGTCTCCAGTACATGTATATTGCCCATTAACTTCAGGTAGCATTCATGTTCTTGCTTCCCATATTGAAATCCTATATGGTACTGCAAAGAAAAGGATCATGAAATTTTTACAATTAGACATGAAAAAATCCACCAAACCTTGCAATCAATAATAGAAAGCATTTTTCATGATAATACTTTATTCTAAATAAAGATGCCCTATAACAAATTTGTACTGAGGTGTTTGGTGTCACCCATGAATTCACTTTTGCAGCAACAAAACCTGTATGCCATTAGTCATTAGTGCTGCTCCACTGTGGAAGTATGGTCTGTGTTCTCATTTCCATTTTGTGAAAAAAATGGGATTTAATCAGCATGCATCTCTTTCTACTATGCACCACATCAACTTTCTGCATATACAAAGTGAACTGATGCTTCAGCTCTTCTTTTCCATCCCACCTTGGGCAGAGTAGTTGGTTTTGAGGCGTCAGACTCACTGGGGACCAGCAGTTCATGCATATGGTAAGAAGAAGAGGGCCTTATCCCAAGGCCTTGACACAAACTAAGCAAGCTTTGTTACAAAAGCTTAGCTTGGAAGGAAAGTATAATGGAAGAAAAACTACATTTACAATTTTGCATCATGCATTCAAAACAACTTCAAAGGCAAAGTTGTTCTTGGTTGTGTCCAATACTTATTACATATCAAGCATATAAAAAACATCACCATGGTTTAAAACGTGTTTACATGTGTGCACACATTGCAGTCTCACCCTCCAGGGAACTACTATGTTTTCTTGAAAGTTTATAGCTCACAATTACCGGAGTCCAATGACTTACATTTTCCTAACTGATTTCCAGGAGGCCAGTTTTGTCTGCTGCCTCTTGACGAGCCACAGTGTTCCAGCTCTCTTGTTAGACTGAAGACACATATATAAACAAGTATCTCCAAGGTTTCCCTAATTCCTTGGTGGAAGTGATGAGTTACTGAGAAATGGAATAATGAGAATTTTCACCAGCTGAATGATTCACAGTCATTTGTGCCTCTCAGATGGCACAGCTGTTCCCTGTGACAGTAAATGGGCGAGCCAGGGCTCAAATCTCTCTGGCATGGTGAATGATCTTGTTGCTCTTGGTAGTGCAGCACTCGTTGCAGAATATCGATGCAAAAAGAAGCCTCAAGTGATATTCAGGGTCAAGGAGAGAGGCAGGAGCATGAACTTTGTTTTATCTGGGCTGCCAGGAGGAGTGAAAGGGGCATAATGATCACATGTACGTATTTCTTTGTATTTGAAAATAAACCTTTCTGCTGTCTATGAAAACCAGTTTATCAGATTGACCACTTTCTCTATGAAAGGCTTCACTTATAAACCCACATCTGTAGCCTGTACTTCCTTTCCTGGCTCAAATGATGGAAATTTGCTTTCTGTTTTGTTTCTTTTGCCTGAAAACTAAGCAATACATGCAAGCCCTTTATCAAAACTGAATGCTAAAACAATTCTGCCACTCCCCTTTGCATGAAATAGTCCTTACTCATAGAAATATTCCTTTTGAAGTTGCTTTGTAGGTACCAGAGAAATACATAAGAGTCCAGAGGGCTAAGAGATGCAGTACTTGTTGAGCAAAGGCCATATTCTGATGTCACCAGATATGGGATTTCTGAATAGTCTTTATTGTGGGGTTTTATTTCAGGGTTCTGTAGGAGTTAAATTTTTTAATTTGTTTTTATTTTTTTTTAGTTTATAAAGAGAACCTCAGGGATTCCAGAGGGCTTTTGAGAAGGGCAATTATGAGTCCTAGAAACAACAGTGGAAAGAAATACTGATTCTCTAAACAATACAGATGAAGACGGAAGACACATTAACTGTCTGCTTTTCCCCCTAATATTCATAAGACAAGAACGCATATATAATCTCCAGAGTTTTTAAATAGATTTAGATCACCAGAAAATTGCCCTACACAGGATGCAAAAATCCAGTGATCCACTATTAAATGAAGCTGTTCCATATAAACTGTGAGCCAATTTAGTACCCAAGTTGCGTGACTCGAAAATCTGTTCAAAGCGAGGCATGGCTGCAGGCCTTGACTGTTGTACTTTAGTAGCCATAGTAACATGGTCTCTGGAGACCTAATGCTAGTGAATTTTCCTTTATTTCAAGGAAGAGTAATAAGAGAAATGTGGATTGGAACTTGTTCTCTTTTTTTTTTTTTCCCCTCCTCCTTATTTTTACTATGCCATGACCTTGACCAAAATATCTTTGAAGTCTTTTCTGGCTGATTTTCTGCTATGAGACCAGGAAAAAAAATCAGGATATATAAAGGATCTTGCCAAAGGAAGTCCTATCTTCCTCAAAATATTTGCCTTCATTCCCAAAGAGAACCTCTTGACTAATAATGTTTCAAAAACTTCTTAATGGAAGGAACTGATAACTTTCATCTCACAGCTACTGTGGGCACCAGAATAATATCATACTTTCTTTGAACTGACAGATTAATGTTTTTTTTTGTTTCAGTAGCAGGTGCAGCTTTTCGTGAATATATAATTGGATGTACATGTTTTTTTCAAAAGAACACAGGCCTCTGTCTGGTGCCAAGCTCTTTTATTTCTTTTCATTTGGGAAAAAACTCCCACATGATTTCATTTTTTAAGTACAATGTAGAAAAGTCATGTAAGTGTTTTAAAAAAGCCAAATACAAACAAACAAATGTTCACAATACATACTTAAGTCTGTCTCACATGTTTCAGCTATTATCCTGGATTAGAAATTCCATCTGTCATTGAATCCATATGGTTTACCAAATGGCAGTTTAAAACCATGTACTTTTTGCAGATTTGAAGAGAGTTGTTATAAAAGTTTTAAGTTCCATATATTTTTGTGGGTGGTTTTTTTCTATGTGTGCAAATGACCCTCTGTGCATTTGTAAAAATATGCAATATTCCTAAAAATTTTCAGATGCAAGTGGACTTCACTTATTTAAACATGCTAGTTGTATAAAATGTAAATACCATTGATGTTGAGTTGTGGAATTTGGTTATTTCATCCTCTAAATACAAGAGCCCTGTTTAGGCATTACATTATTTCTACTGAGAGGATTAAAGAAATGAAGAGAGCTGCCTTTACTTCTTTGTGTTGTCCCCTCAGTGTTTTGGGTAAACAGATGTTTACATTAAGGAGTATGAACCGCATGTGGGATGACGCTGGTCCACGTTCTCTTCCCCCTTTCCTCTCCCCAGGTTATCAATTACTCAGGCAGATGGCTGCTGTGATTCTGACACAGCACACCACTGAAGCCCTCAGTTCACTGGGAATGAGAGAAAGCTATTGCTGAGAATTTTATTTCAATAATTGAAAAGGTTTAAAAATTTTAAGTGGAGCTATATACTTTTTTGTCCTGTTTAATGTGACACCTGGTAATTTAGAACAAAAAAAGTGAAATATTTTTCTAATTCTCATGGAATGAAGTTGTCTCTCTTTTCCACTCAGTCTAACAAATCATTAGGCTTCTGGACAGCTAAATGGAAAAATCTCAGTGCAGTTTTACTGGAAAGAACTTCAGTATGGAGTTGGTATTTGGTACCTAAGAGATCCGAGAGGCTGGAACAGATATTTTCCTACTAATTTGCAATCGCACCCACTCAGAGGTACCAGACCAGTGCTAGCAAACACCTTCCTCCTTATCCCCGCCTGTGGCAAGTAGATAAGAAAAATATAAATCCCAGCCCACTCTGACTCTGAATAGAGTCCTCTATGCTACAGGTGTCTGTTTGGACACTGAACTACGGTTTGGGGTAATACTGAGAAAACAGGAGAATTTGCAACCATGGGTGAGACTCACTGGTTATGAAATTTTACTTTATGACCGGATTGTCTTTTTTTAATGGGGCTGAAGCAGCAGGTTTCCCAACTAAAATGAGGTTAAAAACTTGGAATTTGTGTTAATCCTCAATAGACTCATGTAGCTCCATAAAAGCTGTTTTTGCACCAAAGTGGGTATTGCTTTTCCTACTTGCGGGGCAGAGCATCAGATGTCTGCATTTGGGGACATGAAAATCAGGCGACGCTTAGTTAAGAGATCTAAACTCAGCAGAGGACAGCAGAATTTTGAGAACAAACCAAAAACAAAGCAGGGGAAGTTTGTAACTCTCTTCATTTACATACATCCCTCAAATCCATACTTGTTTCTGGCTTAACCTCAACACATTGCTCCTTGAACTTTTCCTCCACTTATTCTTTCCTCTTGCTCCTCCTACCTCTTCTTTAATACCTCCTCCAGCCTCGCAAATCTAATTGCCAGTGCACTGATCTGAACCCTTAGAAATCCACATGGTCCCATTTCCTTTTCCAGTTTTTACAAACTGCTGCACCTAGTCCAGCCTGACTCTGGCTCTGTGAAAGAAAAATTTGTGAAAAGAAAAACCTTCCTGTCTTCTGCTGTGGGGAAGCAAGTCTTACATTTTAAAGGTAGATAATGATGTCTCAGGGTAGGTGTCTAGGCCTAAAGAGTATGCACCAATATGTTGAAGAAGATTAATTTTTGAATAGGGGAATTTATTTCTTGGTTCATACAAGCAATCTTTGACAAAGACAGATGTTCCAGGACTATTTCCTGCAGGGGCTGAAACCTGTGAGATTCTTCGAGCATATTCGGATCTTGTAGCCTTTCCAGATAGGGCTTGGTGCATTAGTTTGCAAAGCTTAAGAACTTCTTTTTAACAAAGAACATTTCTTTAATTTCTTTAATGTTCTTTATTTCTACCTGCCCCTGCTTTGTGGTCAGGATTGGAGGTCTTTTGGAATATGCATGGTAACAACCACAGACACAAAGGAGCTCCCTTAAAAGTCCTATGGTTATCTTTGTGGAAATTTTTAGTCTATCTAAATTAAAAGGCCTGCCAGATGTTCAAAATGTAATAAAATTCCTAGTATCACATCACTGATGGTTTCATTGCTGTGAAGATGAGTCGAAAGAGACACGATGCCAGAAATGGTTTCTTGTCTCCGTTTCACGTTGGAAATGTATATGACAGGTAGCATCTATAGAGGTTCCTCTCAGTGCAGTGAAAGGCACAGATGTGAAGATGCAGAAATCTTGACACATTATCTTCTGGTTGGTGAGGTGCTGGGACAAATTTGGGCCTTATTTAGAGCAGAAAATAGCACCAACTGAGCAACTGCTTGTGCTTGAGGAGTTGACAAGGATAACTAGTACTTAACACAAGCCCAACTAGGCAGAGATAACACTTATTCTGGAAAAGATCTGTACCTATGGAGCTGACATGGAACAAAGCAAGATTTGCCCCTGACTATTCTTAGCAATGACTTATGGTTAGCACTGACTTGATTGAATCCCTTGCTACTACAGCTCTTTCCAAATGTAGGTGAGCCATGGCAGGTTCTCCACTACATTTCTTCAGTCATCATTTCGCAGGTTTTTTAAGGCACAGAGCCTCTAGCCAAGTGTGGTCCCATGGGGCCACATTTCCAAAGGTGCTCCACAATTATGGTTGGGGTCAAACCTTCTGAGGAGGTCAGCCTATTGTGCACTGAACTCTTGAAAATCTG
This sequence comes from Myiotriccus ornatus, assembly GCA_036023395.1. NCBI lineage: Eukaryota > Metazoa > Chordata > Aves > Passeriformes > Tyrannidae > Myiotriccus > Myiotriccus ornatus. Next base: position 90,715,382 of record JAYRBT010000082.1, on the reverse strand, counting down.
CCCACCATTGTCACAGCGGGAACAGCCTTTAAGCGGTCTTGGAAATCTGGTCCTTATTTAGGAACCGAAAAGAGAACCAAACTCACAAAAATATGTCAGTGTATCTGGTTACTGAACAATTGAAAATCTGTCCTCCTTGTGCTTCAGGATTAACTCTGGATTAATAGGCACATCAGTAAATTGAGAGCAAGGTGAAATAGGGATAATAATAATTTAGCAGTATTTCATCAACAGCTATTTGAACTGTTATGTCCAAAGATCACAAAAACATCACATGAGAGGATCTAAACTACCTTGGAATGCAACCTGTTGGAGCAAAGACATGTTACTAAATCTTTATCAAGAGAAGAGAGGCAAAATTCCCAGTTTGCATGCAGCAAGATCTTAATGTTTATATCATGTATTTAATTTATAGCTTACTTTTATTTTTAGATTTCTCTGCTTGCTTTCCTTGCATCACCAAGTCTATAAGAATTAATTTAACTCTTTTCTAGATTAAATATTATTCTAGAGAAGAAGTATTTATGGCTTACTTTTTGTATTAATTTCATTTATGCAATTATTCTATGTATGTATTTTTTTTTATTAGAGCTTAAGAAAATAGTCATACTTTAAAATACAAATCCAATTTTAAAGTCATAGCTATAACAGTCCATGTATTTAATTTTTATGTTGGAAATTATTATATTATCTATATTTATCAATGCCTATATATTCAAAGCAATTACTATGGAATATAAAGGTTTAAATTAAAAGGAAACACAAAGTAGTTGACTCGTTATTAAACTTTTAATTTGATAAATAATGACAAAATATAATTATGCACATAATTTAACAGACAATAAACTAGTAATGCAATGTGGTAGTTATACTGTAATTAACTATATTTTTTTAAAAAAAGAAAAAAAGCATGTTCCAGGTTGTTATTAATTTTTCATGGTAGGAAAAAAAGGCCTTTATGGTGCCAAATTTTTGCAGTGATTTTTTTCAAATCTAGAATATTCTTAAAATTATTAAATTTACATCAATTTTATTCTTAATTTTCTGATTATCTTTTTAATTATTTAATTTTCCTTTTTCAGTCACTGAATGGTTTTGCGTTGGTGGTGAGTGCAGATGGAATGATATTTTATGCGTCATCTACAATTGTGGACTATCTAGGGTTTCATCAGGTAAATTCATTGACAAATTTTAGAATACTTAGTCACTGTCATTGTA